>VZRZ01002430.1:143308-159167 GCA_013398175.1 Climacteris rufus | reverse complement strand
ACAGGCTTTGAAGATGTATCAGTTCCGATGATGCAGGAACCTCCTCCTCCATTGTTTCTCTTCTTTGGCAGACTGGCATCATTTGCTGGCTTTCATATCTGATGTTTCAGTTATTTTTCCTAGTTATTTGCTGTACTCCTTCTCCTCTGCCTAATCTACTACCTACATGACTGCATGGCTACATGGCGCACACATACGTACTACAGAGATTGCTTCTTAAATGTACTGTCACAGAGGTGTTTCTGTCCTTCCTAATTGACCCAACTGTGGAAAACAGCACATCAATCTCCCAGGAGCCATCAGAGATAGGCCCTGACTAGACAGCTGTGGGAGCTTCTGGAAGCTCCTTACAGGAGCCATCTTTCGGCCCCTACACCACCCAAAAAGCTACACCCCCCATACTTCTCAAACCACCACAACATGGCAATGAGTTTTGTGGAAAAGAATGTGAATAAAACTGGAGCAAAGAGGTTTTTTTTTTTCCCCTAAAATGTCCAAAATATCTACTTACTATAGAATAAGTTTTGTTGGAGGTCTGAAATGGAGAGAAGCACTCAAGTATTTTGTGTATATTGCTATCAAATAGAAAAATTACTGTTGTCCTGCCCTCTATAGCCACATCATGTAAGAGAGTAGAGCTTTTGCTTGCTGACAGTGGCAGGACATTGATACTGGTGGGGCTTCTTTCCACACCGAATTGCTTCTCTGGAGGTGATGTTTTGCAATTAAAAGTGATGCCTGTGATAGTTAAGTGATTAAACCCATATTGGCCATACACCATATCTCTTCCATCCGGAGCTTTACTCCGTGAGGAGCTGGCTGGCTAGCCTGTTCCAGAGTTAGAAATAGTGAAGCAGTTCTTGCAGGATGCTCTCCTGTATAGAGGTGCTGCTTGCAAAAATTAAAAAAAAATTGTTCAGGGTTTATATTCCTTTATTGTCTTGCAAAGTGGATTAAATATTCCAGAACAACTTTTGTGAAGTAGCATGGTTCAAGTAGTAGTGTTGCTTAATCCCTGCCTCCTAGCTCTCATAGATAGGACTAGCAGATTTTCTTTGTGTTATGTTTCAATTTATTTGCAAAACATACATTATTTCTGTGTTCTACTATTTACATATAGCTATCAAAAATAAACAATTGGATTAAATTGTATCATAGTGTTTGGTATGGGTGCCAAATAAAACCAATCTTCTCTTGTAATATTTAATAAGTATTACTGAGTTTTACTTTGGGAGTGTCTAAAACTCCATTTCAATGAGTTGTAAGCTATCAGTATGTTCTGCTTCACTTGCTGTTTATTGATTATTGGTGTTACAAAATCTGGGTCACATTGTCTTTGTGTCCAATAGTAAAATTTGGAATCAAGCTGCAGTAAAAATATGGAAGTGTTACTGAACATGTCCAGGCAGTGCTAGGTATTCAGTGTCATCTTTTAACCTTCTCATTTTATTGACTAAATTTCTTCACTTACATCCCTGCTAATTATTATCGATCTGAAAGTTCCCAGCTAAGTGTTTCCCCATATTTCCAATCTAAATCATGTTAGGGAGGAATCCACAAAGCTGTGTTTTCACAACAGACTAGTGGTTTGCCATATGATGAGACGATAAAAGAATACCAAGGATTTGTTTCCTTCCGTGTGTTTGCCCCAAGATATGGGACAGATTTTCACCATCTTCTCAAGGGGACATGAAGGGACAAAAAGACAATCTGGTTTGCCTTATTGTTGTAGCTACAGTGGAACTGTTGTAGCTTTTGTGGAACTACAAAACTACAAAGCTTTTGTGGAACACAGTGCCTAGTGCAGCAGGATGGGAGGTGAAAGGTGGTTCCTGAAATATGCTTGTCATTTCTTAGAGACTCTATAACTATTAGATTACTGGCACATGCCTTTTTCCTACCTTGGCAGGACAATCCCAAATGTCAGTTTTTTATGGAGGCAAACAGACAGAAAAGGGCAGGAAAAGGAAAAGGCAGGGATAGGGAAATGTACTGGAGAGAAAGAGAAGGTGAAGGACTGGCTGCTGCAGGAATTCACAGCAGAAATTTTATGCAAGCTATTTGGCAGTGAGGATGGGAGGATTATAGCTAGCAGACTTCTTGTAACCTGAAAAGCTTTAGGATTTAGTAATTAGAGGCTTTTAAACTGTTTTGTCAATGCCTGTGGGTACCTTTGTGACACATAAATACTTCCCCAAAACATAAGCTTTCAGGTTCCCTAGGTCTTCCAGCCCCCTTTGGTAACACTAGGCAAAGTTGGAAGGTGAGAACAAAGCCCCAGCATCTCCCCATGCCCCTCATCTTGAAGAATTTAGAAACGAAGCTACTAGCAGTGCAAGAAGAGAATGGCAGGACATCAGATTGCTTTTCCTGATGCCTGGTTCTTTGAGCCTTATTCTTAAGTGGTTATTTATGTATGTCTGCAGCGTGATTGGCATTTCTTCTTGTGAAACCTCAGGAGGTGCAAGTCATAATAAATGTGAGTGACAGAACTGAATTATGAAAGAAGCCAGAAATATTTCACAGGGGTGCCAGGAATTTTTTTTTTTAATATACATTTTCTGTAGGAGACTGAAAATACTATTTCTTTAATATTTAGAACAATACATTCTCTTCATATTTAAATACATTTCTTGGTGACCAGCCTTTGCATGCAGATAGCTCAGAAATTATTCATAAGAATCCAAATAATCATATAAGTATTCACATATTCATGAGCCTCTTGTTTGGGTGATTCCTTCTGCCTCCCCCCTTCCTTCAGTCTGCAGCAAATGAGGCTGTTCAAGGTTTTATATTGCAGTGAATAGTACCACCAAGAAACAGACAATTGAAAAGAGGTTGCCCGGGAAACTCTGTGCCCATTGATTTTCGTTTTGCTGCATTATGCACTTGTGGGTGCAACTATTTTCAATCAAAAAATTCCCCCAAAATTCTTCCCATGGAATCAGTGCAGTGATGGGGACATTAGATTTTATTTTCTAGAAATCTAATCTTAGTTTCCCCTTTGATTTTTGATCATCTCTAACAACGGGGGTGTTGCATGTGTGAGTGTGTGGGGATGGTGAAGTGGTAGAGTTTTTTTTGGAAACTACTTGCGGCAATAGAAATTCTGCTTGAGAAAGCAATATGGAAATAAACTGCTTTAAATGCAGCTCACATACACAACATAGTCTGCCTGCCAATGGAAAAACCCTACCAGTTCTCAAGAGAGCCCTGCTCTGATCAGTCTGAGTAGATTATTCCTTCAGCTTTAATAATTCAAACTCCCTGTCTGCCTTACAGGGAGTTTTCCTCTCGCCTGGAAAACACATGATGCTGACTTGGGAGATTCCCAGTCTGCTGCTCGTATTTATAAGGATATGTTTGTTCTTGACACTATCTTCTCAAGGAAAAAAAAAATCAAAAAACAATCTTTTTATTTTTAGCAGGCAAGTCTGTGTGGGATCTCAAAGGTTTGCATGGACTTTCACTCTTCAGTTACTTGGGATTTTTTTCCCCAAGTAAGAGGAAAAATTCAAGTTTAAATATTTTAACTATGCTAACAGTAAAAGACTAGCCAAAATCATGATTAACCTGTTTCACCTGACTTGGTACTCTGAGCATCTTAATACCCATTGTGGGCCTGAAGTATTTGCATGATACAAGATTTGGTGCTAGAGTACTAATAAAGAAATAAATGAAAACCTGATTCCATGTTCTGCGTATCCTCTATGCAATTTGCAGAGTTTTGTGTGTGTGTGTCTCTCTGGTGGTGGTAGTAATACTTTTCTGAGTTTATTGCAGCAAGGTTTCAGCTCTGAAAACCCCAGTATTAACGATGAAACTACAGGAAGCCCTGCAATCTACGAGTAGCCTCTGTCCTTCTGTCAGGAAGGGACTACCGAGCCTGGCTGAGGTGAGTAAGGTCAGTCAGTGTGTCTGTGAGCAGTGGCTGTTAGTCATGGCCACAGCATCCTTCCCCCTAGAAGGGAATTAAGTCTGACACACAGTTATGATCAAAGTAGGGAAAAAGGTGGTGATAGTGGTGGTGGAGGAGCTCTTCATCCATGCAACTGATTTTGATAGGTCAGTGCCCTGTTGGAAGAGCCACAGAGGGAGAGGTTTCTCAGGGTTTCAGCATGGTGCACTGCCTCCTGCTGCAGTTCATGCACACTTTGTGGGGCTGTTGCCACCCAGCCACGGGAGAGGTGGCTGAACTTGTATACAACCCCTGTGTGTTAACAGTGGGTCTTGAACGTGTGGGGAGGGAGGGAACAACTGCACTCCATGCACACACAGATTTTCTTCACTGGCCTTGCTCATGGAGAACCAGCAGCTCAGCCCAGCCCACCCTCAGGTGGTGGGGTGAGAAAATAGTGTCAGCTGAGGTCTGAACAGAGACTTCATTCTGCAGATTCTCACACTTTTGTGTGCTGCCCTGCAACTGCAATGCTCTCTTGTGCCACTTGGGACTCTGATACAGCATCCTCCTGACTGTAGTCACACTATAGCACACCCTTGAAAATTTTCCACCTGGGGTGAGGACAGCAGTCAAGTGGATTCAGAGCAATGAATTGCTTTTCTTAGTTGCTTTTCACGTACACAACGAGAGTGATAATCAGACCTCCAGGTGACCATGAGCCAGTGCAGTGGCTGAAAGCTGCTGCAACACAGTGTGACAAAGGGCCATTCCAGAAATGAGGACAGCTATCTTTGTCCTCTTTGCAGAGCCAACCTGACAACAGGGTCAAGCAGTGGACCAGTAAGTGCAGTACATCAAAAGGAGAACAGGGAGTTTCTTTCTCCTTTTCTTTTCTCTCTCTTTTCTTTTGCCTCCACCTTTTTTTTCTTCTTGTGAAATTTAATTTCTGCCCTTAAGATTCCATTTGTACTTAGGCACTCCCTTTCCTTTCTGTCCAAGGATGAAGAGGATCAAACTCCAACTTTTCTCCCATAACAGTTACTTTTATACCACATGAGTGGTAAAAGCAAGACATTTATGTTTTAAAAAGCTAATAGCATAGAATGTAAATACAGCTTACTGTTAAATTCACTTCTGTTGCTGTGCACAAATTTAGATTCAAGGTTATGCAGCTTCACTTCACTGGAAGAAGTGATACTTCAATTTGTTTCAAGTCTTTGCACACAGCTGTTACTTTCTTTTATTCAATTTTTTAACATACGTCTTCTGCAATAGGTGCATATTTGGTTTCTTCTTTGTTGCATTTGGACATGAAAGAAGCACACAGACACTTGTCGAAGAGAGAAGCCAAGAAGAGGGGGCCAAGAGACCCCAGACTTTATTTATATCTCTTCTTAGAAACCACCCTGGATTGGAGGGAGAAATTGCCACCCCTTGATCACACTGGTCAAAGGAAAAATCCATCAAACATCTCCGCCCAGCAGAAAGGAATGCAAACAATAGAACACAGTTAGAAAAACATGGCTACTTTTACAGAAAGTGCGTAAGAAACTGTTACAGAAGAATGAAAACATTGAAGAACTGCAAAACTTGGGCCAACATCTCACCCTTTTTCCATTAAAAAAGAAAAGAAAAAAGAAAATGAACAATGTTCAATCTCTGCTTGTGGAAGGACCATCGGAGTGATCACCCACATCATCTGCATCTGATGGGTCTGTCCACCAGCCACATGATATGACATGACATATTATGTTATATAATAGTATATTATAGTATAGTATATTACAGTATAGCATATTATAGCATATTATAGTATATTTTATAATTATTTGATGAAGTTGCACAGAATATCCATATAGTAGCAGAGTAGTATTTCCTGCTCTTGATTTTCCCCCTATCTTTTATTAATGTTCTATTTGCCTTTTTGGCTGCTGTTAAGTATTGATGTTATGTTTACATAGAACTTCTTCCTGAGAGATAATGGCTAAACTAAAGCCTGTAACTGCATATGTATACCATTAAGAGTTTTCTCTTTTTCCATACATGGTACTTTGCATTTATTGATACAGAATTTCACCCATCATTTTATTACTGGTAAATGCACTTGAGACAGTGATAGCCATCTGAAACTCATCTCAGTTACTTTCTGCTCTGATTCACGTGAAGAAATTGTTATCAGTAGACTGCATCATATGGCCTTGCACTGGTACAGTGGTACAGTGTTGTGATTTGGATTCGGTATGACAATAATCTTTGTCACACTGATGTTTTGGCTGTCACTAAATAGTGCTTACCCTAACTCAAGGACTGTTCAGTTTGCTCATGCTCTGACAGCGAGTAGGTGCATGAGAAACTGGTAGGGAGAACAGCCGGAACACTTCACCCACCTTGACCAAACACAGAATGCCATGTCCAGTATATAAACTGGAGGGAGCTGGCTGTGAGGGACTGATTGCTGCTTAGGGATAGGATGACCATCAGTCGGTGAGTGGTGAAGATTTGTGTTGTACATTGCTTTTACTCTTGGGTTTTATCCCGCTCTCTCTTTTTCCTTTGCATTGCTATTAGTATAAGTATTATTAGCAGTGTTACAATATTTTACTTCTTTTCAATTATTAAACTGTTCTTATTTCAACCCACAGATTTTACCTTTTACTAGTTCTCCTTAACCCACCAGAGGGGAGGAGCAGGGAGTGAGTGAGTGACTGCATGGTACTTAGTTGCTGGCTGGGGTTAAACCAACACAGTCCTTTTTGGTGCCCAATGTGGGGCACAAGTATTGAGATTATGGCAGATCTGACCAGAGCACAGACTTGTTATAGGCATTCATTGTGTTAGTATAATAGCTGGTTGTAATGCTGGCCTTTTTTGCTCTCAGAGCTGTTGCATTTGTTCACAGCACTGATTTATGGAACAGCTTACTTGCAGTACGTGTTCCCTGTCATGCTGTTTATAATCTGTGAGGGCTGGGCTTAAGTTATCATGTTGTTGTACTGGCTTGTGATATTACAGAATTGGTGGTCTTGAACATAACCTGGTAAGATACTCAGTCTTGCTGTCTTGTCTGTATCTCAGGAGCCCTCTTTTGGAAACTGTTAATAATTACACATCTTACCTTTTCTCCAAGAACCAACCTATGGGGAAGGTATATTCACACATTTTCTCCTTCTTCTCCAGGTTAAATACAACAGCATTTGAGAATATTGAAAATTTTCCATATCCTTGGAGTTTTCAAACCAGCATGGTGCTATGGCTAGGAACCATGAATGTGGCTCAAATCTTGCTTAGGGTAAGCAACTATTTCTGTCTACTCCAAACCCTGGAATAAGCACTGTGGCTACTCAAATTCCAGCGACAGACACTACTTCTACTCAAACCCTGCTGACAAGCACTGTCTTCTCAAATCCCAGCAACAGGTACTACAGCTATTCATACCCCACTGATGGGTGATGCAGCTGAACCAGAGAACCAATCCGTGTCTATATCAGTTGTCCCTATACATATGAAAAAATGGACATGAAAGGCAGGTTGTTTACTACAGGAGGACAAAGTAGGGACATCATAAGGACAGAAGGAAGAGGGAGAACAAGAGGTAACAGCTTGATTCCTGTCCCCGAGTGAGCTGTGGGATGGGTGAAAAGGTTTCAGCTGTTGTCTAGTATGAGCACATTATTACCTGGCTGCTGGGATTCTGGCGTTGTGGGGACAGTAACCAGGAATAATAGGTTAGGGAAATCAAACAGCTGGATCACCTTCTAGGGAAAGGGGCATTGACCAAGTATTTGGAAAAGGCACACAAGTCCTCAGACTCTCTGAAGGTGACTTGTGTCAAATGTGAAGGAAAGATATCCCTACAAGGAAGATATTATGGCAACTGAACCACAGTGGAGAGAGGTATCCCATATCTCAGGGAATTAGCTGTGCTAGCAATTACTCATTAGCACACAAAAACCCTGCAATTATCCACAGATCCAGACTAAGTGCAATGCACATGAGCCATGTGTGGACCAGTATCTCAACTCTTAACAGTAAGCCTTCTTTTGATCAAGAGAGGGGTTATATAAAATACACACCTTGGGGTACCCTATGTATATGGAGAGGATGTGAGTAAGTGGGATCGAAAACCTACCACAATCCTGGAGGCATGGGTACGTGAACTTCAAGGGAAAAAATCACAGATGAGGGTTCTTCCAGCAAATTTGCTGTCTAGTCTCCAGTTAATAGTTCCCCAGGCACAGTGGAAGAGTTGATCCAAATCATACGGAAAGGCATTCTAATCTAATTTTACAAGAAGTGAAGGATCCTATGACCAAAACTTAGAGGGGCCTGATCGCAGCCAGGTGGAGAAGAAGCAAAATGGGTTTACCGGATTGTGTGGATCTGATGGCCTGGCCTATCAGCCCCACACAAGTACAAGTCTCTAGTAGACCCCAGAGCACGATGTACCCTAATGCCATCAAGCTATGCAGGGGCAGAATCCATTTGTATTTCTGGAATGACAGGGGGATCCCAACAGCGAACTCTGAAGTCAGCCTGACTGGGGATGAATGGAAAAAGCACTTTATTATGATTAGCCCAGAGGCATCCTTGGTGTAAGCCAAGAGACTTTTTCAAGGACCCAAAAGGATAACAATTGGCCTTTGGTAGCTGCCTTGGAGATAGAGAAAGTTAGGAAGCTGTCTACCTTGCCTCAGAGGACCCTCTGATGTAGGGTTGCTGATGGTTAAAGAACAGCAGGTACCAATTGCTACCATAATGGTGCACCAGCCAGAGTATCACTCCAACTGAGAGTCTGTGATTCCTACCCACGAGGTGGTTTGCTGACTGGAGAGCCAAGGAGTGATCAGCAGGTTCTGCTTATCCCTTAATAGCCTCATTTGGCAAGTGTGAAAGAGAATGGAGACTAAAAGCAGATTATTATGGCCTTGGAGGGAAGAGGTGTCCAAGAGAGTTGATTATTCAAGGATCGCTTCCTCAGACTCTAGAATGATACACGCTGATAAGCAAGAAATTGGGCAAAGAGGCAGGACACCTGCATGGCTGAATAAAGAACTCCTGTCATTACTCATGTATAAGCACGAGACACACAGGAGATAGAAGCAGTGTCAAACAACTTAGAATTAATGTAGAGAGGCTGTCGGACTAAGTAGAAATGATAGAAGAAGGCCAAGGCCCATCTAGAATTAAATCTGGCCAAGGATGTAAAGAAGAAAAAGAAAGTATTTTTCAAATACATCAATAACAAAAGAAAACTAAGCATAATGTTGGCCCAGGGGACCATGGTAACAGGATACAGAAAAGGTAGAGTTGTTGAATGACTCATTTGTTTTGGTCTTCACTGACTAGACCAGTCTCCAGGGGTTTCTGACCTAGGAAACCAGGATAAAGGAGTGTTGGAAGGAAGACTTTCTCTTGATCAAGAAGGATTGGTTTGGAGAACAGTTAAGCAAGCCTGACATCCACAAGTCCATGGGCCCTGATAGGATGTTGTTAGGGTCCAGTTATTAAGCTTATTTACACATTCCTGTGCCCAAATTAAGGTGTAAAGGAGACCATATGCCAGTATCAATAGTATGGATTCTGTTTGATAGTATAGATGGGAGAGAGAGAAAAAGTAAGAGAAAGAAATAGAAAAAGAGATGGGGGGACAGAAAAAGAGTGACAGAGACAGGTTAAAGAAAATATCACTACTCTGTGGATCCCAACAATGTTCTGTTGATCCTCTTCATCTGGTCTTCTTGGTGGTGAGGGTTCCTCCCAGAAGCATGGAATCCAATGGATTTATATACATCCAGGCTAGGTAGGAAAATCCAGGCACCTCTCCCAGTGGGGGGCAGGTTTGCCATTGCCTCTTGCAGCAGACCCTGGATCTGTTGAATCACTTTGCATCATGTGCAGTCCTGTGGTGCAAGGCCTCAGGAATGAGTCTGGGTGGCACTTCAGGGGGTCTTTGATGGATTACGATACCCCCTCAGCTGCCCCTCACATGAATGTCCTGTGGATGTAGTCCTCTTGGGGTTAGGGATTGATTCCACAGCTGAGTTAGTTTGTGTAAGGGAGGATGGGTATTCATTGCCTCTGATCAGAGGTTATGCCACACTCAAAGCGTCCTTCCTCCCACCTCAGCTGGGCATGAAATCTGTACAAACCTGCTCTTAGAGAATGAATCTTTGGGCTGTGGCCTCCCCCACCCTGAACCCAGCCAGGGATGATGAGCACCGCTGCTGGGTTTGGCTTACTTGTGTGTGTACAATCTGTTCACTTCTCCTCAGATCTGAGATGATTGAACAATAGCGTTCTCGTTATCTAATCTCAGCAGTTTGACTTACAGTTTTAAGTTCCAGTCAGGCATCTCCAGGGAGGGGTGGTGGCTGTGGCTTCTTTATACATGTTTGCTAATAACAGTGTTTAAATGAAATATTTCAGTTTCTAACAAAGTGAAAGAACATAAATTTGTAAATGAAAACACTGTCTACACAATTTTAGTTTTAAATGCATTTTTTGAAGGTGTTTGTGGAATGCTTTTTCATAAATATTTGTTAAAATTCCAGTAGCTACAGTGCAGAAGTTCTGCTGTGCTTTTTCTTTTCTTTAGCTACATGACCGTAATGATGAAAACGGATTGCTTCCTAAAAATGAAACACTTACTTCACTCAGACTATATTTTACTTAAATATTGAGTCACTCTGAGATGCCCCAACTCACTCTGTAGGTATCGCTTGCTCCGGGGGCCTACTTAAGGCCACTCAGCGATATTCTGGGGGTGACCCTGGTTTCCCGGGGGCTGCAGCTTGCAGCTTCCCCAGAGACCGGGCGTTGTCCGACATCTCATTAGGTGCTGGCTCCTTTGTGACAAAGAGAGCCCCAGGCTGATGGTACAGGCGCAGGCAGAGGCAAAGACCCGAGGGAAGGGCCTTGGAAGTGATTTCCAGCTCTTTATTTCCCGGGAGAAGCAGCAGGGAAGGTGGGAGAGGGTCCAGGAGAGGCGGCTTGGGCGGAGCTATGAGGTAATGGGGAGGGACCGACGCGGTGGGCGGTACCCGATGTAATGGAGGGGGGAGCCCGACGGATGGGAGGGGCCCAATGAGGGGTGGGCGTAGCCAGCAGGAGGAGGAGGGGGACCCGAGAGATGGGAGGGGCCCCCCTGTGACGCGTCCGGAAGGGATTGCAGGAAGGGGTTGGTACAAGGGAGAAAGGGATTTTGGGAAGAAGAAGGGGGGTTGGGGAGCCACGGCACGTGGCGAGCCCCATACTGTGAATCAGAGACTGCTAAATCGCCATTTTGGCTAACTCCGGGTTGCAGAACGGGGGATGAGGGAAAGGCAAACGGGTTGAGGGTAGAGTCTGGGGCAGGATGGCCAGTCCTGTCTCAGAGAGGGTTCTGAGTAAGCTGAGGAGAGCCAGGAAGCCGATAGCACTCCTGAGTCAAAGTTTGACAGTCTGCTCCTTCTCATTTACCCAGAGTAGGGGAAGAGGGTTTGGGGATGGCAGATAAGGAAGGAGGGCTGGAGGTTTTTTGAACTGGGGGTAACTGAGTTGGCTTTTCCTCTATTTCCCCCCCTTTTTTTACTGAATCAAAAATTTTGACAAACAGCGCTAAAAATTTCGCTGCTGAGGGGTCTCCAGAATCCCGCAGGGTGGTTAACTGCCTGCCCACCGAATTCCAAAATGACACTTTCTTTATCTCCTCCGGAGTTACCCGGGGAAAATACCGAAAAAGCCAACGGGTGAACTTTTTTAACTCCCATTTAGAAAACTGTTTTCCTCCCCCCTTAAGGGATTCCCCAACTTGGAAATAAACTTCCCTCTGGTGTGCAGTCAGTCTAGCTCCCATTATGGAGAAGATCCCACACACCAAAGCCACCCCACACTACGGGAAAAGGAAAAACTGAACTAAAATGGCCCAGGGACCGGGACAATGGGTCGGGGATTCGAGCCCCTCACTTACCTTTCGGGCAGACAGGCGTCCTTCAAGCGGATCATCCGGAACCCGGTTCTGGAACTTAAAGCCGCAGCGTGGGTCCCCTGCCGCCGACCGGTCCTTCTCGGGAGGTTGCCGGTCGCCCTCGGGAGCGCTTTTGCCACACACGCCGCCACATGTAGGTAGGTGATTTTTCTTAACAATGAACAGAATATTGTTACCAAAACCCAGCCAAAGTCTCTTGGACCTTCTAGAGAACCAGCACAGATCTAAAAATGGTTACTATCTCCACAGATTCTTCTCTGCTGAACAGAGTTCTACAGTATTTATATAATTTTATTGCAGACTTATCTACCAAAAACCAGGATTTAGTTTAGTAATTGTGTGACTTTTCTAAAACAAATTTTTACAAAATTATTTTGATTTCATTCTGATAACGGTTTCATAAGAACAAAAGGGAAGCTTTTGGAAGCCCTGTGTTAACCTATCTCTGGGATAGTATCTGCTCTGCAGTGATGTCCTGGAAAGTGCTTGGTGTGTACAGCAGTATTCATAATTATGGCCAAACAATTTCAGCACCCTGTGCTCCCAGGCTGGTCTAGGCAACAAATGCTGATCTACTGCAGTGTTGGATCAGGTAAGAGGTGTGGATGTCATAAACGACCTGAACTTCCCCCATAACATTCTTGCCTCCAAATTGCAGATATATGAACTTGGTGGAGAAGGAATTGACTGATGGCTGTACCCCAACAGTTACAGACAATGGCTCAACGGACAAGAGGAAACCAGTAAAGGATGATGTTAAATGAGGATCTGTACTGGGACCAATATTATGCACAATCTTCATCAATGGTACAGTCAGTGGGATTGAGTGCACCCTCAGCAAGTCCACACACAAGACAGATCTGAGTGATGTAGCCAATTTGCTATAGGGAAGGGATGCCATTTGTGCTGGTTTTGGCTGGGATAAGGTTAATTTTCTTCACTGTAGCTGTATGGGCTATGTGTGTGTCAGCTCAGGAATCAAGCTGGGAGAAGAAGGAGGAAGGGGGCATATTTGGAATTAGATCATCTGTCTTCTAATTCACTGTTATGTGCGAATGAGACTGACTTTCCTGGAGATGGCTGAACCATGGGAAGCAGTGAACTAATCCCTTGTTTTGTTTTGCTTGTGTGTGCATTTAGGTCTCCCTATTAAACTGCCTTTATCTTAACCCACTATTTTTTTCACTTATACTCTTCCAATTTTCTCCCATACTATAAACAGCATGTATGTGGAAGTGAGCAAATAGATGTGAGGGGCTTAGTTGCTGACTAAGAAAGAGCTCTCTGGGGATGACACCATCTGGAGGGGTCTTGACAGGCTTGACGAATAGTCCCATATGAATCTCCTGAACTCCAATAGGGCCAAGTGCAAGGTACTGCACCTAGGTCAGGTCAACCCAAACTGTCAGTGCAGGATGAGAGAGAAGGACACTGAAAACAGCCCTGCCAAGGCTTGGGTGTAGCAGCGTACTTGGCAGAAGCTGCTGCTTTTGAGCTTCAGAACTGGCGGGAAAAAAACCAAGGCAATGCCGTCAACCTTCTCCCTCCAATATCTGAACTCCCTGCCTGAGCTGTGGTGAAACACGTATTTCTCTTGTGTTACCTGTATCCATACCTTAGATCTCATAAATGGCTATGCCCTGGGAAGCTCTCCCCTTCACTGGTCCCTTTGAACTATGCGGTTTTCCATTGGGTGTTTCCTGGTCCCACCTCTCTCTAAAGAGCCCCGCAGGGCTTCGTCGGTCTCTTTCTTCTGGGTTACTCCAGCCACCTGGATGTCTGGACTTCCTCCCTGGACCCTCATAACACAACACTGGATTTATAATAAATAAGCTGTTATCTCAGAGAAGAGCCTTCTGTGTAGCCTTTCATTCTCACCAATGCTAGAACACCACGCCTGGGGTAACTCTCATTTCTAGAGGAAGCAGCGGAAATAGGTCATCTGCAGTAGCTAGAACTCTGTACTTTGGGAGAGTTGTAAAACCATTGCAACTCGTCTCGGCAGGGATTTCGCTCGCATAAAGGACACTGTCGCTACCTCAAGAGCACCGGGTTAAGCGTCTTTACTTGGGGATCCTGTTGAATGAAAAATTGGACATGTCTTGGCAATGTGCACTCACAGCCCAGAAAGTCAAACATACCATGGACTGCATCAAAAGAAGTATGGCCAGTATAACAAGAAAAGTGATTCTGCCTCATTTTTCTGCTCTGGTGAGACCCCAGTTGGAGTACTCTGTCCAGATCTGGGCTCCTTAGAATACAAAAGATATGGACCTGTTGGAATGAATCCAGAGAAGGGCCACAAAAATTGTCAGAGGGCTGGAACACCTTACTTATAAGGAAAGGTTGAGAGAACTGTGGTGGTCAGCTTGGAGAAGAGAAGGCTCCAGGAGGACATTGTTGCCACCCTTCAACATAAAGTGAGCTTATAAGAAACATGGAGGGAAAAACTTCAGTAGTGCCTGTAGATGCAGTACAAGGGGCAAGGGTTTTAAATGGAAAAAAGTGTATTTTTCTATCTGATAAAAGGAAGAAATAATTTACAGTGAGAGTAGTGAGGCATTGAAACACGTTGCCCAGAGGAGCTGTGGATACTCCATCCATGGAAGTGTTCAAAGTCAGGTTGGATTGGGTATTTGAGCAACCAGGTCTAGTGAAAGTTGACTCTGCTCATTTTAGGGAGGTTGAAATATATGAGCTTTAAAGGTCCTGTTCAAACCAAACGTTTCTGGGATTTGATGTTTAACATATATGTCATTTAGGGAGAAGAAGGACCTGGGGTAAGGGTATCTGTAAATCATTAGGTTACTGGCATATGCAGCATTCTTTATCTCTATTCGCATGTCTATAAAAAATATGAAAATATCTATGAAATGCCTAGGAAACTATGAAAACGTCTATGAAAAATATAGTGAAGCCTCCGCATTAAAGTGTAGGGCAAGGACATAAAAGCTAATGGTGTTACTCTGCATTTACACCCTTGCACAGAGAGCAGGGTTCAACTCCTTGTACTTAATCATCCCAATAATAATGGTTTATATTAGAAATTCTATCAAGTTTATACAGAGGGAGATGAGCAGCAATGGATGCCTTTGGATATTAGACAAGGAATGGATATTTATCTTACCAAAATCTAGGAATTTTCATATTAAATAGATGGCAGTAAAGCATTGCACATTTTATAATCCTAATTAAATTGTTGTATTTTTAGTATGGAAACCTTGAAAACTACATGACTTGATCTATGATGAATGGTGCAGTCATATTTGTCCTGTAGGGTTAATGGCTTTTCTGGCCATGCAGGGCTAATTAAAGAAAGAGTCATCCCAGATAGTCTAAGACTACTCCTTTCCTTTCCTTTCCTTTCCTTTCCTTTCCTTTCCTTTCCTTTCCTTTCCTTTCCTTTCCTTTCCTTTCCTTTCCTTTCCTTTCCTTTCCTTTCCTTTCCTTTCCTTTCCTTTCCTTTCCTTTCCTTTCCTTTCCTTTCCTTTCCTTTCCTTTCCTTTCCTTTCCTTTCCTTTCCTTTCCTTTCCTTTCCTTTCCTTTCCTTTCCTTTCCTTTCCTTTCCTTTCCTTTCCTTTCCTTTCCTTTCCTTTCCTTTCCTTTCCTTTCCTTTCCTTTCCTTTCCTTTCCTTTCCTTTCCTTTCCTTTCCTTTCCTTTCCTTTCCTTTCCTTTCCTTTCCTTTCCTTTCCTTTCCTTTCCTTTCCTTTCCTTTCCTTTCCTTTCCTTTCCTTTCCTTTCCTTTCCTTTCCTTTCCTTTCCTTTCCTTTCCTTTCCTTTCCTTTCCTTTCCTTTCCTTTCCTTTCCTTTCCTTTCCTTTCCTTTCCTTTCCTTTCCTTTCCTTTCCTTTCCTTTCCTTTCCTTTCCTTTCCTTTCCTTTCCTTTCCTTTCCTTTCCTTTCCTTTCCTTTCCTTTCCTTTCCTTTCCTTTCCTTTCCTTTCCTTTCCTTTCCTTTCCTTTCCTTTCCTTTCCTTTCCTTTCCTTTCCTTTC
>VZRZ01002430.1:0-132852 GCA_013398175.1 Climacteris rufus | reverse complement strand
AAAACTTTTTAAAGCAGAAACAGTGAAATTCTCAGAATTCAGGGTTCCAACACCAGCTGATGGCACATGTCCAAAGAAATGAAGAAAAAGTAAAAAAAAGGAAGAAAAAAAACTAGCCGAAAAGGCAAGGGGAAGAAAAAAAAAATAAAGGAAAAAAAACTCTCCTTCTCTCCGCCGTGCCGACCTTGTCCATCACAGCTGAGAAGAAGGGCTGATCCCAGGGGAGTAACCTGATTTATATACAGTCTATTGGGATGAAATCTGCTTTCTTCCGTGCAGAAACATAGCCCTGTACTGAAAGCTCTGCTGATGATAGGAACAGTATTGTGGGGAAATGATACAGTCACCCCAAGACAGAGACATTTACCAGCTGTGTCTCTGACGATGCTAAAGGTCTATTAACATCTGCCATGAAATGTCTTTTTGAGGAATATAGTTACATGAGAGTGTTACCTTACAGACCTGCAGGAGCAAACATATTCACAACTTAACCACTCAGTCACTAAAGCTATGCATTGGCAGTAATCTTCTGGTTTACACTCCAAAGATTGGTAGTAAACCTGTGGACAGCACTGCGAAGAGTGGAGTGTCACATCAAGGCAAGCATATGAGTCGTCCCTCAGTACACAACTGTGCAAACACGATCTAGTTCCAGTTCTAGGCCTTAACTTGCTGTAGCCTCAGTCAGTTCCTGCAGAAGTGTGGCAGTCACATAAGTACAAACTGGCATAAATTTAATTCTGAAACCTCTCTCTCTCATTTCTTACTTATTCCAAGGTCCTGTGACAACTTTTTCAAAATTTTCTGTCTTGTATTCACACAGACAATATCCCAGCCATGAGCTACTGACCTCAGCAGATGAAGAAATGAAAGCTTCTGCTAAGTCCCACTGCTCAGGCCTGTGGGGATACTTCCCTCCACACAGTGTGTGTATCCCTCAGTCCTTTTCCTCTCTCACATTCTCATCAAAGCATGCTTTGTTGTCACTGATTATTTATTGTTATCTTGCCTAGCATTTTTTAGCTTCTTCTAGACTGTCCTTGTTTCTGCAGCCACTCACAGACAGAAAGATTAGGGGGACTTGTGGCAACTCACTTGATGTGGCTGTGCATGAATACTTTCTAGAAAGAAAGATGAGCAAACAAAATTTTTCCATTTTCTTTCTGTTGTGTCCTCATGATGACTGTATCTTTTCTGGATGCATGGAAATATCAAAATATTAGAAAAACTTTAATCATGTGTAGAAATGTTCATTATGTCCTTCAAGTTATTTTCTCCTTCCTTTATTGAGAAATACTCATTTAATGTAATTTCATGTTATTGCTACTTTTCCTCTTGTCTTTCCAACTGCCCTGTGTTTGGGCATATTCCCAAATTTCTTAATTACAATTTCTCTGGGGGAAACTTGGAAAAGATTTAGGTTTAAAGCAAATTAAGGCTCCAAAAGTAAAGAAGACCTTCAAGATCCAGCTTTTTTTTTTTTNCAAAAGTAAAAAAGACCTTTAAAAACCCGTTTTTTTTTTTTTTTTTTTTTGGCATATTTTTCTATCATTTTGGTCTGAGAAATGAGATGTGTCTCTAAGAAGTTTCCAGTAGTAATTTCCAGGGTACAGTCTAAAACTCAATTAACTAGCTCTGCAAAACATGACAGCTAGTACAAATCTACAAATCTTCCCAAAGCTGGAAAGAAAATGATGCATAGCTAAAGCTCAGCTGTGAAACATTCATAGCTTGCTTTAAAGTAACCACCTTCTAGCAGATCAAAGTTTTGACTGGTATCATTTCTTCCCATTAAGACTTTCAAGATAAAAATATATACAGAGTGTGAGTTTCAGTTTCATACATGGCTGTAATTAACAGAACCTTTACCCTGATTATGTGAATTTAACTTGAAAACAAATTACTTCTAAAATTGCTTCTGCTTCTGCCCTTTACTGTGTATTGTGCTAGAAGTTTGCTTTATTTTTACTAATATTTGAAATATAAAGAAATAGCATATGCTGAGAACTTATTTTACAATCAAATTTCACTTTTTATGTTGCCACACATTTTATTCCTTTATCATTCATCTGACCAGAGAGTGAAGGTTATTTCATGCCAAAAAATCTCTTTCAAAATATGATCTGTTGAGCAATTTTCTCCAAAATCTATAAGGAGTTTCTGAAACATTACGTCTAAAAGTGTGACAGATGTTTCTTCTTTTACCAGCCCAGTGAAAATCCATCTTGTAGTTTTACTCTGAAGCTGCAAAGGGAGGCATGTGGCTTTGGGACAGCCCGTCAAGCCAAACTTCCTTGGTTTTCTATGTAGGTGAGGATCAGAGGCTCCAGAAGTGGAATTCCTGACCCCATTTAGCTGCTGGCATTCCTGACAACAGACAGCAGCTGTCAGAGCTATAGGCTTCCAGGTATTCTACTCTGGAACCGAAATTTTGAGTTTGAAATAGTTGAAGCTGGATCCAGGGCATCCAAATCATGGAAGCTCAGCATGCCACCTTGAAGACCCAGATACTGTGTCCGAGGAAATTTTCATGATGCTGCTTCAGCTTCTCATGAAGCTTCTTCAGCTACACCTACAAATCTATGTGACCTCATGGGATAAATCCAGGAATTGCTGAAGTGCTAGCTAATGTCATCACAAAATCTCTCTTGATTATTTTTGAGCAGTCTTGGGAATCAAGAGAAGCTGAGTGTCTTGGGTTGCATGGAAGGTGTAAGCATAGGAATGTATTCTGTCACCATCTCCATCACCTCTCGATGAATTGTTAACAACTGGTCGTTCACAACAGCTGACCACTGCACCCCCCACCCTCCAGACTGCAACCTGGGCATTAGATAAGGAAGAAAGAGAGACAACCCATCAAGGAAGTGTGATGCCTCTTTATCTTCACATCAATGACTCAGCCCTGATAACATCCTCTGAGAAGCAGCAGCTGCTCTGTGGGAGGCCATGTCTGCTAATGGGCTATCAAGGCCACCTAGAATCATTCATAAATGACATCATCCCATTGCAATATGCCCTGCCCTGAAGAGAGGAATTGAACATCCCTACCTGTATAAAAGGGGGTTTGGAACACACCACAAGACACCACTTCCACTGGATTCCCAGAGGAGAGGAACTCCACAACCACCACTGGACCTCCAGAGACGGACTGGAGTTTTCCCTAGGATCACCACTTCAACCAAGACCACATCCATCACTCCAAAAGGACTACAGCCACTACTTGACTGCTATCATCACCCTGACCAACAGGGTGTCAGGTTGTCTTCTGACCTTGTCTGTTTAAGCTGGTGTTTCTGTATTACTGCCTTTATTTTAATTTTTCCTATTAAATTGTAGTTCTGACTTGGAATCTCTCACAACATGTTTGTGTGGGGTTAATTCCTCTGCTGGTTTGTTTCCAAACGAACACATCGAGCTGACTGGAAACTTGAGAACACAGTCATTGGTCACAGCCATCATGCCTTCATGAGATGAAAGTCCTTGTGACTTTCATGAGTCCATGAGATGAAAGTGCTTGTCAAACCTAATTCCCTCTTATGGCAAGGTAACCCAACTAGCTGACCAAAGAAAGCCAGTTAATGTAATCTTTTTGGATTTCAGTAAAGGTTTCAATACTGTCCCTCCCTGGATCCTCCTGGACAAAGTGTCCAGCACACAGCTGGATAAACACATCATGGGATGGGTGACCAATTGGCTCACAGGTCGGGCACAAAGGGTTATACTGTGTGGGGCGACATCAGACTGGGGACCTGTCATTATTGGGGCTCCACAGGGCTCCATCCTCAGCCCTGTGCTCCTCAACCTCTTCATAAATGGCTTCAGCAGAGGACTGGAAGGGCTACTGAGCAAGTTCATAGATGATGCAAAACTGAGAGGATCTGTTGACTCTTTGAGGCCAGTGAGGACCTGCAGAGAGACCTCAACAAGTGAGAGGACTGGACAGGCACTGGCCATGTGAAGTTTAACAAGAGAAACTCCTGGATTCTGCAACTGGAATAGAGCAACCCTGGATGTATGGACAGAATAGGGAATGAGAGGCTGGAAAGCAGAAATGAGTGCAGGAAAGGGCCCTGGGGGTCCTGGTCAATGGCAAGTTGAACGTGAGCCAGCAGTGCCTTGGCAGCCAGGAGGGCCTCCCGTGTCCTGGGGGACATCAGGCACTGCATCCCCAGCCAGGCAAGAGAGGGGATAGTCCTGCTCTGCTCTGCACTGGGGTGACCTCCCCTTGAGTGCTGGGGGCAGTTTTGGGCGCCACAATATGAAAAAGCCATTGAGCTGTTAAAGGGTGCCCAAAGGAGGGCACAAAGATGGTGAAGGGTCTCGAGTGGAAGCTGTATGAGGAGCAGCTGAGGCCACTTAGTCTGTTCAGTCTGGAGAAGAGGAGACTGAGGGGAGACCTCACTGCAGTCTTCAAAATTCCCCATGAGGGGAAGCATTGGGTCTTTATTAGTTGATAAAGGAAGCCTCTTGCAGAAAGTTCCCATATACCTCAGCCTGTGCAGAGACCAAACTGCTCAGCCAACAAGATGAAGCAGCCAAAAACCATAGAGTGCCTGAATAAACATATCCTGCCTCTCAGCAGGGCTCACGAGTTGTGCTCCTTGCTAAACCAGCTGTAGTCATGTAACTTTTGGATGGTTTGAGCAGAATAGTTACAATTGTGGAAGGATTGAGTTGCATAGAATGTACCATGTAAGTATATCTTCAGCAGATCAAATTTGTGAAGAAAAGTCCCTTCTCATTAAGTCTGACCTGCTTACAGTTAAGAACACTTGCTGTTCTATTCTGTGTTACAGACCCAGCTGGATATTAAACCACTGTGTTGATACAGAAATTAATATGGAGGCTTAAGTCTCAACACATCCCTGTGTGATGGTGTCAGAGATTGAAATAGTTCATGCCTTAAACATTGTTATAGCAAAGATCTATAAAGAAGCCACAACCACACCCCTCCCTGGAGATGCCTGACTGGAACTTTGGACTGTAAATCAAACTACTCAGATTAGATAAGGGGAGTGTTATTGTTCAATCACCTCAGATCTGAGAAGTAAATAAGACTGTTCGTCCACAAGAAAGCCAAACCCAGCAGCTGTGCTGATCATCCCTGGCTGGCTTTGGGGTGAGGGAGGCCACAGCCCACAGATCCATTTGCTGAGAGCAGGTTTGCACAGATTTCACCCCAAACCGAGGTGCGGGAAGGAGGCTTTGAGTGTGGCATAACTTCTGATCAGAGGCAATGAACACCCATCCTCCCTGACTCAGCTGTGGAACCCCCAAATCCAAGAGAGCTACAGGACATTCACATGAGGGGCAGCTGAAGGGGTGTTATAATCCATCAAAGACTGCCCAAAGTGCCCCCCAGACTCATTCCTGAGGCCTGGCACCACAGGACTGCACGTGCTGTAAAGTGATGCAACAGATCCAGGGTCTGCTGCAAGAAACAATGGCAAACCTGCCCTCCCCCGCCCCACTGGGGGAGGTGCCTGGATTTTCCTAGCTAATCTGCACGTATATTAATCTGTGGAATTTTATGTTTCTTGGGGGACCCTCACCACCAAGAAGACCAGCTGGAGAAGATCAACACAACATCTTGGGATCCATGGAGTGGTGATATTTCCTTTCTCTATCACTCTTTTTCTGTTCCCCCACCTCTTTTCCTAATTCTTTCTTTTACTTTCTCTCTCTCTCTCATCTTTACTATCAAATAAAATACACACTATTGACGCTGGCATATGGTCTCATTTGCACCTTAATTTCGATGGAGGAATGTCTAAATAACCTTAATAAACCGGACGTTAAAAGATGGCTATTTGCAATTAAAAATACACAGGAAAAAACAAAACTTTCTGCTTTATATTATTTGAGCAAGGCAGAGGTGGAGGGCAGTCTTGTTTTGGAGGGAGAGAACTATCAAAACCACATATATAGTGATAGACAAATGTGGCATAAACTATCAAAGGCTCTTAGCATCAGGCTCTGAAAATAGCTGTGGCACATATGGCTTTTATGTGCATTAGCAACATGGCAGAGTGCATCCCAACAGATGCTGTTGTGGCTCCAGAGAAGGGTCTCTTTGAACCTTTTTGTGCCCAGGAAGAACAAGGGTGTGCTGGTCACTGCTGAGGCATGTGTTGTTGTGGTTCTTCTCCCTTGTGCCTTTTTCTGGTCATCTTTTGGGAACAGGAGAGGTCCTTTGAGCACCAGGCTGTCTGTCTACCCATTCCTGCTCTCTCCTGCCACTATTGTAGCTGTTCTCCATGGAAGTGTCACTTCAACAACTCAGTCCCCTTGACCAGCCACATCCTCCCCACCTCCACCCTTCCCTTCCTGGATTGCGTGGAGCAGGTAGGATGGAGAAAGTCTGCAAGTGTACTGGGGGACATGAAACTTGCATTGGGCACACTCCTGTGCTGTTACCTGACTACCTGAATTGATTGCACCACTTTGTTCACATCTGAAAAATTTCCTTAACCTGACAATTGTCCAAATTGCAATTTTTTCAGTTAGGATAATTTTCCCTTTTTTTCTGTGGAAAACGATGATGCCATAGACATATTTGGAATTCCCAAAATTCTACTTGTCCCTTGGGAAGGGGTGCAAGAGTATGTGTGTGTGTGGCATTTATATGCCCTGAAGGACTTGCAGATGCAGAAATTTTCTGAAGAGATGACTGTGTGAAGTGTTCATTCTCAGTTTACTTTTAGCCTTCCAAGTTGCAGCATTACTGCTAGATATTGCTTGAATAAAACTTGGATGCCCCTGATTACAGGGCAGCAACTCCTTTGTGGAAAACTTATAGCACATATTTAATTTAAAGTGCTTTGTTGGTGGCAAAACCTTGGTATGAAAATCTAGTCTTATAATTACTCATTTTTCATATGGCAAATATACTAAACCGTGTATTCTTCACACAAAAATAAAAAAGCAAGCTGTATTCTGTAGTGCAGCTAAAGACTTTTTACTCCCCTTGAAGGGCAAATGGTTCTCACTGTTTCAAATTTCACTGTGATTGTGATTTTTGTAAATGATTGTTTATGGCTGAGTTTTTTTCAAAGACTGTATAGACAATATGGACTGTAAAGTTTGATTTCTAGATATGGCATTTAAATCATACCTAAGTGAACTAATGAAAAAGACAAATGCTTTAACAGGTTTTTGTCTGATATGCCAAATATATCAAAGCTAGGGCTAGTAGGAAGTCTAATGCTGGTTTTGTCACTGGCCTTATCTCATTTCGGTAGATCATTTATTCTCATCTGCGTTTATTTCATTTTCCTGATATATTAACAAGGTAATAATCAAGTAGCATGTCAAAATTTTCCTCAAAACTGAACTAAACATCGAGGAATTAGTATTTTATTCTTCTGTTATCTAATCCCAGCTGACCTGAGTGGCTGTGGTTGGAGCATGTACATGCACGTTAATGTGTGCTGTTCTGGCCAGCAGCAGGCATTTGATTGACAGATAATGCATAATTCTTAAATTTGCTGTCTTCAGAAAACATTCCTACAGCCTCTAGTCCCACCCCTCATCTAGATTGTTTCACTTGATGTAATGACCCTTTCTTGCATTTCTTCAAAGTGGAAGTTGTTTATTCAGTAATTCGCTACCTGTACACATTCATTCTGATTTGAAATATCTGTGTAAAACTGTGGGCTTTAATCTTTATCAGATTACCTTTGTTTTTCATGCACTTGCATTGTATTCTGCTGTGAAATAGCTCTACTTTAGGTCTTCAAGAGCAAAAAAAATTTCTTGCATAAACCAGACTTTTTATTAAACATTTCACAGGAACCTCTTTTCCCAGATAACACGATCCCACAAGAAATGGAGATAAATAAACTTGTGAAAGACTAGTGGTGAAATGGGAATGTCCGTAGAGCACCTTAGCCACAGATTTTTTTTGTTGTAGTGTTGCCCTGACTTCTGCAGTTCTGGATGTTATCATTCTTTTGTAACTAGCTCTCAGACATTCTTTGTAAACATAGCCATGTTATTGTAATGGTATCTTTTTATTTACATTCCTTTCTCCTGGGCACAGAAGTTTGATGGACATTTCCTTTGACCAGTGTGATTGAGGGGAAGCCCTTTGTCTCCTCCAATCCACAGTGGCTTATGAGACACATATAAAATAAAGATGGGCAGGGGAAGCCCAGAGTTTTTTGTTCCTTGATCTCAGTAGGAGTTTGTCTCCTTCTTTCATATCATTACTGTGACAGTTGTAGCAGTGGCTGAGAGATGCTGCTGCTGAACTTGATGATTTGCACATTGTCACATATCTTGATCTTTCTAGAAAGGATACAATGTAAGTCACTGGTTTTGAGTTATGATGTACTTGCAATGTGACAACAGTCAGGACTTCCACAAACATCTGCTTTACCCACATGACATAGAACTGTAAACTTTTCCTAGATAGGGCACCCTAATTTCCATCCAAATTATTTTTTGTTATTATTATTTCTTTAATTGCAATTAAATCTTTATCAGTGCATTGAAAAACTTACTTTTCATCATAGTGGCTTTCTCCTTCTGATATTTTTTATTTGGTTATTTACTGCTAATTGATTGTGATAATTCTAAGAGACTTATTGACCTTATCATGGTAGATTCAGCATGATGGAAAGACGCATAGATGACTTTTTTTTACTCCTTATTATGCTGAAAGTGGCCTTATGGCTACAGAGCACAAGATCTGGAAGAGGCTGGTGGGTAGGTGTTTTATTTGTGTAAAACAGGCTGCAGTGAATAGATAGTGTGAATTTTAGGTCAGAAGAAATAAATGGCATGAGAACAGTAGTGGGCAGGGAAACTGCTTTTTCAGGTTCCTCAGCACTGCAAGCTTGGCATGTCAATGAAAAATCATAATCCTTGTTCATCACCCCCATCCATGGTGTATGGCAACCTTGTAAGAGGGCATTGCTGCAATGCAGCCTCTGTGAAACTGTCTGAAGGCTTATAGCTGTGTTAGAATGAAAAGAGTTGTCAGGTTGTGCTTCCTTCAGGAAAATTTCAGGGTCTTGATGAAAGAAGAGAACACATCAAGAGGGCTCCCTTGGCAAAGGGTTTCATGTTGTCAGTGAAGTGGGTTGAAACTGGAGGTGCTGCAGCTGTGACAGTCAGTCTTGATTTACACTGAGGAGTAAACTGGAAAATACTCAAAGCTCAAATTCACTTCTCTTGCTTGAGCAACCATCACTTTGACAGGCAACAGATTCCTCTTCTTTGAACTGCATACAAGGAAACAATCTGTGAAACACATTAGTATGGTTTATTAAACTTCCTGTGCTCAAAGAAAACCCAGTCTCAGTATTCTCATCTTTATGAAGCCCATAAATATAAATTGGTCCGTTGAGTCTTGAAGGACATCAGAAACAGCACATACAGATTCAAAGAGGCAGGTGGGCTTTTGAGCACTAGCTTTGAGCACTAGCTTTTGAGCACTTGCTTCCCCCTATGTAACAAGTTGTCTTTCCTAGTTCAAGAGGAATTTGGTAGCTCTGTGTTCCTTCCCATGCTGAAAGCTCTGCTCTGAACTCTGAAAATCCAAAAGAGGTTGGTTTCCCCAGACTTTTATTGGAGTTAGTAGGGACAGAGGGGTTAATCCTAGGAATCAGTTTAAAGTTCATTATGTTTTCACAAGAAATTTCCTGAAAATATGATTTTCAAACTGTTCCCCATGAGGAGAGAGATTAAGGATATTTATCTTTTCGTTCTAGCCCAGGATGACAATGAGTTAACTCTGTATTTATATATGTTTGCATGTTTACAAATGCCTAGAAAACTTTTCACAGAAGTTGACTTAAGAGTTCAAACCAAAACCAGGTTCTGGCTTTGTCTGCAGTTTAGGGAGGCATAAGGAATTTTTCAGACCTGAAAGTTCATCCCTCATTATAGTTGATTTGGAATTTCACTAAAGATAAAAAAATGAGGGGATGTGTTTATCTATAAAAGATTTCTGTCAATGGAGTTTAAAAGCAAGCATAGATTGAAGATTCATTGGAGAATCTGCTGAGAAGAAAGACAGGAAGTTTTCTTGATACAGTCACCCCAAGACAGAGACATTTACCAGCTGGGTCTCTGACGATGCTAAAGGTCTATTAACATCTGCCAGTTTTCTTGTGTTTTATGTTGAAATCTTACATATATCTATCTTTTAGAGATTAGATTTCTTCCCAAAGAGAGAATGACAACAACCTGTTAAGTCAGCACCAGACGGTCTGCTTTTGTTTCTTCTGTGTGATGCAATAAGAGACTCATGAAGTAGGAGAAAAAAATGAGTAAAGAAGGAGTAAGCAATTGTTGGAGAGAGAAATTGTTCCCTAGCTTGTTTTGTCAAGCATTTATAGCCATGGCCCCATGTGTAAAATGTTGCTGGATTATTTATTTTAAGTGGTCTTGCATTCTGAGTTCATAACAGAGGTGTCATGAGGTTGATTTTAATTCTTGCCCTAAATAGCTCACCAGAAATGGGCATCTATGTATGATGGAAGACAACTTAGATGAGAAGAATTAATTATTTTTACAAAATGTATTACTGTGAGAATAATGTAATATGTACTAGAAGCTGTTGTCATGAAACAGTCATGGTGTCTGCAAGATTGGTGATCTCAGAATGACAGACAGGATTTTTTTAACAGGTCAGAAGAGGACAAAAAGCTCTGGAAATTTTAACTTCTGGAAGCCAGAGGATAAATTTAAGAATAAAACATCTTAGTGCATATGGAGTTATACTTTTGATAAAGAGTAAAATCTCTACAATATCCTGTTTTTCGCTACACATGCTACAGTTATGGAGGTGTAATGTGGATTTCTTGTAACTGCATAAATAAAATTAAAATTTGGGGAAATTTGAAGTTGCATGCAATTCTATCCAAATATCACCACACAGATTCGTTTCTGGTAATTCAGAAATGTAGATTCGAACAAAAATACCTGTTTACAGTTCACTTCCACACAGAGTGTGAAGTTCAGATTTCTCTATAGAAAGTTTTCAAAAAAGGGGCCAGAATTCAGCTATGAAGAGAATAACTCCTTAAAAATTAGGAAGTGCCAGCTGGTGTCAGCTGTAACAACTTTCTCTCCTTCAGGATTAGAATTTCATTCAAACTAGATTTCTTGTATCTAAAAGGCTTCATATGTGTATAATTTCCTGGATTTTCATATATTTAACTTCTGCTTTCAGATACAGTAAAGTTCACTAGCAAGAGTGAATCTTTGATTGGGACTAAGACTTACGTCAGAAGAATGACATTGTATATATATTTTCATCAAAACCAAGAGCAGACAATAATGTGTCTAGGCTTAGAAACGTGAAATATTTTTCAAGGTTTTTTCAATGGGGGCCCATTGTCTGGCCAAGGCTCAAACCACACAACCTATTAAAACTAATTTGCTTCCTTGTTTATAATGCAACAATCCATTAATGTGCTAAACAGTTTCACATAGTCTGTAGTAAAGAGTATCTGCCGAGTAGAAAAAACCCCAACAGTGTGACAGGTGAAGGTCACTTGAAGTAATTTTTTCCTAGCTTGTCTTCTAATTTGATTTTTATATGTGAACTTAAGTTGCTGTGTCTGGGGATTTTTTCACACTTCTAATATATTTGCTTTTTATTTTATTTTGAAAGTGGAGAGAAAGTTTCTAATTTTGGCCATTATACAGAACTGGTTTTAGCTACAGTTAAGGCAGTCAGTTGCCTATGGCTGTTGGCTACCTGGGACAGGCATGGTCCTGATTTCTGCTTGTTCTGTGGTGGAAGAAAAGAGGAAGAACAGCCTGTGCTGCCTTAACATCTGGTTTTGTACTTTGGATGTCAAGGAACCTGTTGATGAATGAGTCTTGGCATGAGCCAAGACACCATAATTCCTTTTTCTGTCCCACGCTGGCAGCAGAAGCTGCTATTGTCTAATTCAGGGTCTGCCCCCAGGCTTCCTAACCTCGTCTCTTGTTTCCTGTTTGTGGTAGGAAGATATCAGCACTGGCCCAAACTCTCTGCATCCCTCATTATGGGCCTTCAGGCTGGGCATGCAGGGATTGGGTAGTGTTTATCAAGAGAACGAGAATGTAGTCAGTGTGGGAAGGTGGAGTTTTTGAAGCAAAACTGCTGAATGGATGACTAGGTCCTTTGTCCTCATGTATTTGCTTATGCTTTTCTATCTATGTTAGGTCTGGCTCTGGTGGTCCAAGAGTAAGCAGTATTAGTTTTGTCGCTGAGAAGGCGACAAATGAATATGATAATGAATTACTGGACTTTGAATAAGGTTGTGATCAATAATTTTTTCGTGTTGGTGGTTTGCATTGCAGGTGGTTTCGGCTTGCTATGATTATGTGAGAAAGCAATCAGCAGGATAGTATTACTAGGGGAGATAAGATTTGGTCAGTGCCAGTTCTTTGGGGTAGTTTTTTTGGGGAGGGAAAGTATGTTAGAAGTAGTAATTACAGGCTGAATGTGGTGATTAGGAGTTGCCATGATTTGAGGCTGGCCAAACACCAGGCACCCATGAACAACCACTCGCGTCTCTTCCCTGCTTCACAGCTGGACAGAGGAGGGAAAATTTAATGAAGAGTTCATGAGTAGAGATAAGGACTGGGAGAAAACACTCACCAATTACCATCAGGGGCAAAACAGGCTCAACTTAAAGATACTAAGTGAATTTATTACTAGCAAAATCAGAAGGGGATAATGAAAAGTAAAATAAGGCCTTGTAACACCTTTTTCCCCCAGCACCTCCCTCCTTCCCACCAATGGCGCAGGGAGACAGTGGTGGGGGTTTTGGCCAGTTCGTCACCCAAAAACTCCACTGCTCAGGGAGAGAAGTCATTTCTCTGCAAGCACCATGGGGTCCCCTCCCACGGAAGACAGGTCTCTGCAAACTTCCCCAGCGTGGGTCCAATCTCACAAGCAGCAGTACTCCCAAAACTACTGCAATGTGAATTGCTCCCACAGGCAAACAGTCCTCCCAAAACTGCTGCTGTGGGTCACTCTGCCACGGGGTGCTGTCCTTCCAAGGACAGGCTGTTCCAACGTGGAAGCAAGGCCTCTCTCTCCATGGGACTGCCTCCAGACCACAGCCCTGTCTGTGCATCCCCCTTTCTCTAGCACTTGCACCTTTCCCACGGTCTGTGGGTGGATCTCTGCATCCCTGTGGGCCTTTGTGGGCTGCAGGGGCACAGCTGCTTCACCACGGTCCTCACCATAGGCTGCAGGGACATCTCGGCTCCAGTGCCTGGAGCACCTCCTCCCTCTCCTTCTTCACCAATCTCGGTGTCTCCATTGTTGTTTCTCTCACAGGTTCTCACTCCTCTTCTTCTCTGGTTGGAAATTAAAACTGTGCCACCACTTTGTTTTGATGTCTTCTTAAATATGTTATCACAGAGGCATTACCTCGATTTCTAACTGGCCCAGTTATGGCCAGCAGCACATCCATCCTCCGAGCCATCAGGGATTGGCTCTGCTGGATGTAGTGGAAGATTCTAGCAGCTTCTCACAGAACCCATCTTTATGGCCCCCCAACTACCAAAAACCAGGCCCTGCAAAACCAACACAGGAGCCTATGTGTGGTAATCTTAGTTCATATGAATTTTGGGCAGGGGGATAGGAAGACTGTATGAAGGAATGTAACAATTGATTTTTAACATTGCAGGAGGTTTACGTTATGTAAGTAGTAAGAACCATGGGGAGGCAGCTAATATTGCTAGGCCTCTGTCTACTTTGCAGGCAGAGAGTATGGCTATTAGGATGCATGACATAGCTTGGTTTTTCAACAAGCCATATTAATAGGGCATTAGTCCTTTGCTCAGCCATGACTAATGTGTAATCTACTGGACAATGGGAATTACCCAACTAATCCTTCCCACATCAAGCTACCTACTGATAATAGCAATCACATTATAACTAGGACTAGTGCCATTCCATTTATGATTCCTGGAAGTGCTTCAAGACTCATCCCTAACCACTGGTTGCTGAAATTTTCCCCAATCACCATTTTCTTTCTAACATCTCACTGACTTAATTCAACACTACCAACTGCTATAGACATCACCTCAGCAGTCCTAGGGGGTCAAAAAGGATTAAATAAAAACACTTTTGAAAAATCCTAGCCTTCTCATCATGTCGTCTTCCACTTAGGCTAAATAGCCATTATCATTGCCTATAAACTCAAGGTCACCCTACTAACTTTCTTCCTATACTCCCTAAGTAGCATTACTCAATAAAACCAAGGCTTTAAAACTTTCAACAGTAATAACCTCATGAGCAAATGCACCTACACTAGATGCAACTCTTATTCTCCCCTGCAAGAATTCACCCTCTGTTAGGTTTCCTGTCTAAATGACTCTTTATCCCAGAGCTCACTAAACAAGAAATAACCTCAGCATTCACAATCAACACCATACTATCACTACTACGATTACTCTTCTACCTTTGCCACATAATCGTATGTATAACACTATCTGTATACATACACCTATCAAATCAAATTCACTACCTTTGCTTTCTCAGTTGATGTCTGAGAGAGCTCTCAGTCATGGGATTTGCTTCTTTGTGTAACAGTGTGTACAATATTTAATATAAATTGATTATGATTGTATCTTTGAGGCAGTAAAGACAATATCTTACTATTCTACTTTAAAAAGTAAAAAAACCTGCATTGCTTAGATTCTTCTGCATTGACAATTTAAGACAGTAAGTACTTCATTTTCCTTTGACCAATGTGTTCCAGAAGACTGTAATACTTGATCCAATGCTTTTGAATCCTTTAAAACTAAGTCAATTTGCAAGATGATTGCTGGGTTTTAATCTTTGAGTCTACCTTCAGATTTTAAAAATTGCTTAATTTCATCAGGATTACATCTGTCACATTTAAAATCTTGTTATAGTATTTGAAGCAGAGCTACTTAATCATTAGAATTTAGTTCAATAATCTGGAATACGTGCTAAAATTGTTGCAGTAAAAATAGTATACTACTGAAGTTTAATTTGAAATTAATAGAGCATATAAGAATTGACTCTATCAGTTATCATCAGCAAAAAGGGCAATCTTTTTCTTCCAGTTAACTTCTGTCTGTTCTGTGAAACATTTCTGTTTCTGAAGTTTTATCCTGAGTTTCTCTGTCCACCTTCACAGCTCCCCTGAATGTTGTTCCTAAAATTACATAACTGAAATCAACAGGATGGTAGTAATGCAAATTATCAGCTCAATAATTATCTAAGATTTACTAACACATTTAACATAACACATTTCAAACAAATGAAAAGGGTTTCCAGAATTGGTCAAAGCAGTTCTTCCGAAGAACTCCATACCAAGAGAGGACAGGATATTTTGTAAAGCAGAGAAAAAAACTGGGGAAGACAGGTGACTCCCAGCAATGAAACACAAAAATCCCCTCTAAAGATTTAACTTTCTGATGCTGGCAGGCAGGATTACCTTGCATACAGCTTTCTGTGACCCAATCAAGAAGTGTTCCAGAGATGCTAGAAGATGGGATGGGATGATGGGAAGTGGAAGAGAACCAGGTGAACTTGAAAATTCAGCCTGGCCAAATTGTTTCCAATTCATTGGAAAAACCAAGAGAAGATCCGTAAACAGCTGAAGGAAAAGAATATCTTTTTATATCTTCTAGCAGGAAGAAATCTTACTTTGAAGGAATATGAGGACCTCTGTAACATATGAAGGATGGTTTTTGTGGTCTAAGAAACCCCACCATAGCAGTATGGAATTCAGTCCCTGCATGACTAAAGTGGTTTTTGCCCCAACCCTGAAAGTCAGTGGAGATAACAAGCAGCTATGGTATCATACTGTGATAATTAAGAAGGTTTTGCAGTTGTGTTTATACAAGAAATATAAGGAGAACTGTATAATGAAAAAGTTGTAAAGATAGAGATACTGCTTTTTAAGAAAATACATTCTGGTTGACTTTACTGAAAGGTTGTTGGCTGGCTCTTATTCATGGGGCATTTAAAAGCATAAGTTAAACTCTGTTGAAATAGTATGAATGAACTGAAATGAAAAACTGTTGCTGTCTATATCAAAGATACTATTACTTGTGATAGAGAATGAATTGTGCATGGATACCTCTTATGTTCTCCTATTCATTTGAAAAAAACTTATTCCTTACATATACATTTGTAACATATATGAAGAACTGCTTGCATTACACTTGATTTCAACATGGGTGACTTCTCAAATAGCCAGAAACTTCTTCAAAGTTCTTAAAAATGATAAGGTTGTTTTATTTCCTCAAAACTATTCCAGCCAAAGACCAGGTCAGATACAGATAATTGTTAGAGGCAGATGATAAAATTACAAAATTTTGGTTTGTTTATTTATTTATTTGGTTGGTTGGTTTTTTAGGGGCATTTAGACTTGGCAGATATTTCCAATTTATATTTGGAATGAAAGAAGTGGATATTTCCTTCCTAGCTGCTGATTTGGAATTAAATGGAATATTTGGCATCTGTAATAAAGGAAAGATGAGAAGATGCTAAAGACAGACATATAAAACCATAGGATTAATTTAGGGTAGAAGAGATCTTGAAAGGTAATGTAGTCCAGCGTACTTCTTAAAGTGAGACTCATCTCAAAACTGCATCACATCCCTCAGGATCTGAATCAGTAGAGGTTTGGAAATCTCCAAAGCTATGATTACAGGTTTTTTCAAACTCTGTTTCAAGAAACTTTGTTGGGAAAGTTTTAACAATTGTAAAATTGGAAATTGAGTTAGGAATGTGGTTCAACACTCAGGTAAGATGTACTGAGGAAAGAGGCAACTGAAAGAGTGTATGAAGGGCTCATTGCAGCTTGGAGACTTCTAAATCAGAGATGGTCTTAATCATCCTTTTTAATGGGAGATGCTTTAATTTCTGTATATGGGGCTGAGAAGAAAAGCAGCAGATCGAAGAATTTGTCGATCCTTGATGTTTTTTTGTATCTCATGCTCTCAATCCATGAATTTCATAGAGGATTGTGAAAAGACCAGGATTACTTCTGTCTGCTGATGACAAAAAGATGATGCTGACAGCTTTTTATTAGGTTTACAATAAAATTGCATATTTTGGGTTAGTATGTTGGAGTCCTTTTTAACTTTTCCATATGCAACTACTAAAACACAGTAAAAGTAGTAATGGTTACAAACATGGAAGAAAACATTCTTGGAAGCTGGATATCATATGAGGAATATGTAAGTTCTGCAATCCTAACAGAAATCCTCTTTCTATTGATTCTGGAGTGATGTATCTTGCTAATGACTTACCAAATTGCATGATAGGAAGATTTGTTTAGAAAAGAGACATATCTTTCAATTGCAGAGGAGCACAAGGTTTAGAAAAGGCCTTCCTTTGCACTGTTTGGGCAGGGAGCAGATAAGTGGTAGTGTGTGTTTTTAGGTAATGTGCTTCGCTATGGCATGAGGCACTGAGTACTCTGTCAGAGACCACAGATCACTGGACCAGGCCTCTGTTAAGGTTCAGTTTATTAAGGTTATTTAGACATTTCTCTGTCCAAATTAAGGCGCAAATGAGACCATATGCCAGTGTTAATAGTATGGATTTTATTTGGTAGTAAAGATAGGAGAGAGAGACATGGTAAGAGAAAGAAATAGAAAAATATATGGGGGGACAGAAAGAGAGTGACAGAGAAAAGAAATATCACCACTCTGTGGATCCAATGATGTAGCATTGATCCTCTCCAGCAAGTCTTCTTGGTGGTGACGGTCCCTCCAAAAGTGTAGAATTCCCTGGTTTAATATACTCTCCAGCCAGGTGGCAATGTCCAGACATGTCCCCTTGGGGGAGGGGAGGGCAGTCTCTCACAACACTCTGGATCTGTTGCATCATGTGCAGTCTGTGGTACAAAGTCCCTGGGAGGCATTTTGGGGGATGAGGCTCTGTGATGGATTATGACTCCCCCTCAGCTGCCTCTCATGTGAAAGTCCTGTGGATGTGACCTGTGGGGTTGGGGGTTTCAGAGTTGGGCCAGTTTGTAAAAGGGAAGATGGATGTTCAGTGCTTCTGGGCAGAGATTGAGCCACCACCCAAAAACCTCCTCCCCCCAACACCTTGGCTGGGGGGCAAGTCTGTGTAAACCTGGTTTCTGTGAGCTGTGTTCTCCCCCAAAATTCAGCCACAGATGATCCTCAGCTCTGGTCTTTTGTGGATGCACACCTTTCCCTCAGCCTGAGATGACTGAACAATAGTTTTCCCTTTATCTAATTGAGAGTTTGACTTCCAGTCCAAAGTCTCAGTCTTCAAGGAGGCTTCTCTTTGGTTGTAGTTTCTTTATAATGAGGAAAATTTTATATCAATGTTTGCGGCATTAACTTTTTCAGTGTCTGACAACCTCACGTAGAGCAGTGCCTACAAGGTTCGACTCAGTCTAATCTGTGTTAAAACTCCATTTCTAAAACCAAGATTATGTTACTGAGTATCTTCTTCTTTTCCTCCTAAATAGTTTCTTGTGCCAGAGCTCTCTTAAGTGTGCATCTGTGTATTGGCAGAAAAAGTTTGCTCTGAATTTGCTCAGGATGGCAGGATGACAAAGCATGGAAAAGTAAGTGATACATAAGTAGTAGGTCATTTACACCTCTTGTGTATTTGGAGGTGTTTGTATGGGTTTTTCTCACATTTGTATCAGTGCGCTGCCTTTCTTAGGGGTGTGTCATCCGTTCTCACAGAGGGCCTGCTAGAGGTTGAAGTTACAGTTAATGGAAGGAGGAAGGGAGGGGAAATAATTTGCTTAAGACTGAAAGTACTTACCTGGAATTTATTTTATTGTATTTTGTTATATTTTAAGGTCTGAATTCACATTTTTACAAGATGTTTGTAGTACATTGGTATCTTTGAAACTCAAAGGGGCTTGTTAAGGAACTATTTGTATTTGAAATGTGTGCTATAGAAGGTATGTTCTTCATGTTAGCCAAAGCTATGCACTGTAAAGCATCTTTACGTAATGTCAAATGTTCTGCTTAACTTCCAAGGATAACTGCGCTCTTACTTTTTTCTTCTTTTGCCAACACAGAGAAAAAATGTTTTTCACAGAATCAAGAACATTGATGGTGAGACCAGTTGCTTTTTCAACTGTCCAAAATTTGGACTCTTTTTTGAGATTTCTTGTCTTTCATTTTGATTCTTATCTCATGTGATCTCTTTTGTTTATCAATTTTAAAACAACTCTTGCCTGTTCAAAGCAAAAGAATTTTCTGTTGAACCAACAAGTTCAGTGCAGAACAGAGACAGTGTCGTAATTTAACCCCAGCCAGCAGCTAAGCCCCAGGCAGCCTCTCATTCACTCCCCCAGAAGAGAAACCAGGGAGAGAATGGGAAGGGTAAAAGCTGGAAAACACACAGTTTGAGATAGAGACAGTTTAATAGGAAAAATAAAATCCATGTAGACAAGCAAAGGAAAACAAGGAATTAATTCACTGCTTCCCATGGGCAGGCAGGTGTTCAGTCATCTCCAGGACAGCAGGACCCCATCATGAGTAATGCTTACTTGGATAGACAAACATCATCACTGCAAACGTTCCCCCTTCCTCCTTCTTGCCCTCAACTGTATGTACTGAGCATGATGACATATGGTCTGGAATATTCCTTCGGTCAGTTTGGGTCACCTGTCCCAGCTGTGACACCTCCCAACCTCCTGTGCACTCCCAACTTCCTCACCAGCGTGGAAGTGCAAACAGCAGAAAAGGTCTTGGCTCTGTGTAAGCCCTGCTCAGCAATAACGAAAACATCTCTGTATTATCAACCTGGTGTTCAGCACTAATCCAAAACACAGCCCTGTACCAGTCACTGGAAAAAGAATTAACTCTACCCCAGTCAAAACCAGCACAAGCATGTAAAGAGTGGCTGAGTCTTGCACAGCCTTAATCAATGAGGAGAACAGAAGTATAATTGCAAAATAGAATGTAGGGTGTTATCAGTATTCAGCACAAGGAAAGATCAAATGATCCTGAGAAAAACATGTTGACAGAAAATGAAATGAACATTTTTTCTTTCCTTATCATACAATCATATTGGCATTTGGCCCTATCTTTCCTCAAGGTGAGTGCAACCTGCATTTGTTAGATTTGTTGCAATAAAAAACATAAACTGAAGAGTAATTTAATATCTGATATGAAGATTGGACATGGTAAATATGAACCTAGACAAAACACTCTGTGTCATCAAAAGTTATCATTATCAAAAATACTGATTCTTATAAGAACTAGAGCAGTGTGTTGGCATCTATGGCATGTGAAATAAATTCATTTGAGAAATATGGTCCCACTGACTAAATTGCATGGTCTTATTAGTTGTTCCTTGCCAGTTGTTTCTAAATTTTTGTTTCTTACTGCATGAAAATAACATTTTTGATATTGCAAAGTCAGGTCCTCAAAACTTAGCTGGATCAAAGCTGTCTTTACAGATTTTATAACTTGTTTTCTATTTTCCCCATGATCTTCTTCTAAGAGGGAGAACCTAACCATAGTTTAATCTCCTCTTCTGTTTTCCTTTCTTTCCTCAGCCCTTTAGCAGGTGGACAGAATGCACAGTGCTTGTCTCATGAGCAGCTATTAACTAATTTTTAAATTATTTTTCAGGGTGTATAGTAAATTATTGCATAGTATTCAAATGCTGGTTTGAAGAATGTTAATGCAGATCTTCTTTAGAGTATTTGTGTGAATTCTGAACACCAGTAAATCTTCTCAAAACTCCTGAAAGTTAAGGGTATATTGTCATCCACATTTTATAAAACAGAGTCACAGAGGCAATTGAGACTTCGGTAACTGAGACACCCAATGTGTTTTTGAGCATGCTTAACATTATGTAGCACTTACTGTATATGAACAACAATTAAATATTGCCTTCAGCTGTAGGCTGGAGTGCTTGGTTCTTTAATTCAAACCTCAAAGAAAGACAACTGTAGAAAATTTAGTCTACAGTAAGGGATTGTCGTGGTTTGAGCCCTGACTGAACACCAAAGCCCCCAGGAAAGCTGCTTCTCCCTCCTTCTTGCACAGGGCAGAAGAAATTTCTTAATGATATATTTTAAGGAAATAAGGGACTATTCTGAGAGAAAAACATTCTGAGCAGGCAAAAACAGGCTCAAACTTAAAAGAGATAAGGTGAATTTATTACAAAGTCAGAAGGAATATATAAAAAAAAACAACCACAGCTTTTAAAACACTTTATTCCCCCCGCAAAATCCCTCCCTCCTTTCCAGCAAGGAGAAAGGGGTGGGGGAGGGCGGGTGGTTTGGTCAGTTCATTTCCAAGGTATTTTCCTTCTTAGCAGTTAACTGGGAGAGGAGGCAGTTCATTTCTGACAACACTGTGGCATCTTGCAACGTGAATTTTTTTCCTGGCAAGCAGCCCACCTGGTCACTGCTGTCTGCATTTTCCAACAGTAAGGTGCAGTCCTTCAAGGCCAGGCTGGTTCAAAACTCAGGGTGGAGGGGTAACAAGGCCTATTTATCAAAGATTACTCCCTCGGCTCAGGAACAAAAGCCTCGTTATACATGTCGGCCCCCCTACCAGACCATAGTCCCTCCTCTAAGATTCTACCCCTCCTGCTCCGGTGTGGACTCCTTCCCCACGGCTGGGGGTGGATCTTTGTTTCTTCACGGACCCTCAGGGTGTAGGAAAACACTTCATTGGCATAGTCCTTACCACAGGCTGCAAAGATGTCTATCAGCTTTGATGTTTGAAACACCTCCTCCCCCTCCTTCTCCTTCTTGGCTGACCTTGATGGTGTCCATATTTGCTGTTTCTGCTACATGTTGTACTCTTCCTTCTTTCTTTAACTATATCTTCTGCATGTGTGTGTACTAACTGTGATTCCTTCTTAAATATGTGTCACAGAGGCGTTACCTCCCTTTCTATTTGGCCCAGCCATGGTTAGTAGCACGTCCACCTTCACAGCTATCAGAGATAGGCCCTGGCTGGACAGCTGTGGAAGCTTCTGGAAGCTTTTACAGGACCCATCTTTTTGGCCTCTACCATGTCCAAAAAACCAGACCCTGTCAAACCAGCACCAACTAGCTAATAAATGGCATGTATACGTGAAAGTACCCTGAAAACTTCATGACAGAGCAGATGGAAAATTTCTGACATTCTAATCATCTAACTTCCTAGTCTTCGCATTTTCTAATTAGAATCTCATTTTTTAATTTTACGTCTAATTCTCACTATAAACAGGAATCTCTTTGCAGCATGACACGAGTTCTTTCACACAAGTACTGAATCAGGAAGAGATTTAGTGCAAAAGTCAAATACAGTCACGCGGCTGGTCTCTTTCCATTTTGTCAGAGTATTTGGAGGACAGAAGGGTTGAGAAAACCCAGACAGAGTGAAAATACAGATTATTTAATACTTCTGTAAATTAAGATGTAAGAGGCATATGTAATGTGTTCATAAGTTTAGAAAACTTGTGAACTGTAGCCTGGATACAGCAGGGACAGCTGGGAAGAGCAGAAGGCAAAGTGGAGGTGATTTGAGAACTGTGTGCTCCACATAAATCCCTGACTCTGACAGTGTGCCACAGGCTGGTATGTAAGCACAAAGCAGGTAGGTTACCTGCATGTACCAATCTGTTACTGAACAATTTAGGGTTGAGAATGCATGTGTGCCAAGTTGAAAAAATACAGTACAAATACATTTTTGTATTACAGTGTGATTGGTTCTAATCTCATCTAAAGTAAATAGGGAATAGCTCCACTGATTTAGAAGCATTTAAATGTTTAGAAGTTTTTTGAGATGAGGGTCATGCTCTGTGTCTTTATTCTAAATGAATAGCTTGTTGCATTACAGTGAATATTCTTTGACTACTCCTTCGTCACATGATGAGCCTCTCTTTTGTAAGTTGTGTTACTGCACCCAGTGAAACTCACTTGCTACTGCAGCAATTTGGGAATTTGTACTTTTCCTTGTGTACACCAGTATTTGGGACAAGAGTAGGAGGTATTGCAGAACCACCTCAGCATTTATCTGTTTAGAAATTCATCACATTCTATGAAAAATGCACACCTCTGTCTTATTAACAATTTACACTTGAAAGACTCAATTATTTAGGAAACAAACCTTTTAGTGTATAAATATTAAATGTTTTTATGTAGTAGCTGTTAATTTGGCAGTGCAGAAATGTGTACAGTTTTGTTTTATTTTCTACCTGTGCATCTGTGTTGTTGGGTTGTATGTTCCTTTTTGTATATGAGACTTTGAACCTGTCAGAGGTTCTGGACCTGGATGTTGCTAATAAAAGGCTTTGTTTTACCTCAGAAGTGTATACTGAATACCAATATGCAATGAAGTCCCTGTTTTGCAACAAGTATGCTCACAGGTCTTCTGCTGAAGTTAAAGGAATTTTGAATTCTAGTTTTTGATTTGAAGGCTGCAATTTAATTGTTCTCTGACTTGTTTGAAGTCAAGAATTTTAAGAATTTGTCTTGATTTTGACATCTACATTCGGTAGCAGATCAACAGATGCTGGAAAATGTACCTGTTTCTGAGCAGCCTGGCAGTTTAGTTCATAGCTTGATTTGTAATTAAACCAGGATTGCTTGTGAAACCAGTCGAAATAATAATTCTGGCTCAGAAATTTTAAGGGTGTTTTGGTGGGATGCTTTGACTTAGGTGTATAGCTCTAAAAAAGAAACAGAAACAATGAAAAATATAAGACAGGGGACTGTGTAAAGCATTTTATTTTTTTGTGTACTGAACAGGACATAACAAAATGAGAATATTTGCACTAAAAGCTGTAGCATGGAAGTGTTAAATGAAGAATGAGTGTTAAATTATATCATATATTAAATGTTTCATTTACTTTGTAAGTACAATAACGGCGAGCCCTTTAATTTTTCAGGCTCACAGCTGGAGTTCTTGGTGCAGTATTACTGAGAGGGAAAGATTGAATGAGGTTGGACTACTTTTAAAAAACAACCTCAAAAGAAAGAAAAAACTAAGGATGCCTTACTTGTAGGTCTCTCTCAATAGCTTTTGTTGATCCCAGAATCAAATGACAGAAAATACTTGGGGCCTTATACACACTACAAAAGTGAGGTACCATGGTTGAGGATGTAGCACAGGAACCTAACTGGATTTCTTTGAACACAGCTGTCACTTGACCCTAGTCATGGGGTAAAGTCCTCTATATCACACAAGGAAGAGAAGCTGTCATAATACATTAATTAAGTTTAGCTTTTGCGAAAGGTTTTAAAGTTACTTACAATGTAAAATTTTTAAGATGTGGCTTGAATTTTGTATAAATTAGTTGTTGATATTTTAAAAACTCCTGTATTAATTAATTTACAACTACGTCAATTGACAGCATTTCCCCTCCGTTGGATTGTTTGAGTGTTAAATTCCCTAAAACTGCAGATTTTGTAATTTTGTTAGGAAGCTGTTCTAGTGCAGAAGTATAAGGCAACTACTTCTCCTTCACCTTCCCCATAATGTGCTTTCCCTAAGAATATGTCAACAGCAGGTAGAACCAGCCTGTTCAAAATCAGCGTTTTGGAGGCTGTTCCTGTGACACCAAAGCCAAAATTTGCATCTGATGTAACTGTCTTCCCACAGGGACTTTATCAGCTAGAGCACACAGTGTATATTTTTCCTTCTAGACATTTTTTAATCAATAGATATTTGCCTCAAAGGTCCAACAGGTTTGTGTCAAGCACACACCACAGGTCTCTTCCCTTTCTTAGACAGAGGAGGACTCTATCTGAGTGATTTCCTAGGGGAAATGCACCATACAGTGACTGGCACAGCTTAGGAAGGGGATGAAGAGTTGGAAAAGTTCAAGAACCTAAAAAAGGATTGGAGCACTTTGGATGTGAACATTGAGTGGAAATTCTGGTTTTGGTTCCTCCAAGAGGAAGGAACTTTGTATGCACACAGGCTGCTGTGTTCTGGCTTGGCATTTGGAGACAGGAGGGATTTACTTTGAAACTGCTCCCCCGCCCCAACCTGAAGTACATGTGCAGACCCAGCTGTAGTGTTTCAGGCTGTGCAATGCTGGGCTGGAAGTGGGTGCTGGGAGAGGCAGGAGGGATGGTTTACCTTCAAATTCTCATTGTGAATAAGTTGCGTCATCTTTTCATTGCTGTTAGGGAAATTAATTATTGACAGTTTAAATTCAATTTGTAAAATAGCATTTATTTTTCCTTTCTTGTGGTGTAATAATGTTTATGATCAGCATCATAAAAACCCAAGTCATTTTTCTCTCTGCAGAGTGTAGCAGAATGTTTAGGAAAGGAGTCAGAATTGTCTCAGATGTTGCTGAGAAGAAATGAAGACAATTTTACAGTCTTATAAGGTCGAGGTTAAAACACCTTACTTTTGAGACCCATGGGAAACAAAAGAATGCTTTTGCCATCATGCCCTATAATACCTGGCCTGTATACTGGCCAGAGCCTGACCAGAAGACCACTGCACATTGAGGAGTGTGAGATCCATGTAACAGTTCCCTTGAGTAGGTACATTGTGCTGCATACACATCTGGGCCTTCAGGGCTGTGCTGAGCTGTTTCAGGATGAATGCAGCCAGCTCATTGAAATGGAGAAACCTTCAGACAGTTGCCACTGGGTAGTAGTAATTACCTCACTTGTGTCTCCCTGTATGTACCTAATAGTGCAGCAAGAAGTTCTCGTGTGAGCATCCTTCCCATTTGAAAATAGGAACGGTGATGAGAGTTGTTTCCCTGTAAGAAAATCCTGTAATAGCTTGAATGATCCAAATTATGTGAAGGTCTTTCAGAGCCAGGGTCTGCACAGCATGCTGTGTCTGTGTTGGAGATTCTGCACTATTTGGGGTTCTGAAGATAGAATCATAGAACCAGGTTTGGGTTGGAAGAGACCTTAAAGATCACCTAGTTTCAACCCCTCTGCCATGGACAAGGACAATTTTCACTAAACCCGTTGCTCAGGTTCCCATTCAACCTGGCCTTGAATACTTCCAAGGATAAGGCAGTCACAATTTCTCTGGACAGCCGTTTCCAGTACCTCACCATCATCACAGCTGAGAATTTCTTCCTAATATCTAATCTAAACCCACCCCCTTTAAAGCCATTCCCCCTTGTCCTATCACTACATATCTTTGCCGAAAGTCCCTCTCTAGCTCTCCTATAATCTCCTTCAAGTACCAGAAGGTGCTATAAGATCTCCCTGGAGACTTTTCTTGTCCAGACTGAAAAACCTCAGTCCTTCAGGCTGTTTTCATAGGATGAATGTTCCAGCTATCTGATCATCTTCATGGCCCACCTCTGGACTCATTGTCCACATCCCTCTTACATTAGAGGTCACACAGCTGGATGCAGCACTCTAGGTGGGGTCTCACAAGGGCTGAGTAGAAGGGCAGAATCCCCTCCCTGGCCCTGCTGGCCACTCTGCTTTTGATACAACCCAGGTTATGGTTGACTGGGCTACATGCACACATTGTTTGTTCATATTGATCTTCTTGCCCACCAACACTGCAAAATTCTTCTACTCAGGGCTGCTCTTGATCCTTTCCCTGCCCAGCCTGTATCTGTGTTTAGGATTGCCTCAATCCCCAGCCTGTATCTGTGTTTAGGATTGCCTCAATCCTGGTGCAGGACCTTGCACTTGACCTTGTTGAACTTCATGAGGTTTGCACAGATCTACCTCTCAAGTATTTAAAGGTCCCTCTGGATGCCATCCCATCCCTGCAGTGGGCTAACAGCACCACAGAGCTTGGTGCTGTTGGAAACATTGCTGAGGGTGTGGTTGATTCCATTGTCCATGTGGCTGACATAGATGTTAAATAACACTGATCCCAACAGAAACTGCTGAGCTATGCCATTACGATAAATATAGGAAATTAGTGAATAATATTTATCAGTGTAGATCAGATGTGCTATCTAAAATGGCAGACTACTTCACTTTTGCCAAGAACTGGTAAATCTGTAGTTAAGAAATACCTACTCTTAGATACCATTTTCCAAACAGATAATTACATTTAATCATTATCTAAAAGACCCATAAAAGCATATGTTGGCAGGGACTTCCAACTTGGACCTTCTACTCCAAACAGGACTATTGCCAGCAGTACATAAAATCAGCTATGACTTTGCCTTGCTGACCTTGCATTGCCTTGTTGTACTGAGGTATATCATAGCTATGCTTATTCACTGCTACTCAAGAGTTGGCTATTTTTTTATTTCTTTCAACTTGGAAATTGTATTGTAGCAATGAAGAAAAGGGAAAAACAAACTCCCACGTGACTGGCTGCAAAAGCAGTGACAATCAGTCAATGGCTAATTTACAAGTGTTTTTGCAATTGCTGGTCATGGTGCATGTGAATATATATAGATTGATAATAACAGGTTACAGTGGAGGAAAGGATCAGGCTTTTACAGTAGACCGTACATAAAGACAAACTGATGTCATGCAGCTGGGAAAAGAAAAATGATGATTTGGGTAGTACTCACAAATATAGTATTCCAAATCTCGAAGTGAATTCTTGGGCTTGGTGTTTGAGAAATTTTAGCTGTAGTTATGTGTCTTGACACCACTCATACAAAGGAGACAGAGAGACTAAAGAATGATCAGAAGAACAGCAAGAACCAAAAATGATAATTTTATGAAAGACAATGCAAGATAAGGAGTTTAAACTAGAGAAGAGAAAATTAATATGGAAGAGAAAATGTTTCAAGTGCAAGCAGTTCACTACTGAAGATAACAGCAATCAAATATTCTATCAGTTAAATGCTGGGCAGAAAAAACTCTGATTTGCTCTGAAAGAGTTTAAAGTTGGATATCAGTTCTAGATGTGGTTACATTACAACCTTATGGAATTCACATCACAAAAGGCTTTCTAGAGTGGATTAGCTAAAATCTGCCAGCTTCATGAGATCATGCTTAAAATAAAAAGGGTTTTCATCCAATGTTCATACAGTCTCATCCACTTTTATGTGATTTTTCTGACTTTGGAAGCAGGAACACTTTGAATCCCAAGCCAACCCATGAGGTATATGGGAGCTTCCTCTTCACGGGTGTTTAAGTTTAGCATGAGACCTGGCACATCAGCTGGAGTATGGAAAATAAGTTAATTTAATATGGCTATAAAGAACACTGTGATCCTTTCAGTTTATCACAGCACTCTGAGTCTGGAAAAGGTTCAGTGAATTGTACTTGGCTAAATTTTCTGGCAAAATTCTTGTTTGTCAAACTTCCGCCTCCTTGTGCCAGCTGGCAAGAAAAACAGCAGCAGAACAGTGAATTTGTGTGCCCTTCTTTCTCCAGTTTTGCATAATTAAGGATCCAACTTTTGGAGCAGCTTATATGAACTGTTAGGTTTCTTTTTTTTCAATGTGCTCACCACAAATCTGAATACATTGTGCTGAATTTAATTATTTTCCACACATATGTTAATAAGACACTGGATGATCAAGGTGTCTTGCTGCAAGGATCTTGATTACAAAACCAAGGGTTTCATGCAGAAACTTCATACTTCCTAACTGGCATTGCAGAAACTAAATACAGAGTCAAGATTTACTTGTGCAGTGTTCATTGCTGTATTTGGAACTCTGATCACAGCATTTAAAAAATAAATTAATTATGTACAACGTGGTTTTGACCCTGCATGAATGGTGAGTCTAAGAGATGTTACATTTGTCTACTTTCAGTTTTGTTTTTCCACTTTGCAGAATGAAAGGATATGAGCACTGAATAGACCTGGTGCTCGTGAGATATTTATGTTTGTAAATACTTCCTTGTCTCTGTCTCTAGTGCCACCCTGCTGGGATACACTTGCTTAAGTGCTACCATTTTTTAATTGATGTCAGAAGCACTGGTGTTGTTGCTCTTGCTATGGCTATGCAGTCTCTTGTTCTCTCTGTTTTGTCACAAACAATTCCTTGTTAAGAATACACACTCTGTTGGTATGGATGACTTTGGAAGATGGAGAATACAAAAGGATATAATTGTCTGTCTGTCCTTGTTTCCAGAACAAACTTTAGATTTCTCATTCCCAACAAAATATGCTAGCACTTAAAAAAAGCAAAATATGGGAATAAATCAAATTTGGCTTCATTATTTGGCTTTTTGCCCCTTCCATACTTGAGATGCGTTATTCAGCTGCTTTGCAAATATCAACTTAGAGCATGTAGAAGAAGGAAAGATTGGATAAGTAAGTGTGCTGTTGGTTATACATTTATCAGCCATTCTTGCCTGCATGATTGGGTATTTGCACTTAATCATATAAGTGGATGTCTGTTAGCCATGTGCAACTGAGGCACTGAGGGGTAATCAAAACTTTTGGGTAAGAAGTTTTTGTCAAGAATAATAGAGACTTTCTAGCAGTCCTGGATTTGTGGAATGTCTCTGGATAATATCACAGTGGCCAGTTAGGATTTCTATAATTAGAAGTTGTTTATTAAAAGAAAGCACAGGCCAGGAAATGAAGCTGCTTGTCACTTAGAACTATCAGAAAACTGTAAGTGAAATATACCATCCAACAGAGAAAAAAAGTTCTTTGTCTGAGGGTCAACAATTATTAAGCCTTAGGAATCAAAGTAATTATGATAATTGTATTCCTACCAAAACTATCAAGTATTATTCCCCGCCTTGACTCATGGGCAGCCAATTAGCCCTAATGCTCTTTCAGTAAAGTACAAAACCAGCTTACTCCAATTTGCCTTCTGGAGAAGTCTGAGAGGTTGATGTGGTAACAGGCCAAAGCCATTCAAAGAAAGTATGTCACACTATAAACGTGCAAATATTTCTTCATCTAGGTAGTTCCCTGTCACCATAGTAAAATACTCTTATGTGGATTATTTTTCAGTGTAAATGAAAAAGAAATTCACCTTTTCTAAGTGAAGTAGACATACATGGTTGGGGGGTTTTGGGCATTCCAAACACATAATTTTCCTCATGCCTTTACTATAGATGTAACAGCACAATGTAGAAAGTGGAATAGTACATTTGTGGAATAGTACATTTGTAGAATAGTACAATAGTACAATAGTAGATTGAATACCATCTCATTTTTCCTCAGTGCATTTCTTTAAAATACTCATTCAACATATTGCGTTTTAAAACCTCTGTTGATGTAAGTGCTTGTTCCTGAATTAGCAGCGGTGTTCCTGAAAACTTGTCTCCATTTATTTATGAAGAGGAAACTTGGTGATTGCTAATGGCAGAGAAGCACAGAACTGTGACATAGGTGACATTTGTCTGATTCCTAGCTGTGCTGCTATCTTATTTTTTGACCTGGCAAATGATTGTCCTCTAGTTCCTACCAATTCCTGGGGAAGGTAAACTGCTGAATACTACATGTCTCCAGGAGGGCTCAGGGGATGTACCACAGGGAGGAACAGGAAGGGAGGAAGGGATAGTGCCTTAGGTCACCACAGACAAAGTGGAGATAATACAATTGCTGTTATTATATTCTTACTGTATTATATCCCATTTATAACTTGGAGTAATTACTTGGAGCAAAGTAAAATATCTGGAACAGCATTGTAATTTTTATTGTCTTGTACTTGCTCTTCAACCAGATTGCAAGGCAGCAATACCATTTCTGTGCTGGGCCGAGCTCCTGACGGGTTCTATAATGTGAACAATAAGAATCAGAGCAGGAAGGAAACAACCCACTGAAAACTGGGGGTAAAACGACATGCTAAAACTTAAAAGAACTATGAAAAAATGCCGAACAAACAACAAAAAAACCCCCTCAACAAACCTAAATAAAGAAACCATTGCTTCTTTCTATATAATCAAGGGTTTCCAGAGTTTTCTATAGCATTTTTTATAGTTTCACTGATTAAATTCATGTGCAAGAGAAATTAGAGAACTCCCTCTTGGCAAATATGAGAAATAATATGACAATTTTCTTGGGTATCCCTGTTTTAATTTTTTTTCTACTTGTTGTGACCACCTATGAATAAGATGGACACTCATTGTGAAGTCTGGTGGAATAGTTAATTTTTCTGTAGTGTGTCAGCAGCAAATGATTCCTATAGTTGCTTATGATTCTCTGATTTAATAAACATATTTTTTTATTCAGTCTTTCTGCTTGGCTCTGAAGTTGACAGTCATTTGTCTGTCACAGTAATATTTTTGCAAAGGTAATTTCAATCTTGAAAGGAAAATGAGCTGCCATAATGTAGGTAGCAGAACTAGGTCACTATTTCTGAGAGAAATCACTGGAGCATGTTATTTAACTTCTATTCAAGACTTAGGCTGATGGGTTATCCCATCATCACTGAATGATAGAAATATTCACTTTCAGAGACAGAGGTTTCCATCAAAGTTCAAAAAGGAAGAAAAGTTTACCCTCTTCCTCCCAGGTATTGTTTGCAATGTGAGGTGTACAAACAAAACATTCTTATTTATTTGGTTTATTCAAACAGATGGATTTAATTCCTACTTAAGAAGTAGTCCAAGAATCAACTGGGAGTTTTTTCTGTTTCATTGTAAGAGACAGTGAGATAAGAGTAAGATCCCCTTGGGAAGAAACTTCTGCCAAGAATGGTTTCTAAATAGGGATTGTGGGGGACAGAATAGGAGAGGAAGGTGTCTTCTGAGAGAAGGATTGAGCAGTAGACAAATGGTGCTGTGTCTTGATAGTGAGACTTTGAAAATATTAGTCTGTTAGGTATATGTAGCTTGGGGCTTGTAGACAGATAACAGCTGGTGTCTGTGTGGGATAGCTCCATAAACCCACTTGTGATTTACATTTTTCCAGTTACCTCTGTTAGGAAAGAGCACACACTGTGGTACCAGAACATATAGCGTGTTTAACCTTGTGGATATGGCTGACATTTGTCTGAGTGCTGCTAGCTTCATGTTAAATAGCCACTATTAGTTAGGAGAGCTGTAGTTGTGAATGCTGTGACTAGATATGACATTGCTGTTAGCTCTAGCTGACAAAAGACTTCTGCTCTGAGAATTTAGTGCTGCATCATTCCTTAAGGACTGGAGATGAAAAAGGTTTTCAAGAAGCACTGGATTTTTCCAATTTGTACATTGTTTGGAAAATGTATCCAATTAGATGTAGTTAAACACTACATTGTTTTAAAAACTATTTGTGTTTTTATTCTTCTGTTATTTCTCATTTGTACTTTACCTTTGAAGTCAGAAGTATTGATGATGAGGGGAGATAATTAGTAGAAGATAAACAGCATCTTTTAGATATCTTCAGTTAAATCTTTTACTGAAGACTGTCAGAGTCTATGCATGAAATTAATATATCATATTAAGATTTCTGAAAGTGGCTTTACTCCTGCTTACCAGTAGATTTAGGGAGCCATAATGAAAAATTTAGTAATTGCAGCAATTTCAGGAATTTTCAGATGTTGCTCTGATCTAATATTTTCTGAGCTGTGCTCGGTGACTACAACTGAACCATTAGTGAGGTAATTAAGGCAAAGTAGTTTTGTTTCCTGTGCATGCACAGTCACATTTGTTGCAAGACATGAAGTTATGCTTCCATTTGTTGAGAAAGCTCTCTGTATCCCAGTTTGTTTTTAGTGAGAAAAGCAGTCAAATTCTATTCCAGTATACATCTCACATCAACAAAGATAGATGCAGGTAACCTTATGAGAGTGACTTTCTATTTCCTCGTCTGTCTTTGGCTAAATGTGATTCTCCCTTCAGGCCACAGCACTCTACTCAGACATATTGATTTCTGAACAGGGCTAAGCATATATATATGTGGACAACTGTGGTTCTGTAAGGCAGAAGGCTGAATAAACTACATCTTTATTACACTAAATAAGTGGAAAATCTGTTATTTGCAGAAAACTAGCAACGTGAGAGTTCTTTCTTGAAAACAGAAACAGGGAATAGCTGAAGGTTACATGTAGCAGTGCACAGCGCCTTTAGTTACATGCTTTAATTATAATTAACAAGAGTTCTTTTCATTTCTCTGGGTGGGACTGAAACTGAATGCTGCTATGTCTTCTTGAGTTTTAGACTTTTAATAGTATTATCATTTTAAAGCCATAACAGAAAACTACTGTGTTTTGGGCAGTAACTGAACGGTGTTTTGCCACAGCTAATTTTCTGATGATCACTACATGGTTGTTATTAAACTGGTCAACTTGTAAATATTCACAGGAATTTTTTAAAGTAATTAACTGTTTTGAATACAGCTGCATTAGCGTTCTGATAATCTAGCTGTTTGCTCCTATATTACATGTTTACATAATATGAGCAACCTGACCTATGTTTGTGATTAGATATATGTGAGTGGGTTCTGAACAAGGGCAGCTTTATCCTTGTATGGACCCTGTCTGGCAGTGGTCTGAGGGACTGTACAACCTGTCCTGTTTGTCGTGAGAAAAATGAGCAGAGCCTTGAACCAAATGAGTAGGGACCCTGTTGTACACAGAACAGCCTCTGACTCTGTCCTTTCCCCAGCTAATGCTCTGCTGCATTGTCCTTGGGAGTATTTCCCTTCTGCATTTGAGAAGACAGCTCAGGATCTTACACATTTTTTGTGTGAGAAAGTTGCATTCCCTTCCAGCTTATGTATCTCACTTTGTGAGACCTCTGTAGCTCTTTAAATTAGAATGGATACAGATCTTTTATAAGCAAGAACTTTTTTGAAGACAAAATGAATAAACAGAACTGTAAAGTGATTGTAACTCAGCCTCGGCTGATTTTGCGCATAATGGGTCCTGAATAAGATATTTTTGTCTCTGTCCACAGATGGCAATCACTTTGCCTTTTCAAATGTCTGGATAAGGCAAACTGCCCAGGATGGTCAACTTCACAGAACAAAACTTCTTTAGGTCTGACAAAGCTGTTGGGAAATAATATATAACCAAAATGTGCAGTGTAGCTATGTTCCCAGCTGTCTTAAATAATCCTGTGGAATTGTGTCTGGGATGGTTTTTAATTTAATCCACAGCTAAAAATCTTGCACCTTTTTTCTGTGTTGTGTGTTTGGGTATCAAGGTGCCTTTATTACATCTCAGACTGTATATTGCAGTGTCTATCGGACTGGATATATCAACCAATCATAGAATATCCTGAATTGGAAAGGACATACAACAATCATCAAAATTTCACTGATGATTCTGGACAGTATATTGCAGTGTCTATGGGACTGGATATATCAATCAATCATAGAATATCCTGAATTGGAAAGGACGCACAACAATCATCAAAATTTGACTGATGATTCTGGACGGGACAACCCCAAAAGTCACACCATGTGTCCGAGAGCATTGTCCAAATGCATCTTGAACTCTGCCAGGTTCAGTGCTATGGACACTTCCCTGGGGAACCTGTTCTAGTGACCAAACACCCTCTGTGCATGGAAGAACCTTTTTCTAATATCCAACCTAAACCTCTCCTGACACAACTTCGTTTGGGTCATTCCTTTGGGTCCTGTCACTGGTCACCATGGAGAAGAGATCAGTGCATGCCCCTCATCTTCCCCTCCTGAGGAAGATGCAGATTTAGTGAGGTTTCCCCTCTGTCTCTTCTTCTCCAGACTTAACAGAATAAGTGACCTCAGCAGTTTCTCATAAGGCTTCCACTCGAGGCCCTTCCCCACCTTTGGTGCCCTCTTTTGGACACTCTCTAACAGCTCAATGACTCTTTTGTATTGTGGCACCCAAAACTGCCTCCAGCACTTAAGGTGAGGCCGCCCAAATGCAGAGCAGAGCGGGACAGTCCCCTCCCTGGTCCAGCTGGTGATGCTGTGCCTGATGCAGCCCAGGACATGGCTGATCATCCTGGCTGCCAGGGCACTGCTGACTCATATCCAACTTGCCAGGGAACAGGAGCCCCAGGTCCCTGCCCGCAGAGCTGGTCACTAACATCTCATACCCCAGTCTGTCCATACATCCAGGGCTGCCCTGTCCCAGATGCAAAATCTGGCATTTGCCCTTGTTAAATTACATACAGCTGGTGATTGCCTATCCCTTTAATTTTTGTAGGTCTCTCTGCAGGGCTGTTCTGCCTCTGAGGTAGACAGGAACTCCTCCCAGTTTAGTATAATCAGCAAACTTAGATAGGGTACTTTCACAGGGCTTATGTTCTTGAATATGTTCCAAAGAATTCGAATCAGTTAGGAAATATCCCTGAGTGCAGATATGGTTTGTCTGCCTGTGTACTATTACAGGAGTAGATTGTTACAGAGTTAACTTGTTGAAAAATCGCAAGTAGGAGGTAGTTAGAGAAAGTAGTAAGGTCTCCCCTGTGCCTCATTTTCTTCAGGCTAAACAACCCAAGCTCTCTCAGCTACTCCTCATAGGATTTACTGTATAAAATAACTGTAGAAGTATCTTGAGAGTTAGACTGTATATAGTAAAATATTGAAAAAAATAATTGTACTATTTTCAGTTTAGGAAAAGTAATTGCATACTCAAGAGGCTTTATTGATTAAGTTTCCTGAACATTCTCACTGGACTCATGATAATTATCTACCTCTGCAAACTGCTGTAGTTAGACAACTTAATATATAATATTTAAAAATTTGAGATACCCAGTTATATCTACATAATGTATAGATATTTATATATATAATTGTATATTTTAATGGTAACTACTACTGCTTTCTTTCTTGTTTTTGATACCTTCTCTCTTGGATCAATGCAAGAGACACAGTGATGAAGCGGTAGTGAAAACTTTTGATTTAGAATGAGCAAGAAGTCAACATTTAAAACACTGAAGAAAATGGTGCAAGTTGAAAGTAAAAGAAGGCAGTTGTGGTCAGGAAGAGTAAAGTAGACTTACTGTGTCTGCTGGAAATTAAATCCAGTGAATAAGTAAAATTTTACTGTGCTCTGAGGCACACAGATTATATATGTGAAAAAATGTCTATTTCCACTTCAGTATTACTATGTAAGAATCACATATTTTAGGGTCAGGCAGGACAGCTGGAACAAACAGCCTGAGATTTACCGGCCAAATCTGAAGTGCAGGTCTGGATTCCAAATTTGGTCCATTACTAAAGGAAAGCATTGCTGAAATTTAGATGTGAAAACCTGACTTTTGATACTGGGGAAATTCAAGTTTCTGTCTAATACAAACAGATCAAACCATCACAGTGAGCATTAATGGAAAAGTGTTGTGAAAAACCCTTTGAAACTAATATGGAGAGGGCAGGTTTTTTGTGGCCCACTAATTGCTGAATCTGTTTAATCTTAGTCTGTACTGATGGCCCAATTTAAATATGACAAGTAATGAGAAATGGATTTAGAACAGATGGGAGGAAATGGTTTTTCATGCAGAAAATGCTAAGCTTTTGTAAAGACCGCAGAGGTGTGCTCATTGTGAAGGTAATTTAGAGGAAAGAATAATGGATTGCGTTCAAACGTCAACATGCTAAGAATCTGAATTTACATTGTATGGCATTTCCTTAATATCTCAGCCCATGCTTTGTTTTAGGTTTCTGTCTTTTCATCTTCCAAGCCTTCTTTTACAGTGCTGTCCCTTATGTTGGAGGGTGGCAGCAGACTGCTCAATATTATGATGCCAGAGATCTGGCTTCCATTGCCAAACTGTTCTGTTCCTTTTACTGAGAGGAAAGAAAATTATGGGAAAGCTACTAAAAGAACAGTTTTACTGTTGGCCTAGGAATATATTTGAGTTGCATTTGAAATTTACTCAGTGAGCCACAACAGAAGAGAGTGAAGTGTGAACCTGTTCAAGCAGGTTACAAGCTCCAGGTGGCTTTACCATAGTAAAATATTGAATCATAGATTAAAATGATGATTTTTTTTTAACTATTATTGTGCCAATTCGTTTTAAACAGTGTTGCCTGTTACAATGCAGGAATTTTCTGAAATACCTTTAACTTAATTTTTAGCACTTTAGATAAACTGTATGGAAATATAGACTCACAGGAGCTCATTGTAGAGTCACTTTTCCAAGCAAATTACAGAATCAGTTAGGAGCCAGAAGGGAATCTGCGACATTGTAGATAAAGCAACACTAACATATGGATTATTTTCATTTCTAATTTGTTCTTTCAACTAACATGTAATATATAAATTTGTGAAGAGGCAAAATCAATTGTGATAAACAATGTAATTACATACATGAAAGGCTTATACTGAACAAAAAACACAGCTGCTAATTGCAGATTTCCAATTTTAGGAAACTGGTATTTTCCAGTATTATTTTAGAAAATGCTGCTATGATTCAACACAGAGGTGTTCCTGTGAACAAGACCTGATATTTTACTGCACTTGTAATTTGTTGAAACAATGAAGCAGTGAAATAGAGAAAGCAAATGAAGAAACTTCTTTTGTCGCTGAAATACACCCTTTGAGCAGGCAGCTTCAAGTTGATAGTTAGATGTTCTGATCAGCATCTGGGGAATGACAAAAAGACAGCTTGGCTTTTGTTCCCTGTTGAATTTAAGGCAGTTTTATTTATGAAAGTCCTGATGCTTATGAAGAATAGTGGGTTTCTTTTCTGTTTAAGCAGAAGAGACGATGGTGGTGTATTGCTGTGCCACCTACATTTGACAAGGCAGTGGGCTGGCTTGTTTAAAATAATCTGGTTTTCTCAGTGCTTCCTGGCTTTGTAATGACTGTTGATGCAAATCCCTGATTATTGTGAAAGGTTGTACAGCAGTAGTTACAAGGTAGTTACAGAAACCCTTGTGGTCTTCAAACATATTTTTTTCTTGGCTGCATTTTATGTCATTTCATTTCATTTCATTTCATTTCATTTCATTTCATTTCATTTCATTTCATTTCATTTCATATGTGATAAATGAGATTGCATCATATTTCTATCTGTTTGACAAAAACATCAGTTTTGTACCAGTTGTGGTAATTTTAAGCACATTGTCTGCCTTTGAGATTGCTGACTGCAAGGTTAAACTGACCCTGCTGTAGCTCAGGATGGGATTAGGTGTTGCAACGCTTGAGGTTTGCAAAGAAGATGTGGAAGGCAGTGCATTGTGCGGTGGTTGTAAACGTCTGAGGGGATCAAACAGGCAGTGGAGAGACCTGTTCTGCCCAACCTTCTGTTCATATTTTTCTGAAAGCTCTGAAGGTTTTACCAGGAGATAGTGGTGTTGGAGTTTTGTTGCAGTAATTTTCGCAGAATCCTTTATGTTGGAAAAGACGTCTGAGATTTTTGAGTCCAACTTTTATGTGATCACTGCCTTGTCAACTAGATCATTGTCCAGCTGTTTCTTGAACACCTTGAGGGATGGTGATTCCACTACTGCCCTGGAAAGCCCATTTCAATGCTTAACCACCCTTTTTGTGAAGAAATTTCTATTATTGTCTCTTTCTGCTTAAGGAAATGAAGATCTTCTCTGGAAGGACATCTCTGGATGTCACATTTTATCTTATGGAATGTATACAGCTCTGTGAAGATGTTTCATTTAACAGAAGCTGCTGAATGATTGACTAGATGTCACTTCAGTGTGCCATTCAAGTGATAGCAATATGGCTGATGTATGGGTAAGACAGAAGTAAATTTATTTGCTTATAGGGATCAGATTAAAAATCAGCTCCCTCATTACATGGTCTGTTTGTGCTTCTTAAGCTTGCTTCCTTCAATTGAAGGAATAGCTTCATTTGCCCAAATTAATATGATGATGAGAGCTTTGAGAAAGGCTAAAAAAACTCTGCACGTGAAAAAAATAGTGTGAATAATGTGCACAGACTCATAAAAATTAACAGTAAGAAAGGTTTCACAATAGTACTTATCATTCTGGTAGTTTGAATGATGAAGCTTTAGAAGATTTTGTGGCAGAAAATGTTTCTTAGATTTCTTTAGTAAGAAGAGTGCATGTGTAGAAAGAAACTAGTAGCTGCCTTGCACTAGCAGTGAGTAGGACATCCTGCTGAAGCCTCTTTTGTGTGGATGACACTGGCCTGAAATGACTTGGGAAGTGGCTTGGTTGTTGCAGAGCAGTCAGTCTTCCACCACGCAGCAGGTCACTTCAACTTTTAACAAATGGTTTCCTTCTAAGGTTGATATTTGTCTATTACTACCTTTAGAACTTTCAGACATTCTAGGGTTCTATGACACAACCTTAAATACAGACTCTGGATGCAAAGTTCAGTTTGTGTTTCCAGCTTGCCCAAAATTCCGAGTTACAGTATGTGATATATTGAGAAGAAAGCATATACGGCAGCTACAAGAAAGGTGTGAAACATGGTATTTTCTTTAGAACGGCAAAACTCAGGAGATATTTGTGGATGTATATATCTACAAATTTTAATGTAGTCAAAGAGTAAGATGGCCAGTCAATTACAGAAAGTCAGCTATTTATTAACTGGTTCTATATTTAAGTAAATGTATCTTTAAACTTTTTTTTTTTTTTAAACTCAATGTACTAAGCAGACTGTTAACTTTAGCTATAAATAAAATTAAGGTATTTCAAAGAAGCAATAACATCCATCATAAAATGGGTAGTAATGAAATACTGTTTGTTTGCTGAAGTTCACTATATGTGTGAAATTTTCTGCCAGTTCAAAATCAGGAGGGATCGTATCTTGTATTTCAAGCATTTCTGGATGATAAAGATAAATTGTTGTCAATTGAGACCACACATTACAAACGAAAGAGTGGTTGCTTTCCATATATACAAAAAAAATGAGAATACATCATCATTGGAGATTTTTTTCCCTGTAAAAATATAAAAAAGTATGAAAACATAAAACATAATTGCTTTTTCAAGACTTAAAAAATCAAGGAGAGATTTATAAAGAATTTTGACTGGAAGTAAGAATATATTTGCTATTGAGAATTGTTTCTCTGAAGAAAGTTCATGTTTTCAGACAGCTTTTAATGGCATGCCAGGTACTGTGTCTGCATATTATAGTCAAATAATTAATATAAAATTGTCTGGTTGCATAATGGTTCCTGCCCTAGGCTTAAGGATTCAGTTCTGAAAATACTTATGTGCAAAAGTACTTTAGCATGGAGAAAAATCCTTCCTTGTGGAAAAAAATCAATTTTACAAGGTAAACCTTTGTAAAAGTTATATAGGAAACTACTTCTTGTCAACTTGCAATTCCATAAGAGTTTGCTTTGGATACATTTAACTGCTTAAATTTTGAGGTAATGGGTTTTTCCTAAGGAGCCACAAGGAAGTCTAACTTTACTATCTCAGTGCAGTAATTTCACCTTTCGTTTTAGAAGCATCAGAATATGCTGCTCTGGAATGCTTTTAAAACTTTGATACTATATTCCTGACTTCATCACTGAATAATTTTTTTCCTCTTTATTTTAATTTGTTGGAGCCAGTGAACCTGTTGCTGTTTCAGGGTCTTGGTAGAGTAACCTGCATGAAAAATCATGCAAATGAAGTAAGAAAGTGCTGCATTTTCTGCAGATGGAGCTGACTGCCTGTACTTTTAAGAAGTACAGACAACAAACTGTATTTAAATTCCTAGAGTCACTGTATTAGTATTACTTTCAAAGAGTCCCACTCAGCATTCAAAACCTGGCTCTAGATGAAAGGCTTCTACACTTAAACTGTGTTGCCCCTCTTTCTGAGTGACAGCTGATCCTCCATTCCCATTGTTTATCAGGTGGCATTGCTACTTTTTGCTTCAACACACAAGGGTTAAGTGATGGCAACTTGGTGAACAAAAAGATCTGTATTCACAGCCAGTATTGGCAGTATTCTGCAATGTGTATTTCTGTAAATTTTCTGAAAGATAACTGCATAGCCACAAATTTAAGGTTAATATCACATTGCTTCAAAAATAAGTTCCAAAGAAGCAGTTAATTATTTGGGCTGTACATATTTTTTTTACAATTTTCTAAAGCTGTTGTCACATGGATCAACTGCTGTTATTTTCAATTTGATATCAGTTTTGTTATACTGTTGCTCCATGTGCAGTTGAAATGCACTGTGTAATGATTCTTTCCAGTGCAGTTTTTAAGCACATGTTCACAGAATTTCTTCCCATTAATTTTTATATTTTATTTTATTTTATTTTATTTTATTTTATTTTATTTTATTTTCAAAGCTGAGACATTAATTTTTGATCTCACAGTGGGCTCCTCAGATTTGAGGAGTGGCTAGCTGATAGAAGCAACTTGTGTTTTATATCTAATGAGGTTGTCATTTCAGCCCCATTTTCTCAGCCCAGGGCAGATGGGGTGGAGCCAGTGACTGCAGTGTCTGGGGAACCGACAACTGTGTTCTTGCTATTCCTCTGTCTGCCTTCATGATATATACCAGGAGTACAGTACATAAGTGATTTTACCCTCAGTGTGCCATTGCCAGAGCTGTCTAAGATGTCCAAAAAGTAGAGATCATCTGTTAAAGACAGCAGTTGTTATATTGATTGTTGTTTAAGATCTTGGTCAGCAAGCTTTTTTTACAAATTGTCTAGCAGTGGGAGAGTAGCACAAGCTGCATGTGATGCTCCAGAAATTCTTTCATGGTACACAACAGTCTCTAAGGCAATCTGATTTAATGTATATGATGATAAAATAACTGTCAAATCTTCTTAATCTCATTTTATTGCGGGCTGACTGTTTGTCTTGCCTTGGGGGACTCAGAAAGAGAAGATTAGGATATATTAAGGGCCAATTCATCTCTTATTTAACTTTGATATTTTTTTGTTGATTTGATTATTTTTTTGGGGTTTATTTTTAATTACTTTTCCTGGAAAGATGTGTATAAAAATATTTTGAGGAGGATTGATGTTGTAGAATGTGCTAATTCTTCTGAGCCTTCTCCACAGCATGCTTGTCTGTGACCATGGGGGACTCAAGTATTCTAGCAATCCCTTCTGATCTTACATATGAGAACAAATTTTATTTTTGCTCATGTAATATTTAGTTGGAACCACCAGGGAACATCATGGATACTTTAGGAACAGATTGAACAGGAAGAGGAACAGCATTCTCTACCTTCTTTTTTTTGTTGATTCTATTCTAATCATATCTATTGTGTGTTTCAGAGGTACAAGTCCAGCACTGGGTCGAGTTTACATTTATGCTAGTGCTTGCAAAAGGAACCATTTCTTGGTCTTTTGGCTAACACACATGAAATGAGACTCAGCCATTTGGCATTCTGGTTTTGGCTGTCTTGCCTGCTCTCTGTACGTTATTAAAAATTGCCCACAGTAAATTGCTTGAGTTGGTTTCTTTGAAATTACAGGGGGGGACCTCATCATTCTTATTGTTTAAGAAGAAGAAATAAAGAACTATTTTTGGCTAACTGTGCTAAACCCAGTGAACTGGGAAAAAAATGTTTTCACTATTTGGGAAAGCTGACATTTCATCTCCTTTTGCAACTGGTATGGAAACTCTGAGTAACAGCATTAGAGAATTAAAAGAATATTTTGAAGAAGTAATGTCCATATGCATAGTTCTGACTTTATTTGGAACAAAATAGTCTATTTCAGAACAATGTATATTTGAAATAGTTTCTTGAAATAGGAAGTTTTACTTCCAAAAAACTCCAAACCAACTTTTACCTTTTTGGTTTGGTTCTCTGGAGCTGGAAAGAAAAATCATTAATTTTGTTGGTATTGCCAACATTAATACTGTTTTAGAAAATGTGATATTTAGAGAGAAAATTATTGAAGTGTTAAAATTCACCTAGCTTTTAATGTTGAAAATCCTTGGTGCAGACTGCCATGTTGTACTGAGCAAGATTTTTGCTGAGATACTGCCTTCCGTGGCTCTCTTGGTCCCAGAGAGGAATCTGTCACTAAATGGATGATAGGGGAGTCCTTGGGTAAAGGAGAGCGTCTTTATTAGAATAACAACTTAGAATTAGGTGTTTCTCTAGGAGAATAATCATGCAATTATTATTCACATGGAAAAGCAGCATCTAGTCAGCTACAGAAAGATGGTAAAATCACAGTATTAAGAAGTAACAATGGTTGGAATAACATGGATCCATCTATTTCTTTGTTCAAAGTTAGGTCCATACCCAATGCCTCATGAGTTCATGAACCCAAGTTTCTTTAAACCATGTCGTATAGAACCTGAAGAAAGTTAGAAAAAAGGAAGTTAGCTGCTCTAAGACAATGCTCCATTTGAGTTGATTGATAAATTCTATTGAGGATATGCCCTAGGCAGGGTGCAACAGTAGCACATCTTTCCTGCTTTCAGTGTTTTGACAGTGTGTGGTACTATGGTGCACAGGCATTCAGGTTTATAACTAATCCAAATATCTTTGCACAGTGCTGCATTGCACAATACAGACAGATTCCTAAATATGAAAGAAAAGTGGCAGAGTAATTTTGGACAGTTTATTTAGATAAGATATGGATTTTAATTCATTACATTTTTGCATTCTTTTCACTTCAGCCCACTCTGAAATGAAAAGAAAAAATATTGTGCGTTCATCATCTGAGAAATTATAAAAAAATAGCAGGTATATTTTGAATTTTTTTTTTTTTGAGAATAATTGAAGGAAATTGTGCTCTTAGTGAATGAGGAATTTAGTGATTGTAGTCTGATATCTACATCTCTGTTCTTGGCACAGAAAGAATTTCGGAATTAACCTTTGCGTTAGAATGAGCAGTAAGATGTGCCTGAACAGGTCATACTTTCTCATGTCTGGAAAGGTGCCCAGTGTTGTAAGTGAAATTTTTGTATAGTTTATCTCACGCCAAAGTGGGTTTCTATATTGGCTAAGTGAATGAAACCGTGGGTTGCACTGGTGGGATTATGACCCCCACTCCTTTGCCTGTACAGGGAAGATAGGCAATTGAAGTGTGGGCACATATATGGTAAGCACCTGAAATTAAATGAGATTAATTTCACTTCAGTAGGGCTCTTATCTTCCATTTCTCTTTTTTTTTGTGTCCTCTATCCTTTTCCATTCCCTTTTCCTATGTATGTTTCTTTTTCATTTAATGTTTCTTTCCTGCATGTTGTTTCCTTGAAAGTCCTTGAAGCCCTCTCTCCACCTTTTTTTAATTGTCAGAAAATGCCGTACTTCTTACATATTGACTTTGTTTTCTTGAGTGTTTCTGTGCCAAATACTGCCGTAACAAGACTGAAATATTCTTGGCTCTTGGCATCTGACCAACTACAGACAAATAGTTTCTTCTTTTAAGAGTCATCAGACCTTCCTGAGAAAGCAGACCAAGTTCCTCAACAATCATTCCGTCCTCTGTGCAAAAACGTAGTTCTATGAAAATTACTGTTTCCTTAATTGTGAGTGGGTTTTACACCTCTACAACTCAGAAGTGTTTTATGAGAGTGTGCAGAGAGAACTGTGGATGAGGATGAAGTCCTTTTCCTAATATAATATTAAATGTAAACTTGCAGCAGGGATTGCAGAGTTGGAGCATGGAATGTTGACATTAATGCTTTTCGCTGCTTGTGCCAAAGCTTTCCTTCCAGTGAGTTTCCATTTCCTTTGTCAGGTGTGAAAAGAAAGCTTTAGTCAGAAATCTGCTGTGTTTTTAATCAGTCTTGCAAGCTCAGTGCAGAGCTCATGTCCTTCTCCTAGCAACCACAGTTCTGTGTTCCTGGTGCTACTGCCACCTCTTGGGGCAGGGGGATGAGGACAGGAGATCTTTGGAGGCTCAGAAAGGGCAGAAGCACAAGCCCCTCTGCTTTGATCCCACTGGTTCAAAGCAGGAATGCCTTGCATCAATCATATCCTCAGGGGATGCTCTGGTGTGAGCCAAGGTGTTTTTCCTTTGATATCACATCCTGGTGATGTGATACAATTATTTTTGGAGGTCTGTGAGGATGCCTGGCTTGGATACACTTTGCAGTGCATAGTTAGTCAGTGATGTGGCAGGAGTTCCGGAATGCCCGTCATTTGTCGCACTCGCAATGCTATCAGTCCATGCTGTCTTCTCACATCCCTGAGTTGTTTCAAGTGTGTGTGTGGTGGCTTTGCTTGGGACAGATCTGCTGTCTGAAGTTATGTTTTATTTCCTTCTTTTTCCTCCCCTTCCTTTGCTGCTCATTGCTTTGTGGGAGACAGACTTAAAATATATTCTGTGTTGTGATGTCAAAGAACTTTTGTTACAGTCATCACTATTATTTCAGTGAACACTTTCCATGGGAATAGACACTGTAGTAGAGCATTTCTGACATATAGCCCACATTCAGGTACTTTGATACAATTGTCAGCATATGTATTTTACTCTGTTTTGACCATGACGATAATTTACCTGGAGCAGAACTGCTCAACTGAAACCTGTAGCATGAGTTGAATTCTTCAGTTTGTTGGTTGTGAGACGAGAGGAAATGAACAACATATTTTGTTATTGGGTATTGATATTGAGTAATACTGAGCAATGTGAACAATTATTTTTAACTCATGCTGAGGAGTGGTATGCTTAAGATCACCAATTTCATGCTCCTTCCCCAGACCAACAGCTCAGGTACCTTTAGCATGACTAGTTTCCTCTTAAAGGTATCTGACAACCAAAAATAAAGCTGAAACTTATGCCTTGGTGATTCCTTCTTAGATGTTTTACCCATGTACAATCACATATCTTCTAATAAAGCAAGGAGAATTGTGAAATAGAATGAACTATCTCTGTTTGCCTGTACAATTTTCTGAGAATTTCTCTGGCTATACAAACCGTAGAATTATACTGGAGGAATGCCTCAAGTAGGCTGTGGTGCAGAACTTAGCCCCCGGCTTTAGCACTTGAAGGGAGGAGAGAATTGTGTCCAGGAACTAGTGCTCTTCATGTAGGATGGGGAAGATCCACTTTCTTAGTCCAGCAGCAAAGGCAGCATCTCCTGAAAAGCACAGAGGAGACTGCACAAGTTAAAAATACCTCTCCATGTTTCCTCACATCTTGAAGTATTTGCTCCCCTACATAGGTAATCCCTAATCAGCAATGTAGGAAAACTTCGTATGGAGGAGTTTAGACTTCACTAAGAAACCCCACAGCCTGCTTGGAAAGGTAATGGTTGGCAATTACATAGAAAGGCAGTTTTGTTGAGTCTTAGCAGATCAAAGGAGACCTCAACTTGATGACTTTTAGTCTCCTAAAATGCATCTGTTTGCTCTCTCCCTTCCTGGAAAGTGTTTCAAGTCTACTACTACACACACAAACACACAAACCCATCTGCTCTTTTTTGTTAGATACAATATTGCAGGTTTAACAGCAATAATTAAAAAAAATTAATTATCTAAAAATTTATGATCATGACAAGCAGGAAGACTGTTGTTTTCTATGAACTTATTTTGTTAAATAAGGTTTGTTCTTCGCATAGGGCTACTTATGTAATATCCATTGATCAGAATTTTTCTGTGTGTCATTAGCATGGTTTTTTGCTAGGTTTTCAGTGTCTGTTGATCCTCTCACTCTGTAGCAAAGTTTGGCAGCATGAAGATAACAGATATGAAAAATGTAAACTACATGAAGTCAAGTTCCTATTCATGTAACAGAAAATGAAAGGATTAGCCATTCTAATACTTGTAAGGAATACTAGAGATTAGAAAATGCATAGCACAGACATTGGAAATACAAATGTCTTCCTGGATGGAATATGATTTGGACATGGATGTGTAACATTTCCATAACAGCCAAGAGGTGCAGTTTAGAGATTATTTCATGATGGTTTAACAAGAAGGTAGCCAACTTCCCTGACTTTCTGAACTGTGTGTCAGAATCTCTGAGGATGGTGTATGCACTTAAACTTACCCAAGGCTGCTGTTGCTGTGCTCTGTATCCTTTGCTGGCTTGCTTCCTGTTGTACCTGGGAGTGGGGATCCTGCAGCAGTCCCCATCACTGTCATACCAATATTGGAACTGTTCTGGATGTGCTTCGTTTTTTGCCGTGAGCTGCGTTTTCTTAAAAACTGGGAAGTCAAGCCACTGAATAATTGGGTCATTATCTCTCTTGGCCATAACTAGTATGAAAAAAAGAATTAGGATATAAGAAATAATCTGCTGAAAAGCTATAATGTCTTATAAGTCTTTCGACCCTGAGAAAGCAAAGTAGGGAACTTTGGAAGATCCTCGAAGTACTAAGAAAAATACACAGAGTCTACCAACCAAATGAATGTTAGTGATTTGTTGGAGATGTAATGAATAGGAGTGGAGCTAAACAGAAATTATTGATTACTGTGTACTCAAAATGCGTTTTAAAAGTGGTTTTCTGCAGCTGCATATTAGAAGCATTTTTTATCTCATTTTTTCAAGGTAGTGATGCCCATTTTGTTTACAAAATAGTACTCAGCGAGATGCAAATAATAATACATAGAAGTGATGATGGAGACAATGTATTACTTTCATAAAAGTTAGGAGATGTTGTTATTAAAGGCTTGGTTATATGGTTGAATATTTTTTTCCACAGAATGTTTCTTTCTGTGCAGAAGAAAGGCTTCTCCAAGGCTTAATTAGGATTATTTTGCAAAAGAAGCTGCTGTCTGTCAACCTGCTGTCTCATTTACTGAATAATCTGGAAGATGTGTAATTGACAAAGAAGGGAATAACAGGAAGAGAAAGGATGATCTAGTAGCTATAACAGTTCTGTGATGCCCTGGAGGATCTCTGCATTGCAGTGAAAATGATTAACGCTTGGCAAGGATTTAGGAAACTGAAAACAGGAAAATGCCAGAATGCTTAAATAACAATTTTATTAACAACCCCATCATTAGAGCAGTCAGAATTTTTCTGTTCCAGTTTTTTTCTGGAACCATATGTTCTTATACACAAATAGAGTAAAGCTTCACTCCTTAGAAACATTCTGCAATTTTCCACTTGCAGTGACCTAGACTGACTTGTGATTATGTAACTAAATAACTAAATCAATTTTCCTATATTTTAATTTTGTTATCAGAACTACCTCAGGCTCTTTGAACTTTCAGAGTCTGCAGAGTTAGAAAGCTTTCTTACAAGCTCTTAGGAACAGTTGTATTTCAAGAATGCCCTTCTCTAATGATCTTGGGGTTTGTAAGTTCTCATCCATAGGAACCCACACATTTAAAAATTATTTTGTTTTAATAATGTTAAGTGAATATTTGAAAAAATTCAGAATTTTCTTGAACTCACATACTAACTACAGTAAAATACTAAAACAAAACAATTTTTTTTTCATAGTGAAGAACATGCAGTGGTTTTCAGGCTGTGGTTCAGGGGACACTTCTCGGTGTTACCAGAACAGGATGAATGCTTCTTTAGAGTTGATTTTTGGAGAATTTTTATCAGATGGTGACAGAAAGCTGCTGGCATTACCTGACTGTACTTTTCTTGAAGAATCTCTGAGTAGGGAACTTAGATGGGTTATGCCAGTACCACTGTGTGAGGATATCTCTCCTGATGTCCAGTCCCTGACGAAGTGATCTTAAGGAAGAGAGTTTCTTCCCCAAATTATTTTTTATGCGGCTTGAATGAAAACCTCTTATTGAACAAATCTCCTCAGTAAAATGAATTCTACTGTACAATGGAAGCACTACAAAACCACTACAGAACTGGTAGGCTTAAGTAGGTTCCTTTGTGTGAGCTGTTTATATTTTCTTTAATAATAACAGCACTAGTTTTCTCTTCTGTTCACTTCTCTGTCTGTTAATCAAAGAAATGCATGCCATTCTTCATCACCTTGGCTTTGATTGATTTTCTTGCATAGTAATTCCAGACCAGCCACTCAGTGGTTATTCCAGGTGGACATTCAACTATTATATATGAGGGTTTGTTTATACATTAGGTAATTTCCTTTCTGGTCATGCAGATATAGAGAGCATAGGATTATGACAGATAATTTTTACTTATGTTTTAATTTGCAGGTTGCTTGCATGCAAGCTGAGCTCCTCTAAGTAGTTGTCCTCCTAGTACATGAAACTATGTGGTTTATTCAGATGCAGATCTCTAAAAGTGTAGTTTTTTTTTTCTCTGAAGACTGAATTCTCCCTAAGGGAAGGAGGAGGCTTCCTACTCCATTGCAGTTCTGCACAGGAAATAGGACCTTGTTTAGCCAGTGGATCACAAGGTTACTACCACTTCCTAGAATGTACTTCCCAGGTCTTTTAGAATGTCTGGTTCATACTGAGTAAGGAAGAGTACCTTAGAGGGTTCCTAGTCAGCACGAGCTAATGCACCTGTGTACCCCTGTGTCTGGGCTGTGGGAGTGTGCTTCAGCAGGGCACCCAGGTACAGTCTAAATGCTCAAGACTTGCTGCTCTCAGATTAAACTTCAAGTCTCTGGAGCAAGTGCCTGTTGTGTCTAATAGTGTTACTAATTTTGTCTGGAGACAGCAATATTAAGAGAGTTTTACAAATGTGAACAAGAACAAAGAAAAATATATAAGAATGTGAAAACAGAGGGATTGTTTATTGAAGAAAATAATAAGAAGGTGCAGGAGAAACCAGCTATTGATCGTCTTAGAGAATCAGCATTCTGGGAGATGAAATCCTTCATAATGATACACTACTTACTATGATCTTCAAAACAGTACTTTCCCAGAGGCTTGTTGTAGTTCAGAAAATTACTTTGAGAAACATTTAATGATTTGTTTGAGTTTGTGAAGAAAAATTGGAAGAATTTTTGAGACTTTATGACTGTAGTAACCAGAAAATTTTATTCAAATAAGAATAATGGTAAAATGACAGAACACTTTAAAATCAAGGTCAAGAAGCATATTAATTCCGTTCAGGTCTTCAAAAAACAGTGCAGCATATAAACAAATAAAAATAGTTCATGATGTCACTTCTAATGGTGTTAGTCAAGGTACTTAATCTGGTCAAAATTTTTGTGTTTAAACTTCCTCAAACTTTCCATATGGAAGAAAGATATGTATATTTGTTAGAGCTTCATAGACAAAATACGGCTAATGTCACATGTGAATTTCCTATTGATCAGGATTTCATTCTGAATTAATTGCCCTGTGGCAGCTGGCATATCTTGGAAACCAAAGACTAAGGTGGGAAGTCATGGAGGAGTGAGGGTTAGTGGTGTGAATTAATGTTCCTCCATTCTAATTCTGGAAGTTCCATTACCCCAGATATACACCTGTGCTAAGTTGAATTAAATGCAGAGGACTTGGTTGCTAACAGTTGTCCTTTCCCTCAGTTGATTGTACAGGGACTCAAGAGTAAATAGCTGAGTTGTGGATGAGTATTTCATAGTTACCTGAAGTTAGATGAGGTAGATCCATCCAATCCTAAAATTTGGGAGTGCTGCATACAATTGCATGGTATCTATATATAAGATGGGTACATATGCATGATACATATATACATACAATACTTATAATTTTAGATTATTATGTACCCAATATGTATTCTATAGATAGAATATGATTTGAATAATTATTAATAAATAATTATACGTAACATGTAGATTTATATGATGAATATTCCCTAAGTCATTAAAGAAGTATGATTAAAATGTATTGTCATTTATAACCACGGCTGTCATGTATCATGTATAGCCTGTCAAAAATTTAAATATTTATTTTCTCATTATACTTTTCTCCCTTTCAGTGATGATGTTTATAAATACATCTTACAGATGTGTAATCTCTTGTCCTGTCTTCACACTTAACCCTAAACTTATCCGTGAGAATGCCTTTTTCCTTGCAACAGTGGCAGCAATGGTGCCATTGTTTTGTATTTGCATCCTCACCTTTCTCTGGAAAAGATTATATTAATACGATGAGTTCCTTTGCGAGCACCAGGGGACTTTGGATATCTTTCTTGGCTTATAGTAGCCCAAATATGAGGATTGCCCATGTTATAGAAACTTCTACATTGCTATGCCTGTTAAGATAGAATTGAGTATAGATTCCTGGAATGAAGAATAACTTAAATGTAAAGAGAAATTCGTATCAAAGTAGATCTGTAGTTGACTGGCTGAGTGAGGGTGGAAAGTTGATATTGTCTTTTTCTGAATATTTGCTTTCTTTTTCTCTTTTAATGCTTGCAGGAAAATTATGTGTGCCTTTCATTAAATAATAGGCTGCAATTAGTTCCTAAGTCTGCCTCTCTTTATTACTGGAATGTAATTAACATTTTCTTAGAGGACTGCTCATAGCGAAGATGTACTCCAGGGCCTTTCCATAATTCATATTCTCTTTTTCTTTTTTTTTATAAAATGCTGCTCTGCCTCTGAACTCTGCCTGGCAGGGGTGGCTCTCGTATCAGTAAGACAGCTTTCCATTTATTATTAGTATTATTGCTATAGCTATTTGAGCACAAAACAATGATTCTGTGGAAAAAAAGAGGCAGAAAAGCAAACTCATTGGGCATTATCACTCAGGATGTGTCAAACAAGTTTTCTTTCATATTGATTAAATTTTCAATTTTGTCTACCTGGGCACAAAGTAAATTAATTCCGCAGAAGGACTATTGATTTGACATATAGTTGGAAAGAACTAAAGTTAAAGGGGTTTGTTTTTTGTTTGTTTGTTTTGTTGTTGTTTTGTTTTGTTTTGGTTGGTTGGTTTTTTGTTTGTTTGTTTGTTTGTTTTTTAATTGTTATTTTCCACCTAATTTTTCATTTGGCAGTGCTATGTAAGCAGAAGTACATTGCTGAGAATGAAGTTTCTCCTTGGAAAATTTGCTTCTTTCACTGCATTGAAACAGCTGACCTAATGTCTTAAGGGGTTAAATTTACAAATGCCATTTGAGCGCATTAAGCTAAACCCTGTAGGCCCGAGTTAAGGATCTGAGATGCTGTCTTTGGATCTGAAAATACAGAGCTTGTGCAGAGAATTCTTGTTAATACTTTGTGCACTTTTTGATGGGTGTTAAAGGACATGATATAGCAAGCCCAACAAAAGCTTCACAGTACTTCTGAAAGAGGTTCTGAAAGAGGTTTCTGAAAGACGTTCTCTTTCCTCCAACTAAAGTTTTACAAGCTGGAGCAAACATCACCACAGACCACATTCATAGCCTGGTGTTTTGGTGCTTGAAGAAACGTCTCTGCACCCCTTTACAGAGGGTGGTGACATCTAATACTTGTGTTCTTTTCTACTGGTCTCTCCTTTTTTTTTACTGTATGAAAATACGTCCATTGTAATCTCTTATACGTATAAGAAGATTGTCTATCCATTGCACTCAGTATGCTACCAGAGTCAATTATTTGCAAATTATGAAATTTGTTTAATTAAGCTATTAGAAACATTTTAGTGTCAGTAATTTTCTAATTTGAATTTGCAGTTGTGAGCCAGTGATTTTAACAGCTATAAATATTCTTGCACATGAATATATAGGTATGCAGAAAACCAAAACCATTCAAAAATACTTTCCAATTTAACATTTCTTCAGTGTTTTGTTTTAGAAAGTGTTGTAGAACATTTACTTTACCAAACCTAGATTCCTAAAACATAATGTTCACTAAAACATCTGTGAGATTGATGTCCTTAAAATGCTTTCTTGAGAGGGAAGAACACCAGATCCAAATGATCAATAAAATTGAATTCACAGAAACACAGAATGCCTTGTTGGAATGCCTGGTTGGAGGGCTGGAAGGGACCACCTAATCCAACCACCATTGCTATATGTCTTTCAAATATTTTTTTATTTGTAAATGTACAGACACCCTTTTGGTTTTCTGCAAGAATATCTTATTTTTCACTTGAAAAATATTTCTCAGTGGTATTTGGCTGTATGGAGGATTTATTCAGTTTTCATGGATATCCCTGAGTATGGGCTTTGCAGAAATTTTGATCATGTCCCTTTGGGTATATGTAGTTTGACAGAGCACAGTGGCAATACAGCATCGCTTGACATAGAGTAAATATTGATCTCATGTGCATCAGTGTTTCTTTTACAGTATTGTTATTCCTCTAAAAAATGAAATCAAGAGAGTAAATGTGAGAATTTGTTCATGGGCTGTGAGAGGAAGAACTGTGTGTTCAGATGCATCATAGACATTCCTGTTTAAGAGGACTTTGTAGGCTTGTTCTCACTTTGTGTCTTATCTCCCTCTTTTAGGGGATAATATCCTCCAGTGTCTTTCTAGGCAAATTTTTTCCCTTAGAAATAGGACAGGCAGAGTCTGGAAAGTGAGAAGATGCTTGAACTCTGATGCATTTGTCAGAAAATCTCACTATTCACTTCCAGATATTTTGGGTGCAATTTGTACAATTCAGTGCAAAGTTTGCTCTGGTCCCACTGACCTGTCTTCATTCTTCTGAAGCATTGATAGCAGTTGACAAACAGTCTTGGATTTTTATCAGGGAATCTCTTACCTGGTGTTTTAGGCAGCTGCAGGATCAAAAAACAGAAAGGTGCCTTCCTCTTTTTTTTTTTTTTTTTAATTCATACTTTGAGTAAGATTGGACCCAATCGTTAGCCAGACTAAATAAGGAGAACATCTTTGACTTTGCCCAGAGGAGCTAGTGGTGAAGATGTTGCTCAGTAAGGTAATGCCTTCAACTAGAGCTTGTGCAGAAACAGGGTGCTATGTTATTACCTGGATCCTCTGTGTTCTTCAGGACATGATGATAAAAATATTGATTTCATATCACCTCTATTTTAAGAATCCGTATTTCCAATTGTAGGTGTCTCGTCTGTCTTATGATCTTCTGGATCTTCTCTATAACTTGAAAATATTTTTGGGCTTTAATGCATTCCAAGAGGAGGGGTTTTTTTTGCTGTGAGTCTTCAAATGGTTTTTTCCTCTATGTCTCCAAACACTGGAAGAACTCTTAAGATGGTCCTCTTCAGATGGCTGTTTTCTACCTTAAACATTGTTAATATTAATGAAAGTGTTTTAAGGTACAAGTGGCAAACACCAATTCCAGAAGTGCTACAAAGCTGAAGTCACATGTGACAGTAAGCCACCAGGGAGTTGATTTGTTTGCATTATGTCTGTTCTGTACTACAGATTCCTCAGAACTACACTGAGGTAGGAAAACAACTACAAAACCTTCAGCATAGGTGCTCTCTAATTTCCACAATATCCTCTCTAAAGCTTGTGGTGAAGGCCTATGTCAGAGAGACTTTTTTCCAGGATGCAGAGGTGGCCAATGCATTATGTAGCAGTGATTTTCCAGTCTTTACTTATAATTATCTCTTATTGCTATTCTTTAACATATCTGAGACATGAGATACTTTTAATACATTACACTTTTTTCCAGCTCTCAGAAATAAAATGAAATGCATTATCTGAGAAATCCTTCAGAAAATTATCTGTTTTGCAAACAAAATTAACATGTAGACTGCCACGTGAACTTATTCATGTGTTAAATTGCTTTGTATGGATTTTATCTGCCATAACTTTGGATTGAGTGCTTTCTGCAGTTTCTGTTTCCTAGCAATTGGATTGTTTAAGATCTTTTAAGTAGTACTGTGCTGGTGCTGAATTACTGATAGACTCAACCCAAACACAGATAATTTAAATTACCTATAGTTCATATTCAAACTCCTTGGATTTCTGCCACAGCTGGTAATCAATTACTGCCCCAGAGAAGGGAAGCTGGGTGTAAAGTTTTCTAAGACTATCCCAAAGAGTCCTAGAGGACAGATTGTCCTGTTGTCAGCACAAGAGTCATTTCCCTTTTGCATTCGGATACATGGTTGGACTTTAAATACTTCCGATTCCTGAAACATGCAATGAATACTTATTGAGGCACTTAGAGAGGTGCTCCAGAGTACCCCTTTGTCTTGCTGACCTCTCAAAAAGTTTTTGTACCTTCTCCTTTTTCTACCTATTGGTGATTTTTAAATTTTCTTTTTTTTTAACACTATGGTAAAATATCTTCCTTACTTTTATTTTGTGTTTATTGATTGTCCCTTGCTTCCAAGAGATGGTAAGAGTAAGAATTTGAAGATGCTAGCTGAATGTAAAGCTGCTGCTTTCTGAAAAGTGGAGCTGGATGCCTGATTGCCAATAAAGAACCTGGATGGGAAGGAAAACTGTTAGTATTCACTCAATGAAAAAAAAATTACTGATGCCATTATGTATTCTACTTTTCTATGAAAATAAACAATGAGCAGGGATTATTTAACATTTGTCATCCCCTGATCATTAGTTTTTTTGAACCATACATCAGTATTTTTTCAATCCTCTTCCTTTTCTCTGCCTGAATTCATAGAAATGATGACTGTTTCTGATGGAACACTTCTACTGAATAAAACAAAAGTCTGCATTCAACCGAAAATACTTCACAGTTTCTTTTTCTAGCTTTGAATACTTCTTATGGCAGTGGGATGGCCTGTAGGGATACTTTCCAAAAAAACATAATTCAGGTCTGTACTGATCCCCAGCATAAGATCTAGGTCACACTGGTTATATTCCCCAGCTGATTTCTTCCTCATTATTGCGTATGTGATCATAAAGCTAATGTGCTTCAGTTCAGTGTTGAATCTAGTCGATGTTGCCCATTTTTACTGTTAAAAATAGCTAGCTCTGTGCTAGATAGTTTTCAAGGACGAGAATTCTGTAAACATAGCTATGTTGTTGTAGAATTATCTTGTTATTACATTCCTTTCCCATGGACACAGATCCTTTGATGGACATTTCTTTTGACCACTGTAGTTAAAGACGGAAGTGTTAATTTTCTCCAATGAACAGTGATTTCTAAAAGTGTATATAAGAATTAAAAGAAGGTGGGTTCCCCTCCTTCCTCCCTTTGCTCTGAACATGAACAACTGGCTCCGTCTCCTTTATTCTGCGTCTCCTTACATCCGCGGCTCATATGCGTAATAAGCAGTAATAAGTCATTAATTGAATTAATGTATTTTTGTATTTTGTATTTTTCAGAGAACTCTTCAGTAATCTTAGATTCTTTTAGCATAAGAATCAAATCTGCACATCTCTTTGCTTCAGCTTTGCCAGGCTGAAGTTGGTGGGTTTGTTCTCTGGGTTTTTTTCTTTGGTTGGTTGGTTGGTTGGTGGGTGGGGTTTTTTGGTGTTTTTTTCTGTTTGCTTGTTTGTCACATTTTTTCTGCGATTGACCTCCCTACTCACTGATAAAGCAACAAGGTGAATTGCATTGAGCAATCTTGTCAACTTTCCAGTTCTAAAAGGAAGCTAATATTTATAGAGAATGTTGGACTCTTCCCATTTCCACTTTTGCTTTACTGTCATTATAAATATCTGTTTACTGTACACACTTTTAAATCTGACTCCACTCACAGTACCATAAACAAGTTGAGAGAAGACCTGCCATGTACACCCGGACTTTCACACATGCATCTTGATCTTTGTGTGTCTAATGAATACAGACTCTTGAAACATGCATTTCGTAGGACTTTTACTGGTCTGATGTGTAGCCAACATGCTGTTTCTTGATGCTGAGCAGTGCATGCCTTAATGGATGAAATACTGATTGTGAGAATGAATATGTACTACCATTTTGGGGTGGGGTGGAAGTCAGTTTCTCAGTCCACTTTCTGTTTGTGCTGTGCACTCCTAATCACCTTGTAAAGGCAGTTCTTTAAAGATTGCTTCCAGAGTGCTGCATGTGCCAGCACACCAGTGGCCGTCTCAATGGATTATAGGGCAAGGTCATAAGTCTGCTTTTTTGAAACTGTTGTAAACTGAAACACAAATAGAGACCAATCCTTCTTTCACAACCCAGCATAAGCCCTCTGAACAGTGGTGGCAAGGCAGTGGAATCTGCCATAGTCAGACAGATGAGCAGTATGTATATCTGTTTCTAAATTTTCTCAAAATATTTCTGAGGTGGTGAGGCTATCTCTCACTCATATAAATATAATATGAAAATACAATAATCTTTTCCCTTAGTAGCAGCTACCATCCATTCCTTATTCCCCTCTGTCATGGTTTAAGCCCAGCTGGCAACCAAGTACCACACAGCTACTTGCTCACTTCTCCACCAGTGGGGATCAGGGAGAGAACTGGAAGACTAAAAGTGAGATGGGTTGAGATAAATACAGGTTATTAGGAAAAGCAAAAGCCACATACACAAGCAAAGCAAAACAAGGAATTAATTCACAGCTTCCCATGGGCAGGCAGGTGTTCAGCCATCCTGAGGAGAGCAGGGGCCCATCATGCGTAATGGTGACTGGGGAAGGCAAACACCATCACTCTGAATATCACCCCATTCCTCCTTTTTCCCCAACTTTATGTGCTGAGCATGATGTCGTATAGTTTGGAATACCCTTTTGATCAGTTGCAGTCACTGATCCCAGCTATGTCTCCTTTCAACTTCTTGTGCACCTCCAGCTTCCTCATGGCCAGGCAATTCTATAAGCAGAAAAGGCCTTGTCTCTGTGTCAGTACTGCTCAGCAATAGTAAAAATATCTCACTGTTATCAACATCGTTTTCAGCACAAATACAAACCCTAGGCTCATACTAGGGACTCTGAATAAAATTAACTCTACCACAGTCAGCACACCTCTTTATATTATTAGAAATCATTGTGTTGCATTTTTGTTAGTCTTACATTCACTAAAAAAGTTGAAATGCTTACCAAAACCTAGAAATCTTGTCAAAATCATCTACAAAATCTTTCCTTAAACTCTACCTTTCTATTATGTCAAGGTGTTATTCCAGGAAATATTGGCCAGGTTAAAAGTAGGCTAAGACTTTTTGGTTTTTTTTCAAAACCTTTCATATCTTCTTTGATTACCATCCCTGTTGAAGGATTCGTTGTTAGCTAATTAGCTGTCTCTTTAAACATAATTTGTTAGTTAATCACCGTGAAACGTCTGAAGTTCCTGCTCTTACTTGCTTAATATATGACCTGAAATAACACAGTATCATTCTTAACTGAAACATCTTATGTACTGATGTAATTAAGTGTGAATTATGGCACCAGTGGACAAGCCTGGGTGTTTAGGAAATGAAATCAATTTCCTCTGTTAGTCTTGCAATTGATAGTATTTAAAGGTGCTACCATGACTGGGTTTGGATCTAGATCCATTGAATGTGTGTAGTGTATCTCTGTGTGTGTAGACACCAAAGTACACTGTAGCATAAGCAATACCCCAAAACTGTGATTTTGCATAGGTACAGAAAGGTCATCTGAGAGTACTTCAAAGAAAATCCCTTTCAGCTTGTTTTGGGGTGAGGAAAGTAAAAGTAGTTGGCAGAGTTTCTTCATGACCTTCTTCTTTGGGATGGTAGAAATATCAGCATTACTTCTTTATGGTTGCTGTTATACTTCCAGTGTGGTCAGAAAGTGATAACAGCTATGTGCTAAAATGAGTTTGAATGGTATGCATAGCAAGCAAATTTAAGTCTTTCACTTTCTTGGTATAAGAATTCACATTTTATTTTTCACATGGAAAACTTTCCAACATAATTTTCTGCCAATTGACTGCAGCTCCATCAAAAGAGGTTTATTTATCAAAAGGATTCTGTGACAGGAAAACTGAAACTGCTGCCAGGACTACATTTTTTCTGACTCAGAAACCACAATGTCAAGACTGCATTAACAGAGAGTAGCGGCAACAAAGAAAGTGTCAGTGAGTAGAGCACTGTGTAAAGTGCATTTGGTTGCTCAACTCCTCTTTGTAATTGATTAGAAAAGATATTTCCTGTGAAAGTTTATTCTGCTCATAATCTAGCAGAGCAACTAAGAATAGTACTGAGTTGCAGTACCAACAAGATAATCACAGTTCCCAATGTTGCTGAAGACAAAACCTACAAGTAACAGGATCTGTGTTTTTGCTGGCCATGAAATAACTGACTGGAAAAAAGAGCTCCTCTATGTTCTATCAATCATCTCAGATTATTTATATTCTGCTTTTATTCATGTGTTTTTCGAAATTTACAGAATATATAATTTGCATGTTTGTCTTGCCAGTGTACTGACATACTGAAATATTGATCTTAGGTATCTGACACGAAGAAGGGGAATCTAGTAATTAGAGCAAAAACTCTGGAGGATTGAAATGCTTTTCTGTTCTCCTCTGACCAAAAAATTGTTTCTATCAATGTATTAGCACCGGTGCTTTCAATTGGCAAATTTGGGATTGAAATTACGGGGGAAAAATGCTTAATGCAAGAAGCCACGGTCAATAGTTACAGAGGACAACAGAAAGTTATTTGCTAAATACTATGTGCAGCTTCTCTGCTCAGGCTAGAGAGCATAGCATCCAGCAGAGATGAGAGCAGTGTCCTTGTATGCTTGTTTTGTTCTTCCCAGAGCTGTCCCAGGAAAAGTTCTGTTCATTTCTAAAGCAGCACCAAGGGTAGTCTTTTCCAGTTCCTGACATCTCTCTTTCCTTGTCACAGTCACAGAGGGCAGCATGCACAGCTCTGCTGCTTCAGGCAGATAAGGATTTCTGTGCTGTTGTGTTCCTCTTCCTGCAGTTCACTCTCTTGAAGACCCAGTATGCTTTAAAGGTAGTATGGGGCTGTACAGATAGCTATAAACCATTTGAGATTCTTGCCTGAAGAAAAATCTATTTAAACTGGAGCTGTTCAGAAAGCATGGGAATGACAAATATATTTGGGTGGCTGGGATTTACTAAGGTGCTGACAGATGCTTGCCAGACCATGGTGTTTGGGGAAAAGAAGGATTAGGCCTAAAATACTCCAATGTACATAAGTACCTAGCACATACATGGGATTGTCTGATCGTCATGTGTGCTAAAAGCTAGTGGATAGTTTGTGTTGTTTAACAGTGCTTTCCAAGACCAAAATTTCCTACAAGTTTAAGGTTTCATACCATGCAATTTCCTCTGTGTATTGTTTCCCAAAAGCCTCTCTCTGCAGCACAGATTTGTGAAACTCAGAGGCTTTGTTGTGTAAAAGTGAAAAATGAGACTTCTGAAGATATATTTCAAGACAAATGGTGGTGATCTCTAAGGAAGTGTTCTGCTGGCTATTTTCAAACAATAGACTGAGTGAGGATTGAGGAAAACAATCTGTTTCAGGTCTTGTGTGTCTTCAGAGTCCATAGTTTGTGACATTAGTGTCATTCATATGCTTAGAGCACCAGATGTTAGTTTTGATGTCTTCTGTCTGACATTCATTATGTCATGGGCACAGTGAAACAAAATATGGATCTGAAATTTACTTTTTGTTTTTCAGCTGGAACTGTAACTGCATTGTGACTTTTGAAATGTACAGAAATCCAAACTGTAATAATGTTTGTCACTGCTGAACCAGGCTTTGAACAAAAGCACATATGTTTTTCATACATAGTTACTGTTATGCTACACTGAAATATGAAAATTTCATCAGCAGGATATTTGCAACAGATGTCATTTTAATTTAACAACATCTTCTAATTTTCTCAGAAAACCGGGATTTTTTTGTTGTTGTTTAGCAATGGTAATGCTTTTCTGTGTTGTTCTACATAGTGCCATTTATACTGAGCTTCTGGTAGAATTTTGATGTTTTAGTGAAAGTCTTGATGGAGTGGTTTTAACACTTACTTTTACTCTGAAAACATTTATGGTAATCTTTAATGCAAAAATTTATATAACACTGCTGTAAAGACATTCTGGAAAAAATAAGCCTATGTTTACTACGTCTGTAAAGGTACCTTTATGCTTCAGAAGAGGCAGTTAGGTGAGCAGACTGACTTTTGGTTTGTTTTTGTAAATGCAGAACCAAGCATGTCTTGGTTTAAGCATGATGGTTGAGAATACAGTGCTGGGATTTAATCTGCTCTGGCTTTCACAGCTCAGTGAAAACGATTTGGAAGCATGAGTATTAATCAAATTGACCTTTCTCCTCTTCCCCTGTGCTTGTAAAGTTCAGCTGGATGTAAAGTATCAGAATTCTTTTAATGCAGTTTTTTTCAAAATTTCTGTATAAGTCAGTCCTCCAGAGGCATTCAGCAAACAGTTCCCAATATCAACCTTTTCATCTTCTTGCTTTAGAGGGTGAGAATAGAATGAACCTACATAGGACATGTGAGAACAATTTGAATGTTTGTGACATGTTTAGTCTCTGAAAATCTTCTGACATTGAATCTTCTGTAAAGATAGGTCACTGCTTTTAGGAGCTTTGAGACCCTTTTATTCCTTCTATCTTTTCCTTTACTGTGGATGATCTTTTGCTACAGTTAATTCCCTGAAAACCTTTAACAAAGAACTGCCTAACAAGTAGCTCTTCTCAATGATTTGTTTGCTCTCTTTCCTTTGTCTCACAAGGAAAATCAAATAAGACTTGAACGTCAAGCACAAGTTGGATGTTTGGGAATAAAATAGTTCTTTGGATTCATTGTAAAAGTCAGAATTTAATCCTGACTCCTTGTAAGTCAGAAGAACTTTGCTGTTGACCTAACACTGAATTTCTAACAAAGTTCATGCAGCATATTGTGCAAAATATGGGGATTAGCTACAGCGCTTCAGTCAAGACGTTTGCTGATTTTGCTGTGTCTGTTCAGTTTCAAAAGAGGAAATACTTGATTTTAATTTTGTCTTGAGTGGATGTGTCATATTTAATTGATGTCATATATCAAATGATTAAAAAAACCTAATTCTATAACCTGCATGATGTGCTTTCCATAAATATCCACATAAGGGGTGAAGTGCATACTTTATGGTTTAAAAACAGTGACAGTGACAGTGATGTCATTAGAGATCCCTGCACAAGAAAGCACTAGAAACAGGAACTGTAAGTTCTGTCTGTCTTTTAAAAACCCGAATATTTGTGCTAGTACTGAATGGGTTGGCAAGGAACCAAGAATTTAATCCAGACAATGCTCTCTTGATATGCAAAATTACAGAGTGGAATTCTAGTTATGACTTGAAGAATTAAAATCTGAGACACCTTTTTTTCTGTATAGCACCGAAATTTAAGAATAAATTGAGATGAAATAAGCTTAAAGAAAAATGTACTCAGAGATTTACTGATTCCCCTAAGTCCTTGGATTTCAATTGCTTTGGTAGGTGCTCAACTTAGTAACAAAGAATACGTGCAGAAATTATTCCCTCAAGAAAATACTACTTTTTTTATCTATTCTCCAGATACATTTGAGTTCACCAGACAATTTACCAGGTTAATATGCTTTTTTCTAATTATTTGTCCTATGCAGAGAAGATTATTTAGGTTTGGGTTTTTTTCTCTACAAAATGCATATTGAAAGGGCAAACTGAATTCATGGATTCATGAGCCGTAAAGCCCGACTTTATAAGACTGTTAGTTGTGCACCACTATGTACAAATCAGGATGCATGTGTTTTCTGTAAAAAACTTAATTTTCTTTTCACTCTTGAACTACCACTTATTAAATAATATCTGAAGACACTCCTTTGCTACACTTCTACTATTTTTGCTCTTTAAAATAAAACCAGTAGAAAAGGGGAACGTTTATAATTTTTCTTTGTGAGAACTTGTATTTTGTTTATATCTGCTTTGAAGTGCTACAAAAACCACCTTCAGTTCAAATTGAACATTACCCTATTCCATGCAAAGTACAGTCCTTATGAAAATGAGGAAAGAACCTACCAAAGATCTCTACCTCTCCTTCTTGGTACCCACATATTTTTGTTCAGACTCTGAAATACATTTTCAGAATAAGGTATATAATAAACCCACATCTGCAGATTTTTACTGTTAGCATTGCAATTTCGGCAGTTTTGGATAACTGAAAATAAGTAGCCCAAACAGTAATTAACACTTGTGTAACATTTGAGACAACGTGTCTCGTATTACTTTTGCTATCACGCCTCCAAAAAAACCTGCCCTGTGTGCCTTGTGAGCTTCTTTGTGCTTGAGAACCTTCCTCACTCGTAGAAACATTCACCAATTTCTTTAGCTATTGTGGACTGCCATAATTACACAGATAAAAGGACAACTAATAGTCAGTAATTAGCATGTTCTCAATCTATTTCTGTCCATCAGAACAACCCCAATTCATTGGAACTTTCTCATGGGTCACATTTCCTACATTTCATACTAATAATTTTCTGCGGCTTTTTTATTAATACAAATCCTATCCAAAGAGGCCTTACCAACACCAAGTGGAGGAAAAGGTTTGCTCCATATGCCATGCAGCTTTGACTCTGGTTACACCTCCTAGAATGTTTTTTGACACATACACAGCTGTGGGGTTTCTTCTTCTGCTGTATGGAACCTATGTTTCATGTAATTACATAGCCATTTAATCACATATACATTCAAATTTTTGCATCCATCCTTTTGTGTTATGTCGTATTCTTAAAACTAATTTCTTACAGTTGATGAATATAATTTTGATTTTTGCTCAAGTGTAAACGAGAAATCAGGTTTTTTGAGTCTCAGTGGAACTGCACTGCTGTGTAAAGAAGGAAAGGGTGAATGAGGGGAGGGATGAATTTACTTGTGATGTTCTATTTTGCTAAAACTTTCACGCTGAGATAATGTGAAGTGGTGCAAAAGAAATGCTGTTAGTGCCTTATTCCCTATCACTGTGTATGTGCTGAGAATAGCATATATTTACACATCAGTGTATGTACTGCTCTGCATTAATTATTACAAGATCATTGGTGTGTTTTTCACTCATCATTTATATATCAGTATCAATTATTTATTTTCCAGCATAGACGGTTGACATCATTCTATACCTCATGTCAGCTAATTTCTTCTTTCTGCTTTCATGGTGGAAAAGGTATTTATTCTGAGAAAAAATAATCTGTTGCTTTGGCTTTGCATATTGGTTCTATTAATAAATGTAATATAAATATTTTTAAAATGCAATAATAGAAAAAAGTAGGTTGCATGTTATTTGTGTAGTCTGACCCTCTGTTCAGATAGAGCAAACTTTTAAGTAACCTCAGCCTGTGCAAGGCCTGGCCCAGATAGGTTTTGAAAATCTCCAAGGGTGGCCATGCCAGGGCACAGACAAACTCTTCTGGTGTACTCGTGACTGAAATAATGGAGACAGTCTGTCAGGTTTGTGTTTGTTGACTCAATGTGTCTTAGTTAATTATTTTTACAAATTAAATTGTGTGCTTCCACTTCCTAGCTGCTATTAGTGACACGGAATGTCTTCAGTCTGAACAGATTTCCTAATGTCCTAAACTTCCAAAAAAAAGGATTCAATTTCTTCTCTAATACTGTGTGGACAGAACACCTCTGCCTCTACTTTTAGTACTTTTCTGCAGGTGGTCAAAGAAGAAAACATTTAAATCAAGTAACAGTAGTGAGAAAATGTATACAATTACTTTTTTAAAATTGATCTAGGAGCCAGAATATTTGCAATGGTGAGATTAAGAGCATAGGAAACTGCAGAACCATTATCCTCTGAAGACATTTGCCCATTTCCTCACAGTATTATATGGAGCACTGTGGGGCTGTAAATCATCTTTATTCCTGAGTCAGTGTCAGCCTGAATTCCTTCATTACCATCTTGCCGATCATTACAGTTACTTGTCTGTAAGTGTGGAAATTGTTGGTGGAGGAGGCAGGGTATTTTCTTTGAACTTTTACTCTTCATCCATCTTTTTGGTGCTACTCATTCCTCTCAGCATGGCAACATCTTTCCATTTTGTCTGCTTGTGCTCTTTCTTGTATTCCTTCTCCTGAGTCTCTCTGGCAAGGCAGAACAATTTCCGTCTTTGGCACCCCATGCCAGTGGTGTTTGGGCAGCAATAGAGAAACCACTTAGAGTTTTCCAGGCTCAGGCTTTCCTCTCCTCTTCATTTGCCTATGTGTTTGGTAGGGTCTGACAGAGCAAACACCTTTGTCAGGAATGAACATCTACAGATAGATTTGGTGCTACTCACATTGGGCTAAGGCTGACCCTTCTTTGAACAGAGATAGAAACTCACTGCATTGTCAGTGGGCTCCAGGTTTATTTTCTGCAGCTTTCCTCTGAGACGCAATATTATCTGGCTATGGCAGAAAGTCCTGCACAGCAGGCAGAGGGAAACCTGTGCAGTAGGTGCTGTGGGTAACCTGTGAGATTGTTTTCAAAGCTGTGATAACAGGACAGTATTGTAAGAGAATACAAAAGCCCAGGAACACACCTGAAATAGGTACCAGAGTAAGAACACGGTCTCAGAAGCTTTTTGTTATCCCTTCAATCATTGTACTGTGCTTCATTTCATTCTCCAGCATGGTATGATTTCTTGCCAGAATGAAATGCAAACTTCTTCATGGAGTGACAAGGAGAAGACTAAGACTGGTGAACATATAAACACATATATGCTTTCCTGCTTGAAATTTTAGTTAAAACACATAAATGCTTATGTCTTGGCTTTTTCTTTCAATTCTATTAGAACAAATATCTCATTAAAAAAATTATATTGGATTTTGACAACGTAGCTTCCAAAGTAAAACATGGAAGCACAGATGAATTTTTTACTCAGTAGTCCAGGCTGAAACTGAAAAGCAGGAATGCACAGTGTAAATCAGGTTAGAAATGCAATTCAATTCTCTCTGGCAGTTCAGAGGTGCAGGCATGGGTCCACCATATAAAGGGGTGCACCTGTGTTGCTTACAGATAAAAGTGATTGGGACAGAAACTTAGTTTTGAATATTGTTTCTAATGGTTTTAATGAATCAAATTGGTCAGTTTGTGTTTCTTGCTTTTTGCTCCATGGATTAGGTAAGCAGAAAGTCAAAAGGAAGGGCTAAGTAATTACGATGCATTTTTCACTTCAACTGTGTCAGCAAACCTGACGCCCTAGGTACTTATCAGCATGCAGTAAAAGCTACATGTTTTGCTGATATGCAAATTAAAGCCTTTTTATTACTATTTTCCTTGTAAGTGGAGACCTTTCATGCTTCAAGGCACATGAATTTTCAGCATAGGAAATGTCTATCCTTGGTGTATCTTTCCCCAGTGATGCTGTGTGTACCAGCATGGAGAGCTGAGCATGGTATTCTCTGAAAGGTGGAGGTGTTATGGATGTGAAAGATTTCCCTTTAGTGCTTCCTCTGGTGCCCCATAACAAGTTTACTTTCAACAGGAGAGCCCTGATGGCAAGTTGCCTGACTCCTCTGGACAGTTTCTGCTGACACATGCCTTTCAGGGTTCATGCTCCCACTCTGCAAATCCTGCTTCTGTCTTCAGTGAGAGCAGGCTACAGGTCTAACACCTATGTAGCCGCACTGCTGGACGCGCTCTGCCGAGGCCTGGGGACAGACCCGAGGGCGCACGGCGTTCTGCACTGGCTTTCCCTGGTGGTACGGGGGCTGGCTGCCAAGCTGCAGCGCCTTTCCCCCAAGCAGGGTTCCAGCCGTGCCTAGCTGGACAGTGCCGGCTTCTCCACTGAGTAGGATTGCCCGGAGCCCCGTGGTCTTCGGCGGATCGGCAAGAACAAAGACCAAGGAGGGGCCTTTGTCTGGTATTTTCAGCTCTTTATTAGGGTAGGGCAGCAGGAGAGGGTCCAGGGAAGGGTCCGGGAGCAGGAGCAGGAATGAGGGTCCAGGTGAGCTGAAGGGTCCGGAACAAAGAACCCAGCTCACCGAATGACAGGGGTTTATATAGGGAAAGGCGGGGGGGATACAGCCAATGGGGGAACAGAAATTACAATATAACCAATGGGTAACTGAGGATACAAGAACTTACTGGAGCATAACTAAATACAGAACATTACATAACTGCATAATCATAAACAGCAACCGAAAGGAATGATGGAATGGGTAATAGTGTCACCCTAAGCAGAGAAGCTGCCTCAGAGGGCAGTGTGCTGAGCTCTCTTCCACCACCGCTGAGGCTTACATGCTGTGGCTTTAGCCACGCACACTGCCACACACCCACAGCTGGAGAAAGGAGAGAAAAATTTGTATTCTAAAAGATGTGAAAGGGAAATATACAATCCTCAGCAGTAGTGATTTGTGACCACAAAATGAAGAGGAGGAATGGAGGGGCAAGAAGGCTCATCTGCAAAAGAGGTTGAACTGGCTGGAGGCAGGGATGCCAGAAACAGAGCCTCCCTGTAAGGGAGTGAGGTTTTGCTTGGTGATGAGATAAAAACCAGACTGCGTATGGTCATGCAGCTGTCTTGGAATGGGACTGCTCAGAGGCCACCTTTGGGCAGCAGAGCTGAGCTGGTCACACACCCAAAGCCAGGGTGAGGTTTTGTGCTGGTCTAAGTGTATATGAAAAATTGGCTTATGATTGTATCTGTTCAGACTCCTTGTAGAACCACTTACAGTGGTAGGCCCAATGTATAATTCACTAATTATAGTGTACTTAAAAACAAAATTGTTTGAATCAGTTCAAGGGTCTACAATAAAAATTCCTCCAAAGATAATTTGTTTGGATCCTCTGTTTGCCCTTTGAAGGTGTTATTTTGTGTTTTGTTTGGCACACATAGAAGCATGGGATCTCACATCTGCTAGCCCTGTAAGTGTTTCTTCCCAGCACTTTGTAGCTCATGTCATTTACTGTCCTTTTCTGAGATGCAGCATGTGGTGACCAGAAGGGGTTGTGGAGGAGCGAAAACAGCAAAGGGAAAATCACAAGAGCTGAGGCAAGTTGAAATCAGGTCTCCTGGGGACATTTTCCACATAATGTTTGGTGGGCTATTCTGCAGTTCCAGATCCCTGTTATTATAGAGAATATGTGGAGGTATTCCCCCTGTTTTTTCAATACCTGGAATTTTCTCTGCTGTTGCTGGGTTTTGTGCTCCCTGTTTATGGCAGCCTGAACTTGGTTGCTCTGAGAAAAGTCACCCTTGGCCTTGGAGTGTGCATTTCAGATCTCTCTGTGTTGCTGGAGTAGTATGTGGATAGGGAAGGGCTGCAAACAACTGAGCAGCACACTGTGTCTGAGATTTACTACAGCAGCATCAAACCAGCAGCTGCATCCAAGAACTGAGTTCACAATTTTTAATAGAGATGGATTTATGTATCTTTTCCTGTATAGTGATCTTGTTCTGAGTGATGATACCTTATCAAAAGAGTAATATTTTTTCATTAATAAATTTAATATGACATTCTTTAACCTTGCACTTGCAATATTACAGTGATAGCTTTCCTTCAAGACTATAATGGGTAATGTTATCAGAAAAACTGTATTAAAATCATTTCACAGAAGCCAGATTGCTTGCGTCTATTGCATTTCTATTATTAAATTAACAAGGACAATCTTTTACCTTAGAAAATGTCGGAAGGAGAAGATTTTACTTGTGCTGTAGAAAAGCAGATGGAATATTAGAGGTAGACATGGTATAATTCATAACATTTATTAAAATAGTGTGTCCCCAAGAGGCTAGCTGAGCATAAAATGTGGAACAGAAATGGTGAATTCCCCACTGCAGTTGAAAGCAGATCTAAAAATAGAATGGTAATGGAATAACCCTCCAGCTCGTGAAAAAGAGAACAAGAAAATCCCTCCTTCAACTTGTGCTGCATACTAATGAGGACAAACGGTGAGTGAAGAAAGAAAGAAACAAGGAAAAATGGGTGTAGATGTCTCATTCTCCAGACTACAGAGAAGACTACAGAGAAACCATACACTTGGTAGCTCACTTAGATGACTTTTTCCCAGCACTGAACAGAGACATAATAGAAACCATTTTTTAGAAGATGGTTTATTTGTAGAGCTCAGTGTCAAAGAGGAATGACTTGTGGCATTTTCCTTCCAAGGTGTGCATTCTGTTGTGACTAATGAAAGAAGACAGTGGGATGTATAAAGCAGAAAAGCATCTGTGAAAGAGGAATTTCATTATAAAAGAGCATATTTGGTCTACTGCAGCAAAATTGGATGCTTCCTGTCATTCCAGCATTGGAGGCTATGAGTAACTGCTTGTTCCTATTGTATGTCATAAAGCAGTGAACTCTTTTGGTCCCATTCTGTCTGCTATCATTATTTACCTTTTTGTCAAAGGGAAAATCTGATCATTTGGTATCTGTAATGAATTATATCACAGCTACCAGTATCTGCAAAGAATTGACAATAGGTAGATGGGAGCACTCGTAGTGCAGTTTATACTTTAGGTAGCTTGGGATAAGGAGAGATAGTCAACCTGTAAAAAGCAGATGTACAATTTTCATTAAGAAGTGCAGCTGTCTAGCTATATGAAACACTTCTTATGTTACATGTCAGATGTTCTTGTGTGAACAGCAAAATTAAACTCTGTATCTACAAGTCAGGTCAGCAGATGTCAGGAAATGGTGTGCATGTTTGTGAATGTATGTGTGCACATTTTCCAACCTGTACAGGTAAAGATGTCCAACATTGCTTACAATATTCTGTGATCAAACTCTTGGTTTCCAATTTTTGCTATTAATTTTTATTGTTGGGGGTTTTTTGTATTGTGGATCCCATTCTTATGTCTATTTGAATGATTGGCTTGTCTGCCTTCTGATAAACCCTGGTAACTTAGATTAAGTTGACCAGAATTCCTGATTTACAAACTGTGTACTCAAAACTTCTAGCCTTATAACGGTAACTAGACCTCTGTCAAAGCAAAGCAAAATTCCAGGAATATTAGTGTGAATGATGACAGTACCTACTCAAAAGTCCCTCAGCTTCAAGGTGAGTTGGTGTCAAGTGAGGCCTACTGTTAAGTTTCGGGGTATCTTTAATATATTGACTCTAGAGATTTGGGAACTTGGCTAACAACAGAGACTTGTGCTCAGCAGTTTTGTATAATCCCAGCATTATTATTAGTTATAAGTTTGTCACCACTAAGCTAGATAAACATTTTGGAGAATGAGACCATGTATCAGCTAGGATTTTAGCTCCTCACTGCAGCCCAAACTGCATCATAGTTTGCAGTGATCTGTAACACATGTGCATGTTGGATTTTGGGGCTCTGTCAATGGATGCAAGTAGTCATAGGTTCACTGAGCAGCTCCACCTCAGTCATCTCCTGATGTACATTCTTCATTGTGTGGAGGGCATGTGGTCCTTTGTCACATGCACTCATGAACCACGTACATCCCTGCCCTGTCTTCACTGTGTTTGTCATTATTTCTGTGGCTCTTGCAGTTCTGCACCATGGAACAGGTTTATTTACAGGTGTTACCAACCTTGGGGAAATAATAAAGTGATTGCAAAACATGAAACATGAAAGGAAACACAGAACTGTTTGGAGAGAAGGCAGTTTCCAGTCTCTTATGCCAGTAAGAAACTCTAGTACAATAGGTAAAATTATTATTCTGATTAATGTTGTGTACCACTTTATTTTTATTGATCTTGAGATCAGCTCGGTTGGAGCATGGTGCTAATAACACCAAGGTTGTGGGTTTGATCCATGTATGGGCTGCTCACTTAAGAGTTGGACTGGATGATCCTTGTGGGACCCTTCCAACTCAGGATATTCAGTGATTCTGTGAAATAAGTAGTATGTTGCAAAATAACAGCATAAATTTGGGGATGAGTAAAAAATTAAAGTTTGGACCTAGATCTGTATTTTCCACATACCTTGCTAACTCATATCTTTGAAAAAGGCAGAAGTATTCAGAACAGAATTGCAATACTTTAGCAGTTACATATTCTAAGCTCAAACTGACTCTCAAATGATGAGGTATTAATATTTTTAAAGGGTTTCACATGTATAACAACTAATAGAAGAATAAGCTGCTTCATGTGTCTCTGGGATGTTAATGCATATGAACTGAAAGTCCTAAGGAACAGAGGACTCCTATTTGCCTTACCAAAGGTTTTTGCACATCTTTGAACATAGTAAAAATTAACATAAACAGAGCAATTTTTTCATTTCAAAACATGGACCTGCAGAGGATTACCCATTAAGAAGCTGCTGCAATGTTAAAAAGTGGTCTTGGTCATTTAAAGGCTCCATTATTTCCTTTATGCTCCTAAGGTGCAACTCTGGTTCTTATTCATAGCTGAGACATCTGAGGAGTCTTTACTCAGTCACATTGCTGTGCTCAGCAAGCAGAGATATCTGTCCCCAGTGCTGCTCTTCTTCTCGATATTCCCCCAGGTTTTGAATACAGTTCCAGTGTACACAATCAGCAGAACCTCTGGGCAAAATGTGTATTTAAAGTGGCTGTCTACACATGAACAAAGTATTCTTTGGTTGATAATTTTGACTAGATTTTTAAATCATAAATTATTCCATCATCAAAAAGAAATACTGTTGTAGTGGCACAGTATCTCACTTACTAAGCCAGTGGCACTGGCTTAGTAAGTGAAAATATTATTAAGTGCATGAACAAATAAAAGCTGTAATAATTGGGCTTTCCTGGTATTTATGTACACCTTATTTCAAAGGTTGTCTCAAAATCAAGAAAGCACTACTCTGCAGAATAGTGATGGTTTTGCTTTTCAGACACCTACTCCCATCATTGCAGATGTGCATGCAGAAATCAACTTATACATGGGTGTTTCTGCCCCATACAGCAGCCATGACATTAGAAAGTTATAAAGTTTACATGTGGTCAGTCATGACCTTTTATTGGTTTCGGTTGCCCATATTGAAAAGTGTCTAAACCAGGGCATGGTTTAGATCCATGTATTTTGCAGAAGTATTTAAAAAAATGAAATACTTTTGTCTGATCATCTGTCTTTTGTTAAACTGTGGCTCATATCTTATTTTCAAGTTGTCGTATAGTAAGCTACAGTCTGATTACTCTGAACTCCTAATAAATAGCTATAGCTTGTATAACCTGATTTATAAAAAAATATTTTTATTTGTAATGCTAATTAGTCATGATATGTGATATGAAAATAATGGTAAAATTTTATTATTTTAATATACTGGTAAATTTTTATATACTGATGATTTTACACTTTGCACAGTGAAGAGAAATGTCAAATATAAGCAAGGTATATGTTTTTTCTAGAGAAATTAATAGATTTTCTTCATTAGCTGAGAGTATAGCCAAGTCTGACAATGACAAGAATGGAAAGACTGTAGTAATTCACTCCCATTATATGCTATAACATATAAAGTAAATGACCGTTGACTGGGAATGTCCCATTTAGATAGATATTACATTAATACATATTTTTAAATTAATGTATGCAAAATCCATTTTAGTATTCTGTTAGTTTGTTATCTTTGTCCTTAAGTATTAGGAATGAAAGTTTTTACAAAGTCAAATACATTCATAGCCACAGCTGTGTTCCTTCAATCTTTCCCAAGCATTGACAGTGCTTACCATTCACTGCATACGTGTACATAGTCTGTGTGGGACCACAGTCTAAAAAGAAAGTAAGCATAATGAAGAATTTGAAAGGTAAAAAAAAGAAAGTAGCCCACATTTATTTTCTGTGATGTTTTTATTTGTTTGTTTGTGTTTTTTTTTTTAATTGACATTTATTTCACTTGTCTTTTCATTCTGTGCTGAATATACAGGACCAATGATATTTCTTGGGAAATAAAAAAAATATAACAATGGTTAATGTACTATGTGGTAAGGTTAACAGGTGATTTCTACAGAAAATTTCTAGTGTGACTTAGAGATTTTCATGGGCTTTTCCTCATCACTGACTTTCAGAGTTTTTTTAAACCCCAGCATACTTTCACTCTGCATAGTGTACACATCAGCAGATTATTTCATTGGGTTGAGTGTGGAGGCAATGCATGTGTGTGTGTTTGTGTATTTAGAGGCTTATAGGACTAATGTTAGAGATCTAGGTGACAGAGTTGCTAGATAACTGGAAATTTCCAATTTTTTAATGATATGGTTAGTGAGGAGGAATGGAGTAAATGGAGTTTAAAATTACTATTCCAGTTGATGTCATGTTCTGTGTCAGCCCCTGCAAGAACTTCTTTTTCCATACATAGTCCCCAGTAATGCCCAGAAACGTGGTTTGCTACCCTGGCCCATCATCCTGTTGAGGGAGGAGGCTGGTACTTTGGGTATCATCTTGAGGAAAGGAAGATAGAAGCTGCTGAGTTTTCATATTTGCTCAATAATTTTGAAAATGTTTAGTGATGTAGAACAAGAAAATAAGAATTTAAACAAGCTCCTCCAATACTTGCCTGTCTGGCACGTGTACAAAATATTTTTGCCCTGTTTCTCCCCTGTATGAAACTGGGGAATCAACAAAAACATAAAGCATAAGCTTTCTCTGAGGAAGAGCCCTGTGCTGGTCTCTCTGCTCACCACTGGACATAAGATACGTGGGTGTATGTTTTCCTTTTCACTAAAATACAAGGTCGAGACAAAGAGGAATGTGTATATATATATATATATATGCAGAAAAAGTGCATATGAGAGATTTTGGGGCTAGTGTCTCCAGATGTGCTACTAAGTATCAAAGCATTGTGCTGTCAGCAGACTAACTCCTTTTTTGGTAAAGGTACCTTCTTTTGCTTGATTTATCAGCTAAGTGCCATTCAGTTTTGAAGGCAGTGGGGAGGACCTAGTCCTTCTGAGATCTTGCACTTAAGGACCATAATAGAGAGGGTGTTAATGAATATTTTAGCTTAATCTGCACAATAGCAAGTAATGCTTCTAAGCAGTGATCCCTGAGTTTGTTCCCAGTAGTGATCCTAAAGCTAGGGCAGAGCAGATGATGGGTGTGAAGTCCTGCACAATCACAGTATAGTTCACGTTTTTCTCTATGACCAATAGGGAGATACATCACCCTTGCATATAGTTAAAGTATAGCTTTTCTTCCATGCAACAAAAGCCCATTTGTGTTTAAATGAAAGCTACATATTCGTGTCCTAGGTCTTAATCTCTATCCTATAGGTCAGATTATTCAGTGATGAGGTGGGAAAAGGCATGTTTGAACTCACTGAAATGTGGCTTTTCAAGTCCTATTATATGAATTTGCTACTTCTATGACCTTCATAAATATGATTGAGAAGAAAATCTCTATCTTTTTCCCCAGCAGCAAGCTGTGTTTTGGACCTTTTTTTCCCAGGACAGGTGGTGCAGAAAATGAACAAAGGAAGGTTTGAGATTTGAGCAGGAGCAGTCTGATCATCTCAAACTTGATTAACTGTTGAATTAACGTGTTTGTTGGGCAATTCAGACATACGGATCCAATTCTGAATTCCTCATACATTTTCAGATTACGTGGTTGAAAGTGTCAGAGATAAATACTTCTTTCAGTTTCTTCCTTTTCTTCTTCATATTGTTAATCCACAGTATATCTTCTTCACACATCTGTTTTCCTGAAAATTACTTGTTTGGAGTTTATTTGAAAATAGCAATTGCCCCAGAAGTTAGTACACATGTGCAAATATAGAATAAAAGGCAAGGAAAATATGAATAGACAAACAAGACCCAAGGGGAGGACTTTACTCTGGTTTTTTTTCCAGTTCTGTCAGGTTTGTCTGAGATACATAAATCCTGCAAACCTTGACTTGCTTATATTCTTAGAATGTCAAAAATGCAACAGTGTTACTACTACAATGACAACTGCATCTTAGAATCCAATTTTCCCTGACTTCGATAGGCAAAGAAGAATTGAGTCATAGACTAGTAAAGTTTTTGTTGTTTGGCCTCACTTGTATGAGGAAAACAGTCTTCCACTTCAAAGTAACAGCAGAATATTTGCAATAGTTCTTAATAACAAAGGCTATATTATTTTTTGTGTAAAAGTAACAATCATTACCAAAATCAGTCACATACAAAAAACGTAGCTGTCTGAATTATTCACAATATTGGAACTAGCAATGGGTGTTGTAAAGAACCGCCCAGACATATATCATACAGTGTTTGGTCTACTTTTATAGAAATATTGCTAAGAATTAGGGAAAGGGCATAGTCTGAAGCTTGTTTCTTGTACTATTCACAATAGAGGGATATCTTTCAGTTAATTCTGAACATCTCATTTAGTGAAAAATAGAGGAGATTGTGCAGTATATTCTGTACCTGTAAACACCTATCAGCATCAGTCAACTGTTTCATTTGAGGGATAAGGTGTCTGTCAAACCTGAACAAGTAATGAAAAGCTTAGCAATTGTACACGCAAGAGGTTTCTTCCAACTCTATATAAATATACAACATGAATTGCAAAATGCAAGACATGAAATTTAGTTTTTTCTTTTTCATTAAACCAACAGCATATGTAGTCTCCTCTGTTTTCCTGAGTTAAAAACTCATTTCTTGATCTTTGCACTGTTTTGTAGGACATGAAAAAGCAGTCAACTTGATATTGCTCCTAATATTTTTTTACTGATTTTAAATCTGTAGTCTGGACATGTTAGGGCACTGATCTTCCGTATATATCTGGGAAAAATATGTTGCTGTGTAGGGCTCTGTGATGTCATACTTCATGGTAATGGATTTTTTTGAGTACAAAATCTCGTGAAGGTCTGTTTGCTGTAAAACATCAAGACTTGAAAAGGGGCTTCCAATCAATAGACAAATTTTGTGAGACCCTGTGTTTGGGCTGTGAATGAGTAAGAAAATACACTTCTACTTACTCATTTTCCCTTGTTAAAGAAAAGACTTGGGGAAGGGGAGAGAGAATACCTCTGTTTCGAGGTATTCTGCTTTAGGTTAGTTGCAGTGTGCCAAACATTCAGAATACAGGGAGGATCTTGATTATTGTTCTGAGCCTACTATAGGTGGTGCTGTAAACTAGATTTTCAGAAGTGGTGTTTTTCAGCAGTAGTGATACTCACATAAACTTTTCAGTGCCAAAACTGGTGTGAACTGGCATCAGGAACCTTGTCCCCAGAAGGAAGGGACCAGGAAAGTTTGTGCAACAAAATTTCCCTAACATTTAGAAATGAGAAGATCATTCTGCTTTATTTTTCAATCTCTACAGAGTATGTAAAGGAGAACAAGGGAAGCCGAAATATTATGGTTCACGTGAAGACTAAGATATACAGCCTTGTCATTCAATGAGAACTTAAATTGCCTGGGAAAGAATGACTTTCAAAACCAGTGTTATCCCTAAGTAGGTCAGTGTACTGATACTTTGATATATTTTGAAATCTCATTACATTTCATTGAGAGCTCATTCTTTTATTATAGAAAATGAGGTTGAAGTTTCACGTTGACAAATAGGCTCCTTCCAATTGGCAGAAACAGAAAGATTAATTTAATAGGAGAGGTAATTTGGATTGTGTGCTGTGTTTTACTTTTAGTTTTTTTATACTGGTCCAATAAAATTAATCAAGCCATTTTACAACTTAGTCAGACCTACCATAACTTGGGATGCACTCTGCTATAATTTCTTTCTCCTTTACCATGCATATCAATGAAGTCTTATTCAGTTAAGTAACAGCCACAGGTGTAATATCGAAGACAGTAGAGAAATACTGTCTCATTTTTTCTTTGTTATGTGTTAAACACTACCTTTTGCTCTGTATGGGGGAAGCCACCAATATTGTGATGCCTAAAAGGCTAGCCCAAAAACTGAGGCCCGGCAGGAGTAAGGGAATAAAAGGTGGGTATTTATTTGAAGGGCCTTCAAAGGTACATTTAGGGCAGACAAAGCCCCCTCCTTGGGGCATCACCCGAAATGGACGACGAGTCACGAATTCTCCACACTTTTATAGGTTTGGTCCATTCACATGTCAGCATAGATTTACCAATTAAAACTTTACAATTTCCCCCTAGCTCGCCCCCCGCTGCTCCCCCTTAGAAGCGTGGGTCTGGGCAGTCTAAGTGTCCTTGGAGAGTAAGTACAGAGTGGTAGTGTTATGTCTATAGGAAACAGCAACCAACGAGATATAAAGCATAATGTCAGACAATGCAGGATTTGAAAAATACAAGGGTTAAAACCTAAGGCAACAATTGCCTAGCTGAGATCAGAGGCTATCACCTCCAACCATAAGCTGTACTTTGGCATGCCCTGTGAATAATCCTATCCTACTCAGAGGGAAAGACTATTTAACATTTTGTTTCCTGTGGGAGATGGCTTCAGAATGCATTAGAAAATAAGGTTAAACATTTATGTTGCACATAAACTTTTCTTTCTAATTAATTGCCAAAGTGTTTTTCTTTTAAAATTAAATTTAAGTATATGTTTTTACAAAATTCTGATGAGCTTTTTTTAGAATGTCTGTGAATATATTTCAGGTTTCATTGACCTCAGGGTGAATGTTTGCAGTCCACCCCATCCCTTTTTCTTTTGCTTCTTTCTCAGTGAAACTGCACACAGGCTTTGGTTTTAACCCTCTCAATTCTGTCCTTCAGCAATGACTCAGGTAAGTCCAGCTCTGCTGCCTGTTTGGCTTTGCAAGTCTGAAGGGTGAATGCAACCAAAGTCTGCTTTGTGGCAGAAGTGTCACCCCTTCAGTACTTGTAGAAGAAATTAAAAGGAAATGAGTGTTGTGGATGAGACCAAAGAGATGTTGTGACTCTCTAAAAACCTGAAAATAAAGGATCAAATCCCCTTAGTGAAACAGTATAAATTTTAAGGACAATTCCTGAAGCCAGAAGTACACAGGTGGATGTGCTGTCCATTCTGTATATTGGTGCATATACTAGATGCATGGAGATGTTACATATGTGGAAAACGTTCATGCCTTCTACCATATTCCTCCTTTCTAATCTTGATTTTCTGAGTTGATTTCCATTTTGGCAAAAATCAGTCTGTCCTACTGTGTCCCTTGTGTGCCTCAGAGTGAATTTTACACATCACCTGGTATGTGCAGGAGACAAAAAATGTTAAAAGATGTTAGATTTTCCAGGTCACTTTGTTTCACTAAAAGATGTGGCTTTAACTGCTACTTTTAGAAACTGTCAGAGAAAAGTAATATAAAATTTATCAATTACTTTGGTTGATCTTTGCCTTCCAGAAAGGAAAGTTTAAATTTTAAAATTCTATTTTTTCATGTAAGAGGTTATTTGATTTTATTAGAAAAGTAAACCTAAACAAAGTAATTATTTTGAAAAAAAGTGGTTTTAAAAATCATTCAAACCATTACTCTTCTTTTTCTTCTTGAAATATATTAAAAACATTTGTATAACTTAAAAAAAAGTTTTTAAAAACATTGCTACCAAATTTGAATAAATAGTAATTCTTTGTACAGCTTAGGTCCTAGACCTGCATCAATTTTCTAAATCTCAAATTAAATTCTGAGAGAGATTGTCATGTTGCTAATGGCTCTTTTCAAGTCAGTTCCTGATGTTAAAAAAAAAAAAAGGAAAATATTGCCTTTAAAAATGATTAAAAATCTCCTTGTGGGCACTTCTTCAAGAATGAGAGACTTAGTCCAAAAAAAGTAGTTTGAGTTCCAGTTCCTGGTAAGGATTCTTATTTCTTTTTTTTAATGAAGCAAGGCTGTAAGCTATGATGTAACTTAGGAGTCTTTCACAAAACCAGGGAGGAAGAGAAAGTAGTGCCAGTGTCATATATGCTGGCAACTAGGACATTGGTCTCGGTACTGGAAGTTTGAAGAATAAGACTGAGAATAAAACAGAGGTGAGATTGGCTTTCAGATTTTCTGTAAACTACAGACATGATCCATCCACTGGTCTAGAAGGATAACAATTGTTTCTTGTCTTCATCTTCCCTTTAATCAATGGTACCTAAATTTCTTCTAGATTTTGAATGAGGGGATTTATATTTTGAGAAGTTAACTCATGGTGATTTATATATTTTTCTTTTCCTTTTAATATCTATTCTAATTTATTCTCTGATTCTGACTTAAAGTCAAAGCAAAATGTTCCAATGCTTTCCCTTCAAAGAGAGGTGGTTTTGGGTGTTCTGAGAGTTTTTAACAACATGTTAGTAAAAAGATTTTGTAATTCCCCTTTTTGATATGTGTTTCATGTAGTGGAACTGAGACCACCAGAACAACCCCACATCGTGTTCCTTACCTATGAAAGATTATGGTTGTGGAAACAACCAATGGGTAGACAAACAACAGACTGCATTGACCTGGAAAAGTTGTCTTGCTCAAGGTCTTCCAGCAAGGAAGCTGGTTGGAGCTGAAGCCTGAGGGTCTGTCTAGTTCCTTGGCTCACCACAATGCCTTTAGTCAATAGAGTAAGAAAAAGTAGTTGTTTATTTGAATCATTTCCTACAATATCTTCTGATGGTTTCTTCCTTTCTTCTGTCCCATCTTATTCATTCAAATCTCTTTGCTTATGCAATTTTTTTCATCAAGACATTGGGAAATTTTATGTGATTCTGCCAAGCCTTTTAATAATGACATATAATTGCTAATAGATGAACTAGAGATTGACAGTAGCAGCTGTGGAGCAGTGGTGCCCCTTAGAAGCATTTGCTCCTTGGTAATGTGACAGGTAATTTTAAAGCTGTTTCACAAAAGACCTGTGCCTATTGATTAAAGAATCCTTGAAACAAGCATGACTAGAAAAATTAACAAAATCACATGTGAATCAAAGAAAGTGTGACTTTCAGTGCCTTTCTGTGGTAGAGAAGTTTGAACTACTTGTCCATGTTAGAAATTCTTTATATTGCATTTTCCGCACTGTGATAAAAATTTAGTTCGTTTTAGTGAGAGAGCCAATTAAAATGTAACAGGAGAGAAGATATTTCAATAATGTTGCCTCTGGGATGTTATATTCTAAATTGATGTGATAACAGAGTAAAATTACTTTAAGTAACTTTAGATTAAGAAACAAATTTATGTGTTTCTTTACTGATTATAATAATGGTTTTCCTCAGTGACCTCCTCTGTCATGTGTGTGGATTGCTGGATGGTGTTCTTTCATGAAGGCTCTGAGGACCTCTGTCACATTTAGTCATTCTTAAAACAAAGAAGTGCTGAAACCCTCCCTATTTTCAACAAGAGTGGTGTTCAGTGTTGCATTAGGTTTTCACCTATCTGGCTATGATGCCTCCTCTAATACTCAGCTGGTCAGACAGGAAAAGATTCTGGATCACATTACGTAGTCCTTTGTGTTGGTTTTGCAGGGCCTGGTTTTTGGTGGGGGGGGGGGGGGGGGCNAATCCCTGATGGCTCTGAGGATGAACATGCCACTGGCCATGGCTGGGCCAATTAGAGATTGTGGTAACTCCTCTGTGATAACGTATTTAAGAAGAAATCAAAACAAAGGTTGTGGCACAGTTTCCATTTCCAGCCAGAGAAGAAAAGGAGTGAGAACATGTGAGAGAAACAGCAATGGAGACACCAAGGTCAGTGAAGAAGAAGGAGGGAGAGGAGGTGCTCCAGGCCAAGATCTCCCTGCAGCCTTTGGTGAGGACCCTGGTGAAGCAGCTGTGCCCCTGCAGCCCATGGAGGCCCACGGGAATGCAGAGATCCACCCACAGCCCACGGGCAGGTGCCCATGCCAGAGATCAGGGGATGCCCAGACAGGGCTCTGGTCCAGAGGGAGTCCCATGGAGAGAGAGGCCTTACTCCTGGATTGGAATAAGCTGTCCTTGGAGGACTGTACCCCATGGCAGAGTGACCCATGCCACAGCAGTTTGAGGAGGACTGTTTGTCTGTGGGAGGAACTCATGGTGCAGCAGTTTTGGGATGGCTGCTCCTCGTGAGACTGGACCTACATCAGAGAGAAGTTCTCAGAGAACTGTATTCCATGGGAGGTGACTCCGTGGTGCAGCAGGGAAACAACTTCTCCCCCTGAGCAGCAGAAAAAAATGTTGGGTGATGAACTGATGAAAAACCCCCACCCCGTCTCCCTGCACTGTTGGTGAGAAGGAGAGAGGGCAGGGGGTGGAGGCAAGGCGGGGCGGGGGGGGGGTAGAGAAAGGTGTTTTAAGGGCTTATTTTAGTTCTCATTATCCTCTTCTGATTTTGTTAGTAATAAGTTAACTTAATATCTTTCAGTTGAGCCTGTTTTGCCCTTGATGGTAATTGGTGAATGTTTTCTCCCAGTCCTTATCTCAGTTCATGAACTCATAATTAAATTTTCCTCTCCTCTGTCCAGCTGTAGAGCAGGGGAAGGGGTTGTTTGTGAGTGCCTTTTAGGAATTTTTGAAGGCTGAGCTTAAAAGTAGTTAGGTTTTCTGCTTTCTGGTCTCATGGGAAAGCTGGTACAGCACCCCACACCTTGAGTTCTGGCAGCCCCATTCAGTTGAGCTATTAAGTATTTGGGCAGTGTGTTTCCTTTGCTGTTGTATCTTAATTTTTACTGGTTGATGTCTTGAAAGTCATTAGGTAGGGATTCAGGCCTGCACTCAAACAATATGTTCTCTTATTTCTTCCCCACCAGGGAAAAAATTAAATGTCCATAGTTTTACATAGTTGTTCCCTTAAAAAAAAGTTTGATTTGATCATGATCAGTTGGTGGTGTTCTTAAAGTATGATGTGCTTTGATAAAAGCCCTGATATATTTTTATTATCTTTAAACAACTGCAACAGTTGTTGTTGTTGTTGTTGTTGTTGTTTGGGTTTTTTGTTTTGTTTTGTTTTGGTTAGGTTTGGTTTGGTTTTGGTTTTGGTTTTGGTTTTGGTTTTGGTTTTGGTTTTGGTTTTGGTTTTGGTTTTGGTTTTGGTTTTGGTTTGGTTTGTTTTTATGTAGGCTTTATTTGCAATCTTTTATGTCTCAGTTGCTGGGAGTTATTTTGATATACTTGATGCAGTTCTGTCAAGTACAGAAATGCTGATTATCTTTTTTCTGATAATCTGAGTTTCTTAAGGAACTTCTAAGTTGATGACCATAATTTTGAGGAATACATATTCATTACTTCAGAAAAAAAGAGCAACAAATATGTAAACTCATTTTTTAATCTATTTTTTTGTCTCTGCAATGACTTGTGGCAGCGAGTTCCAAACATTAATTATGTGCCATATACAGAAAAAGCTCCAATTTTTCACCATGTTACAGTTTTGAGCTCATAACTCACATCTATTCATATTTTTGTAGAGAAAACAGGCCTTTTCTAGCTGCCCATATCAAAGTAAAATGAAAATGTGACTCATTCTTTTCCTGTTAAAACAATAATGCCACTTAGTGTTCATATGACTCTGTGCTTAAAACCTTTTACAAACTTTAAACAACTAATCCTCATAACAGTACTCTACTAAGTTTAGCCTACAATTAGGGATTACGCTGAAAACTGCCTACTGTCCTCATTAATTACCTGTGAAATAAGGTCTTTCAAACATCATGCCTGTGTTTGATCACTTACAGCAAAACACTTCAGCATTCTTCTGGTCTCCAGTCCTCTTCTAGGAAGTTTTCAGAAATGTTCCGGCTGCCTGCATCGTGATCTGATAATTAGAATCACTGCATTTTACTGCTTGCTTTGGCACATGACAAATAACTAAGCAAATTAATGTCATACTTGTACTCTATGTTGTCCTTGTGTTTCCTAAGATGGTTAAAGAAAGGCATTTGTCATATGGTCATATGACATGAAGGCAAGTTTTTTACTCAACATGTAATTTCTGATTAGGTGTTCATAAAGTTGTTAGATTACCCAAAGTTCTGAAATTGTACATGATTTTTGATAAGAAGAAGTTCAGTAAGTAAGTGAATCTTCATTAAAAATATGAACGATATTACCAGGTAAAATGAGAGGTGAAAATTAGTCACACACCAAAACAGTGGCGAAAAGTATTTACAACTTGTAGCTCCTGGTTCTGGCTTTTATCTTGTTCCAATTTGACATTCTGCTCTTAACCTTCCTAACCTTCCGCTCATGGCAGGTGGTCTGAGCAGTCATAACATGATATCTTTAGAATTATAAATATCCCAACCTTGAACTGTGAGTTTCTAGATAGCGATTCCAATTACTTTGGCTTCTGCATAATTTATTTCAGTTCACATCACTGTAGTTGGAAAAAGTCACCTGAAACTCACACATTATCCTTTTGAGTTTCATTGCAGTATTCATTAGAATGTGAATAACACTGAGGCCGAAATGAAGCCTGCAGTAAACAGTGTGAAAATGAATTTTACTGTTTTGGGGGATTTTTTATGTATCATAAGTGAAAACTTTCAAAATAGGCAAAGGTTTTTGAAGTTGCAAAGCATCATGTTTAATAGGAAATATTCTTGATTTGAAAATAACAACACTGATACACCTTTAGTTACCTAAAATAAGTGTACAGGCCAGGAAGCAGGTTTGGGTTAAGTTTTACATGTTGGAGGATGCTTTGAGATTTATCACACACAACTAGATTTTTTCAAACCCAAGGGAGAATTGAACCTCTATTATGCTAAGGAAAAGCTGTTAATTTAATTTAGTGTTCAAATCTGTCATGAGCCACTTTACTATTATATTGGTTGCTGAAAAATATTGGAATTACTTTATGTAAAATTAACTTCTAATCACTTGCACTTTGTTCAGTTATAAAAGTCAGAACCGCAAACTGCTTCAAATGACTTATACTTTGAAATGCAACAGCCTGCTTTTCAATCCCTAGCTTTGGTACTACAAGAGCAGGAAGTATGATCATATAAAACAAAAAAGAAAGGTAGAAACTGTATTTTGAGCAATAAATCTGTACTTGTTTACATATTTGTGGAGAACTTTAGGAGAGGAAGCACAGAATCACTATTGTAGTAGGTTGGACAGGAGATTTCACAGAATCATGGAATAAATTATGTTGAAAAAGACCTCTCAGATCATTGAGTCCAAACTTTGACCAAACATCACCACGTCAACTAATTGCCACATCCCGTCTTTCCTCAAACACTTCTAGGGATGGTGACTTCAACACCTTCTTGGGCAGCCAATTCCCATGCTTAATCACCATTTCTGTGAAGAAATTCCTCTTAATGTTCAACCTCAACCTTCCGTGGCACAGCTTGAGACTGTGTTCCTTCTCCTGTCTTTAGCTGCCTGGGAGAAGGGACAGACCCCCACCTCCTTTCAGCTAGAGAGTGATAAGGTGTTGGAGGTATTTTGTGGAGTGTGGTCTGCCCTGGGCATCCTGCACAACCATTGACATCAGTAATATTTGGTTCTCAGTCATTGTGGCTTTTGGTCTTTTAGTTGCTGTAGGATATTGTACCAGAAATTCTGGCCCTGTGTTATCTGTCATATAGCAGAGCAAGTGCAAACCTCGTGTTTTGAAGTGTCAACAGAAGTGCTGACAATCTCCTACTTTGCTTCTGTATAATTTCTGTATAATTTCCATTCTGAATATGTTTTGTAAAGTGGATATCTCCAGTACACTTTATAGACCTGTAAGCAACTATGTGGTGCCAGTTTATAAAAGGGAAAAGCCTTTTGGAAGATAGATTTGAAGAAAATAACAGTGCTTTAAATGAAGCAACAATCTAGGTAATTCAGTTTTCTGCTTGTGAAATTGAAATTCTGCTTGGATGCAAAAAGCGTTGTATCTTTGAATTAAGAGTTGCTAGATAAAGCAAATGAAGTCATCAATATGAGAGATCTTACACCATAAGAGCAGGTTTTTTTTAAAAGTAGGGGATGGTTACTACCACCCGACAGTAAAAAAAGCTTGTCTCTACATTTGTGGGTACAAAATGGTAAGAATGCTCACCTGAATAAGGGCATAAAGTGTGTGTAAAGGTAGCTGGTAGCCTTTATTTCAGGTGCATTTAGTACTGTATACCATGATTTTCCTCGGCAGACTGTTGGTCTCTGTACTGTACTCATAAAGTGTTCTTCTTAGTTTTGAACTCACAGAAGGCGTAATGCATATTGCTGTAGTATCAACTGACTATTTGAGCTGATTACACAAATGTTTCCAAAGTTTATGTCAGAACAGGTGCAGTCATTAGAATATCCTGCACTTTAACATTTATTCATTTTTCCCTCTGATTTATAATCAGATAGAGTGAATAAAAATAAAATTTGTCAGCAAAATCAAGTCTATCACTTTAAGGCACATTCCAGGAAAATTTTGCTAATGCAGTTAGAAAATCCAACAGTAAATTTCACATGTGTACTGAAGTTCCTTATTTATGGTCCTGGGATGTTCTATTTGCATATTATATTCTGCGATATTGTATTTGCATTCCAGGTTTACATTTTGAAGGAAGATGTAGGAAGCAGCAATGCTGAAGCAGGTTCTTACTTTCCACTTCAGAATGAGAAGTTTAGATCCGTTTAGAACCCCATGAAACTGTGGGCATGTGGGAAAGAATGCTAGAGAAGAAAGCCATCTCTTAGTGTTGCAGAATCTAGATACTGGTGAGATTTTAAGGCATCTTGAAAACCGTGTTATGGAAATCTCAGAACTTTGACGCAGTTCTACCTGCTTGGTGATATTGATTGTTTTATAATCCAAGGTCTTACCTGATTACCTTTCTATGGCAGAAAGGTTGTACTGTTGACACATGTTTTCCCCTAATAATAAGGGGTTTAGCTCACTGGTCTCTGAGATGAAAACAGAATCACAGAATCACAGGATTTTTAGAGGTGTAAGGGACCTCTGGAGACCACCCAGTCCAACCCGCCCTGCCAAGGCAGGGTTGCTTCCAACAGGTGACACAGGAATGCATCCAGGTGGGTTTTTAATGTCTGCAGAGAGGGAGAGTCCACCATCTCCCTGGGCAGCCTGTTCTGGTACTCTGCCACCCTCAATGTAAAGATATTCTTCCTCCTGTTGAGGTGAACCTTCTTGTGTTTTAGTTTATGGACATTACTCCTTGTCCTGTCTCTGGACACCACTGTAAAGGGTCTGAGACCATGCTCTTTGCACCCACATTTGAGATATTTATATGTATTGATGAGATCCCTTTACTGTCTTCTCTTTTGTAGACTAAAAAGGCCAAGCTCCCATAGCTTCTCCTAATAAGACAGATACTTTTGACCTCTCATCATCTTTGTGGCCTCTGTTAGACACTCTCCAGTAGCAGCTTGTCTTGAACTGTGGAGACTAGAACTGAACTTCCATAGCACACCAATGTGACCATAGCTGAGGTTCAGTAGCTTGAAGATCCTTCATCAGCACCAAGTAAAAAAATCCATCAGGAACAAGCACAGAGAGCACAGAGGAAAAAATACAAGAGAAATGTTCAATAGTTACTTGAGCTATTACCAGGGAACTGAGGGACTGTGGAGGAAAGGAATCACATCAACATTTAATTCACATGACCATGGAGAGATTCAAGGTCACAGAAAGCTTTTGTTGAAGATTAGTTATATTGTAGGACAGAAGAACACTCTGATTAAACTGTCAGGAAATGCAATAATTTCATCTCTCTGTACCCTTTTCTTGATTCTTTTAAATTTAAATCTTATCAATAAAGATACTTTTTAAAGTACAGAGGTGTATGTGATCCTGTTGAGCCGTGATCCAGGCAGGAGGGCCTTGGATATAGACAGGACCAGCTGGTATGGCCCGGTCTAGAAGGGAGAGGGAAGGCCTCAAATCATGTGAAAACCTGAAATCGTGTGGAATAAAATTTCAGAAACAATTAATGAACTGGATTTTTAAATGGAAAATTGTGGGAGCCTAACTGAGCAGAGACCTGTAAATATATGGTGACATTTAAAAGAATGTGCAGTGAATTCTGGGAGTTGACACTTTTAATTTTATCTGCTGACTGAGGGAAAATTATAAAAACATACAAGAGGTGCCAGGAATTTAATTACAGAGGCCTGCCAGCTGCCTTTGTGCTTGAGGTCAACACTTTCTGTTGCCTCTTTTAAATTTCTGTATATTCTACTGTAGTAAACCAGCTGTTGGGACTGGAGATGTGTTGGCCCTGACAGATATACAAGGGCTGCAGCAAAGTAGTATCATCTGGATAGCTGACTGACTCAGAAAAGCAAAGTTTGCTCTGTACCAGAATACAAAGATTTGTCTGCCTAATTAAGAATTTATACCAGCAAAGCAAAGAAGAAACCCTCATTCAAATAACTCGAGTGGACCCAGAAAGAAGACTAAGTAGTTCTTTATATACATGCAATAATGTTAACTTAAAAATCCAAGAATAAATTAGAATAAGGTTCTACTCTTGAGTATATCTGTATTATTTGGGAAATCTGGAATAGTGTCCTGGTTTTAATTGGAGCCACTGCTTGCACCTACCTGGTGTGAACTTGAGCAGCTGAGCTATATAAGCAAATTCCTGTTCTGAAGGCAGAAAATATATGTATGATATTTCATATAACTTGGGAATCATTCCAACAGATTTTTAAGTGCAACATAAACATGGACATTTTGGATTTACTTATCTCATCACTGCCACAGAGTGGCAGCATGAACACATCTGTGTGGTGAAATAATTCCTGAGAAAAGAAGCCCTTAAAGAAGTCTGATGGATGTATTAAGCTATAATAGAATAAATAAATCCTCTCAGTTTCTGTGCTCAGACTCTAAGAGAAACAAAGTAGACAGCATTAACAATGAATGAATAATTAGCTATTATTTTCCAACAAAGAAGGGAAGCATTGAACGGTACAGATAAAATTGCTGCTTTACTGAATAGCACAAACATAGAGTGGAAAATTAGTGCTCTCAAGCTAATGCCTGGGTGTTGCTAGATGGGTACATTTGAACTTACACATGATGAAGAGAACACCATGGATGCAAAGGTGGGACATCTGGAAGAAGAGAATACAGTCTTTTAAGCAGTCAGTTGATCTGCTTGGCTCTTTAAAATAACACCCTTCTGTACCCGCCCCCTCACCTCCTCCCAAAAATAATAATTTACATTTATTACATTCATGTGTTTAGGATAATTGATTTTGTCTCTGTTTTCTTTGAATGAGGAATGGGGATCTGTGCAGATCTTTGAACCTGTGAAGAACCTTTTCCTACACAGAGTACCACATCTCCTTCTGATCCAGGCCACTTGCACAGCACCAAAGGGTAAGATGAGGAAAAATTGCTACTGCACCAGTCTGGCTCAAGACATGTGTAGGCAAACCTGGCCTCAACAGAATAATATAGTTTCCTTTAAAGACCACCAAAAATCAAAGAAATTACCTCTGCATGTTTTCCCCCTCCACATCCAAATTAAACAAGCAAACCATATAGTAATTTTGGAGATATTAGGAAAATAATTATGGTTGGAAAAGTCATGAAGGAATTGCAGATAGGAGAGAATTATAGAAGGTGTGGGGAACAGCTCTTACTGAGCTCTCTGAAAAACAGAGAGGGTTTTGTATGCTCCAAATGGAAATATGACCTTGGAAACATGTTGTTTGAACCTTTTATGTGACAGAAAAATGTTCACGAGAGTAGCTGGCATGGCCTAAATTCATGTGACCCTTTGGGGACTGTTTCAGTATGAGGATTAAGAAATGGTCCCACACACTCTGGGAACTTCTTGAGAGCATAGTCCTTCTGACAATACTTTGAGTCATACATACTGCATTTTTTGTGGATAGGTTGTAACTTTTGTAGCTATGGTGGCACTGATACCGTCTGAAAGAGCACTAAAAACGTGCCATTCTGGGATCCAGTGATTTATTACTCCTATAGTGCTTGCTGAGTTTAAGATATGGGATTTTTCATGCCTTAGTATCTGTCTTCTTAACTGAAGCTTGAAGACTGGGGTACTGCTGGGATCCATTTGCTTTCTGAATCTTTTTCACCACTGTGAGTACTGTGTGGGGAAATTCTGCTCACCCTTGTATCTGTGCAGCCTTGCCTCTGTGCAGGACAGAATAGGAAAGATGCATTTCACTTGCCTCAGGCTGAAGTGGTGGTATGGGAATATGTAAGGCAGAGTGCAGTAGCATAGCTGTGAACAGTCTCAATTGTACACATGTTACTTCCCTGAAAATAAATGCAAGATAATTTGAAATATTTTGTCTGCATTAACAGGGCATGAAATGAGACAGGAATATCAGGCTTTAATCAGAAGTGGTATGTGAAGTGAATGCAAGACATTCATTCAGCAGACCAGGTGCTCTCTCTTAGAACTATGCCGAAGTCAGAGCTTTTAAAATGCTCTAAATGTAAACATCAGAATGATGGTGTACAAGGAACACGAACATGCATGCCAAAAAGCTAGTAGGTAATGTAAAGTGATGTCCCTTTTCTGTATTACCTTAAAGATGTACCATTATATTTTCTATCGATTAACTTGGCAAAAATCTCTGCAGATATCAGAATTCCTTTTAAATGTCATATATTTTTAAGTAGTTTTCTATGAATAATTTTTTCAGCTGAAGTCTGTCAGAAGAACCATGATTTAGAATTCTCATTTTCTATATTGTATACACCTTCTAAGGGAATTCCCTTCTAAGTAAGACAGTCATTTCTGTAATCTCAGCATTTTACGGCATATATAAATATGATTAGAATGAGTGTTTTCTGTTCCACTCGAAGCAATGCATCTATGTCCATGAAAAGGTATCTAAAAAATATAATGGTCATTTCCAACGTAAGTTTTTCAGTCTGAATTACAACAACATAAAGAAATTTTGAAGAAATTTTTCAAGCAACTGAAGACGTCTGTTGGTGTCTATATACTATTCTTCTGTATGCCAACAAAGTTGAAGTAATAGTTGAATTTGTCACCACCTGTCTTTGAGGGAGGCTTCATTGGAGCCTTCTTTATTCTGATTGCCCCTGCCGTGGCCCTCACATGGGGAGAGTCCTGGCTGTCAAAAACCAGTCATAGCCCTTCTGCTGGCATGAGCAGGGAAGATGGTTCACCATTTCTTGGAAGTTCCCTTCGTGAATAACCGTTGTACTAGGAATTTTTCGTTCAGCCAGTTTCAGTTGTGCAGTACTGATGGTATTATTATGACAGTTGAAACTGGTGGGTTTTACTAAATATGTGTTCTTAAAATATCCATGTATGAGGAAACTATATACAGGTTAGTGAAAGGGATAGAATAGAATTTGTACTAGGGTTAGATCAGTGCAATTCACTTAGTAGTTGTTATACCATCTTATAGAAGGTGAATATTTGTTCTGAGAATAGTTCTTAGCTGATGAGAGCTACAAGACCTGCTAACACTTAGGTGTCAAAACAAGCATCTACTTACAAGAAAATGTGGATTCCCAATCAGAGGAGTATTGCCATTAAAGCAGCATGTGTTATCTGAAATAAGCCTGCAAAACACCCTGAAATCCTCATGTCACTTTGAATGTTAAGCCAGAGAACATCAAAATGTGTCTTCCAGCAACTAGTTTACAGATTCACAGCTGACTACATTTTTTTTTTTTAAACTTGAGCAGAATGACCTTTTATGGGACAGGAACATAAGCGGATTTTTTATTGTTTTGCCAAGTAGCACATCATGTTATCAAGTACAGCACTTCTTCTACTGCTTTTAAAACTGGCTTCCTCTAGAAAAGCTAATGCAGGATTCTGTCTGATTTCAATTTTGGTCCTGTGAGGGGCTGAACACACAGTTGAGAGCATTTAGTGTTTCACAGGCACAGAGAACGTAGGCAACAGGAAATTTTGCAAATTTATAATAAAGAATAGCACATTGATTGTTTTAGTTTGTTTTTCCTAGACATAAAAGCCATAATTCCTCAGGAGAGAGCAACATTTACTTCAAAATTTATGCCTATGCATTATATTAGTGCGGCAAAAAATACTGCCTTTCTTACAGAAAATTCTGAATATTGCAAAATGTATCCTGTGAGAGTGCAGCAAAGTTAAACACTAATACATATGTACACCAGTCAGATTTAATAAAGCTTTTTCTTCCAAAGTGTTTAGCTTCCACTACCTCCTTGAGGCAGTCCCTTCCTTTGCATCCCTGGCACCAGCATCTTCATCTTACCTTGATTTTTGGCTGTGTTTTAAGAGTATATTATTTGTTTTGCAGTCTTCAGATCGGATGCAAGGTCTTATGATGAAATATATATTACAGAAGGTCAGACTAAATGATCAAGTTGTCTCCTTTGATATCACTCTCCAAAATGCTGTAAAGGACACCAAGATGTCATGAGCTATATCCTTAGTTGGGCCCAAGTTGCAAATGGTTTGGAGCCAGGTTGGAGAGATCAAGGAGGTGAAATAGTGTTTATCCACCTCTGAGTTAACTTTGTGATCTACTGCACAAAAAATAAAAATAATAAAGACTGTTTTGGCCAGAGATTTCTGTCCATTCACCCCTCTTGCCTTCATCTTACACTGAGCTGGATATTTAAATAATCATCTGTGAGAGCTTCACAGTTATGAAGATTTCAGTCTCTATTAGGTGAAGAACCTAGCTGCCCCTTGAGAGAAGACACTTTTCCAATATAGAGCAAGTGTGTCTACAACTACTCCTTGAATCCTGTTTGAGTTGGTAGATAATCTCTTCATTTTTTGAATTGTGAGCCTCTCTGCTACAGGTGACTTGTAGGCTGAATATTCGAAGTCCATAAAACAAAGGAAACAAAAAGGGGTAAGACAAATAGAAACATCATAATCTGTTAAATCTCTCTCTGGTGAACGAGACATTCTTAATGCAGTCAACTGAGAATATGATAAAATCAATGCCATCAGTTTATCTCTCTTTAAAGATGTACAGTATTATTAGACTTCTATTGTTAACAGCCATAATTTTTTTGCTGTGCTTTGGCTACTTTTTCCTAACTTGCTGATGCAAGACATTTTTTATTAGTTTTTAGAAATTATTTTCTTCTTATTCTACTGTTAAAATGTTCCCAGTATTTTAGATGGGAGGTAATTTCTAGATCAAAAGTTTTTGCTGTTTAACTCTGAACATAATAATATCTGTGATCTAAGATGGATGTTGCCATTGGCTTTTTAGCACAATTTTTGCTTTTTTGGAGGCTGTGAGAAGGAACATATTTAAGCAGCATTCTTGTTATGCTCCTTAAGTTTAGGAGAGAATTAGTCATTCTATTTTGTTTGTTTGAATGACTTGGTTTCAACTGTTACATGGTGAATCATGATGCCAGTTCCTGAGAAACAGAGCATGAAACTGTTGTTTCCTTTATTTAACTGGGAACCATATTTTACTACATTTCAGTCTTTGGACCAATGATCACTGAATATTTTTACCAAAACCTGCTAATTTCTACAGAGTCCTATTGAAGCAGACAAGATCAGCCACTCAGAGGCTGAAAAAAGCAGTTATGTGCAGCATCTGATCTTGAGACACTAGGAGAATGATAACAACAGTGGGATGTAAGGATGTTAGAGGTGTCACATTTGGAAATGTCACTTTAGAGGTGTCACATTTGGAATGCAAATTCAACCATGATCAGCATCTAGACATGTCTCTGTTATTTAAGTATATCATATCTAGGTAGTACAAATCTAAACAGCATAAAAACTGGTTTAACACTTGAAGTTCTACTAATCAAGTAGAACAACACAAAATATGTATGAACATTTAAAGAGCTGGGACACGCTCACCTATGGCAGAACCTATAATATGAAAATAAAGGTTGCAATAAACCTCTAAGTTTCCTGTAAAAGTTTTTTTAATCCTTTCAGAAGGTGATAGACTTGACAGCTGTTAGGCAGCAAAGTTAATGTGAGAGCTTGCAGGGAAGAGAAAATCAGCTACACAAAGTGACTACCTGTCTTTCAGGGACTGCAACTTCTGCATTTTGATGTGTCCTTTGCTCACAGATTTGAGGCACCCAAGACTCAGTAGAAATCACACTGTGTGGGTCCAAAGTCTTCTCCATGTCTTTTAGTCCATCTTCCTATGAAAAATATAAGAATTTTGCTCCTGTAGTTTTGTTCTTTCTCACCATTATCTTTTTTTACAGTTAGTGTCTGTATTAGTGTTTATTTGACAGACTAATGAGGGACTGTTTATTAGCAGCAGCATTATTTCTTTTCTGAAAGAAAACTGCTATCTTCTGAATCAGACTGTAACACTAGGCAAAACCCTTCACTATTTTAGAAAGCAACAGATTCCCTCTTCCAGCCTCTATCTCATAAATGCAAACTCGAGAGATTCACAACATTGTATCTCCTTTTTTGCTGAAAAGAAATTTTGCTGGTCTCCAGACAACTGTTACGTTACTTTCCCCATCTCTCTCTCTCCCTAAGTACAACCACGTTACATATGGGAAGCGTCCCAGCAGAAACTTGGAGAAAGCCTTCAAGTCTCAGAGAATTGAAAGTGGATTTTTAAATATTCACATTTTCTCACTTCACAGCAAATTGTTAAGTGAATATAACCTCCATTCTGTTTTCATGAGCATCCTCATTGAGCTTACTTTAACTTCAAGAGTACTCACTCCTTGAAATGTTACTGTGAAAACACCTTTCTACCTATGGGTTGGTTTTGCTCTTTGCTGTTTGAGACTTTCTCCTTTACAAAGGGCCACAATTAAGTCTAAGTGATGTTTAACTCCCTCTGGCAATGACAATAATATGTTTATTTATTTATGTTGATATATCATCAAAAAACCTATGCTGAGTACGTAAGACCCACACAAAATTCTTTTCCACCATGATGCTTGTGATGTAAAGAATTGATGTAAAGGACTGTAAAGAGATTTTTTACTTTTGTCATTGGGGCAGAAATAGAAAACAGGGAAGGAGAGTTGTAGTGGAAATGTCCTAAACAATTGGATACATAGACCTTGCTGTAGTATCTTAAATTAGGATGAATATTGGCTCTAAACTACTATTTTTAATTTATCCACATCAGGAAACAGGCTCATCCATGTGAAATTTCAACAGGAATTTTAAAATCACTTCTCTTGATAGATGATATTTTATTTTCCTCTAGTTTGTCTAGGGTATGTGTGGCTTAAATTGAGAAGTGTTTGGGTGTTGTGAACAGAAGCAGTTTGAGTAAAATTGTAAGAGTCCAGCTCTTATCAGAGAGGGCAGATAACAGTGTTCGAGTGGAGTGCATATATTCTGACACACACAACCTCATGAGTATTTTTTACAGCAATTTTGTTTCCTGATGGCAAGCTTACCTTTTCTAAGTATTTTTTAAAGCATGGACTAAAGAAATTGGAGAAGCTACAGATTTTCATTTTTTATATCAAAACCGTGAAAATACCTTGGCTAATATAGAGTTTCCAATGTTATGCCATATCCACTCTACATTTATTTTAAGTTCTAAGGTCACTTTTGCATAATTACTCAGGTATTTGGAGAGCTTTCTATTCCTCTCATTTATCCTGTCCTGTGGAAAGAGTTTGCGATGTCTGACAGCATCTCTTTGCCATCTCTATGCTTTCTGTCTTTTAAGGTTAATAGGACATTAGCTGAAAATCTGCTTCCTGTTTACATTATTCAGTGATTTAATAAAGAGATAAGTAAATACTAAAGGACAATGTCAGATGTCTTCAGCATCTTGTAGTTTTTAAAAAGTTACCTGTAAAGAACTCTTCTTTCTTAGAAGCCTGAGAGTTTTTTTCTCTGGATTCCGGCACCAGACATTTATTTAAACTCAGGCAGAGCTTATCCTCTTTAGAAAAGAAGTAAAAATTATGGTTGATGAATAAGATTACTATAACCAGGCAATTATTTCATGTACACATAATTTTATTATGTCAAAACAATAGTATTTTTCTGTTAACATAATTAATGGTGACAGCACACCACTTGGAAAGTATAAATGGAAAGACAGACATTGCAATGTATATTTATTAAATCTTTCCATCAAAGATACAAACTTTTTTTTTCCATATACGAACATTTTTATTCAGGTATTGGACTCGTTATTTGGATATCACAAGGAAATAAGCTCTTATACTGCAAGAATATAAAATGTAAACAAGTACAATTCTGAAGATCTGCATTCAAAATCTTTGAAGATTGGCACATATTAATGTCCTTTATAAGTCATTAATTCTCCCTTGTTAATTCAGTTTCTTCAAAATACATAATTTTCCATTTTTTGCTTATTTAATCCTCTTTCCATATACAATTTTACTTCATACTCTTATGAGGACCCTAAATAAGAGGCTACTAGCTGCAGTGGTCTTTCAAATTCATCTTTTCAAAGGTGATCTGTTATTTCACTGTTTAGTTAAATAGATATCTGCATATAAGGCATGCTTGAAAAATTACCCTTTAATTATTAGAATACACCATGCCCAAACAGCTGTCTTTTAGACTTGTTGAGTCTCACTACCTTCTAATGATAGGTTTTCTGTTCCTGCTAGCTTCCTGTATTCCTCACTGCACTCTTAAGAGTTGCTTGGAAATGTCAGATCAAAGTCTGGACAGGAAAAAAACAAAAAAAAAAAAAACCAAAAAAACTCTCCTGAGCTGTGGAAAAGTCAAATCCAAACCAAAATAGACCATTTTGACAAAGTAAGATGAAATAGTCAGGTCTTTTTTGGCTCATTGCTATAGGAGCAGTAGCAACTCCTGTACCTACTTAACATTCTACCCATTTGCTTAAAATATCTAGAAGAATTCTGTGGTGGTTTGACAGGGTCTGGCTTTTTGGGCATAGTAGGGGCCAAAAAGGTGACTCCTGTGAAAAGCTGCCAGAAGCTTCCACAGCTGTCCAGTCAGGGTCTATCCCTAATGGCTCTGAAGATGAACATGCTGTTAGCCATGGCTGGGCCAATTAGAGAAGAAAGTAATGCCTCTGTGACAACATATTTAAGAAGGAGTCACAGTAGTACGCATGCGTGCGCCATGTAGTTGTAAGGCATGGAAGAAGGAGTACAGCATGTAGGAGAAACAACAGATATGGACACCATCAGAGTCAGAAGAAGAAGAAGGAGGGGGAGGAGGTGCTTCAAACATCGAAGCTAAGAGACATCTCCACAGCCTGTGGTAAGGACTGTACCAATGCTGTGTTCCCCTGCACCCTGAGGGTCCAGGGAAGAGCCGAGATCCACCCCATGCCGGAGCAGGAGGCGTGGACTCCCAGAAGAGGGACTATGATCTGGAGGGGGCCGATGTGGATAACGAGGCTTTTGCTCCCGCAGACTGAGGGAGTCATTTGTGGTAAAAAGGCCTTGCTTCACCCCCACCCTAAGTTTGGACCAGCCCGGCCTTGGGAGGAAAAGTGGGCAGTAGTGACCAGGCAGGCTGCTTGCCAACAGGGAAAAAATGACTTCTGCAAAAAATGCCACAGTGCTTGCAAGAAGTGAAGAAGGGAACCTGCCTCCTCTCCAGATAATTGCCAAGAAGAAAAAACATCTGAGGAATGAACTGACTAGGNGGGGGGGGAGAAAGTTTTTAAGAGAATGTTTTGTTTACTCCTTTGACTCTGTAATAAATTCACTTACCACTTTTAAGTTTTGAGCCTGGTTTAGCCTGCTTAATTAGAGGGTTTTCTCTCTCAGTATCCTTACCTCACTTTGGAAGAAATTCCTTTCCCCTGTCCAGCTGAGAAGAGGGAGGGGGAGTGAAGAAGTTTTTGTGGGGGCTTTGTAGTTCCAACCATGACAAATTCCTAAAGTAATATCTGGATAGATTTCCAAGATTGATGAAAGACTGACCATGCAGAGTCCCTTAATTACAATGATAAGAAAGTGAGCTAGAAGAATACCACAGTGAAATTTTAGAGTTACTTAAATTAATCAGCTTTTATGAACTTGTTAGTCAGAAGTAAAGCTAATGCATTTCCAGTTTTGACTCCTTACTTTGAGTTTGCAAATCAATACAATCTTCTTTATACTGACATGTTTCCCCAGTATCTTGGAATTGTGTCCTGCCTAATCTGAAACTTCAAACCCAGAGATGTAGTGAAGATCAGCATGGTATTTCTTCTGGCAGTAACGTCAGAACACCTGCATAGATGTCTGAAAGGAAAGCCTGCACTGCTGTGTAAGCATTGTAGTCTACATTACCCAGACATTTGAATTTTTCTGATACCTCACTGTGAAAAGCTTCTCTAGTAGCTTCTGCTGTGAAGAAGCTTGATTTCTGGAAAGGCTCCCCTGTTGATGAGAAACTCACACAACTCTCTTTTCTATGGGTTCTTTTGCAAGGTGTTTGTTTTGTCTCTAGTTGTAAATCTTCACCAAATTTTAAGAATAAGAGAGACTCATTTCTGTTTTCTACATAAATTAACCAGAAAACATTAACCTCCATTATAAACAGGTGTGTCAGATGACTGCAATATTTGAAATACACCAAACCACAAATATTACAGGTAAGAGAGCTATGTAAACAATCCTCTGAGGTGGACAAAGATATTCTAAGTGAGTGAATTTATTCAAGTGACAAGGTTGCACATTTAGCAGGCTTCAACTGTAGCACAGATGTTAATTTTCAGGTAAGGAATAAAAGCCTGAATGGTGCAAGGAGAAGGTAAATTGTCACAGCAATTCATCACAGGCTCGTTTTTATTAGGTTCTAATAGTCTCAAGAATTTTTGAATTTCTACAGTAATAAATTGGTTTCTCATAAACACAGTTTTAAAGTACATATAGCCTTTGTTCAAGCAGTATCATGATTTTGCGGTTTTCTACGTGCTCATTTTTCTTCGGCAGACATGTCCTAGGAAGATGGAAAAGGATCACAAATTGGCTACCAGAGTGCAAATGGTTTCTGAAATTACCCATTTCTGCATAGTATATTATGCTCTTTTCTGATTCACAGACAGAGACAATGCAATTGAGGAAAATTATCACACCACAAAAGGCCCCAACATATTTTACAGTGTACTGGAGGAGTTTCTCCTTGAGAAGAGCATGTAGAAACAGCCCACTGCCTCAGTCTCTGCCTGCAGGTCCTGAGAATGCTCTGGGCTGAATACAAGGTCAGACTTCTCCCAGCACCCTTCTCCCAAAAAGGAGCAGCTATGGGTAGTATAAGCTGGGTGTATCCTTCAGAATACGAAAATGGTAAGGCCAGCAATCTTCCCATTCCACCAGCCTGACATATACCAGCTATGAGAAGTTTTAATGCTAGATGTCATTACGGAGTCAAAGTATATTCAATTTTTAATGAGAAAGTAATTTTAGATAGTACTAGGAAAGATTCTGCTATTCATGGCAGGAATTTGCTTGTCTGGTCCCAGCCTGGAAGTGTCTCATCCCTTGTAAGGGAGTGGCTGGCTTCCAGTTTTAGACTGCTGATAGAGCTTTTTTCAATCTGGTTGAATTTGGTGCTGCAGCATCTTATTAACATCTGTTAGATGTTTATGTGAAGACTAATTTATTGGGGTGATGTTTTTAATAGTGGAGAGAAATGGTATTGGTACATACATATGAATATGTTAACCTTTTGCTCAATTATTTTATTTAATAACAGTCATCCTGAGCTAGCTTTGTAAGATCAGCCAGTGCTAGTCTCTCACTAGTGCAATTATACTAGTATAACTTTGGCAATGTAGCTGCTAATGTAGACATTTTTATTTTGGAAGGAAACAGCACAACATGAGCTGTTGTACAGGTATTCCACTAGCAATAGAACTTCTCTATTAAAAAGATTCCAATACTGATTCTTATATAAATAACTTCTTTACATTTCTGTCATAACGAACAGTGCCACTGTACATAAGAAAACAGGAACTACACTAAGCCATAAATTTACTAGAGAATGACAGAAGTTATAATAGCAGAAAGTAAATCCATATTTATGAAGGCAAATACATTATTTTGATAATAACACAATGGTCCTAGAAATGAATGTCATGTGATTATGGAAGGAAGAGTGGTGTTTAAAATCATGAACAGAAGACTGAAAAGGTTTAATAAAGGAAATAAAAACTAACTACTTGAAAAGAATACTTCAGATCATCTTATAACAATTTTTATCAGTAGTCAAAGATGTCTGGAACACAAATCCTCTGAGAAGCAGCTGAGGGAGCTGGGGTTATGTAGCCTGCAGAGGAGGAAGCTGGTGCAGCCTCAGTGCCCTGTAGAGTGCCGAGTACAGGGGAAGAATCACGTCCCCGGTCCTGCTGGCCACACTATTCTTGATACAGGCCAGGAAGTTACTGGTCTCTTTGGCCACATAAGCACACTGCTGGCTCGTGTTCAGCCTGCTGTCAATCAGTATCCCCAGGTCCCTTTCTGCCTGACCACTGCCCAGCCACTCTGCCCACAGCCTTTAGCACTGTAGAGGGTTGTTGTGGCCAAAGCACAGGACCCGGCACTTGGTCTTGTTGCACTTCCTGTTGTTGGACTTGGCCCACGGATTCAGCCTGTCCAGGTCTCTCTGCAGAGCCCTCCTACCCTCCAACAGATTGCCACCTGCACCCAGCTTGGTGTCATCTGCAAATTTGCTGATAGTGGACTGTATTACCTCATCTAGATCATCAATTAAGATAATAAACTGGTCTGGACCCAACACTGATCCCTGGGGAACATCACTGGTGACGAGGCACCAACTGAATGCAAAACCATTCACCACTGTAGCAGGACAGAAGACACTTATTCTCCAGTCAGGTGTAAAAGGCAGTTTTTTATTAGCAAAAACCTGGCCTTTTTAAGCAGTGAGGCCAATATCAGTTACATATCCTTGAAGCACAACAAACATAATTCAACCAACTACCATCACCTATGATGTGAGCACGACAAGAGCATGTGAAGAGCATGAATATTATATAACTTGTTTTTCTACTTCTGTTTCTGCTGAATCATTCCTATAGTCCTTCACTGTTTAGCTGGAGTGACTCCATGATAGCAAGGCCTTATTTTACTAGGCCTTGCATATCTGCTACACATCACTACTTTCTGGGTCCAGACATCTAGCCAGTTCTTAACACAGTGAAAAGTGCACCTGTCCAAGCTGTGGACTGCCAGCTTCTAAAGGAGTATGATATGGGAGATGGTGTCAAAGTCTTTGCTGAAGTCCAGGCAGACAACATCCAGAACCTTCCCTGCATCCACCAGGTGGGTCATTTGGTCATGAAAGGAGATCAGGTTGGTGACGCAGTACCTGCTCCTTCTAAACCCATGCTAGTTGGGTCTGATCCCTCGGCTGTCTTGTAGGTCCTGTGTGATCACGCTCAAGATGATCTGTTCCATTATCTTGCTAGGCACTGAGGTCAGGCTGACAGGCGTGTAGTTTTCTGGATCCTCCTTTGACCCTTCTTACGGATGGTTGTCACACTGGTCACCTCCCAGTCATCTGGCATTTCCCCATTGAGCCAGTAAAGTGGCTTGGTGAGCTCTTCTGCTGGCTCCCTCATCACCCTTGGATGAATCCCATCTTGTGCCACAGATTTGTGAGCATCTAAGTGGCCCAGCAGGTCACTAACTACTTCCTCCTGGATTACAATGAGGCTATTCTGCTCCCTGACCCCATCTACCTGCTCAGGAGGCCTGTTGTCCTGAGGACAACCTGTCTTATTGTTGAAAACTGAGGCAAAGAAGATGTTAAGTACCTCAGCCTTTTCCTCGTCTTTGGTAATTGTATTTGGCCCCCACCACATCCAAAAACGGATGGAAGTTTTCCTTGCCCCTCCTTTTGCAAGTAATGTATTTATAATATCATTTTTTATTACCCTTTACAGATGAAGTTCTAACTGAGCTTTTGCATCTCTGGTTTTCTTTCTGCATGAAATTTCAAAAGGCCTTTGATAATTTTAAATGGAGAGGACCTACAGGCAATACTTAAGAATGTTATGGCCTTGCTAGCAAATGTTTTGCAAACGCAAATATTTCTTTATACTTCAATCATTCTATCATATGGAAAGTATAAAACTGTCTAATAGATACTGCCAGTTTCTCCCTGAAACATGTAAAAAAGATGTGTAGATCTGACACACAGGGACATGATTTACTTGTGGACTTGGTGACGTTAGGTTAGAAGTTGGACTTACTGATCTTAAAGGCCTTTCTCAACCTAGATGATTCTATGAAATTTCATTAGCAAAAACAAGTAGCTCATGGAAGTCCTGACCTTGCATTTTTGTAAAGCTCAGAAATTCACAGGTTGAACTTTATTTCATGGACAAACCAAGTACAATTTCTCTGCACAAATACAATTTCTCTTCTCAAGCACTCACAGCAACCAGAAATCTGAAATTTTTTTTTGGTTGAATTTAGCTCCTGTATCACAAGACAGAGTAGAGACTTGCTGAGGCAATGTTTGCTTAAATCATCTCCCCTCTCCACCATTTGCTAGTCTGCTCTAGCACCTGTGAGTTTGTGTTATTTTACATACAGGCTAACGACGCTGTGAGAATCTCAGTTCCTGGAAAAGTCTGAAGGTCATCCTTCAAGAAAAATGTCTTGATGATCCCATGCGTGGTTTGTATGCAAAGTCAATAAATTCAGATACTTCTTTTGTCTGTAAACAATTACCATTAGTCATGCCCAAATGGTCTGCATTATAATGGCACTGACAATATGTTGCACTTTGGATTTGTGTTAATAATAAAGGAAAACAGTCAGCTCTATTAGTTTAGTCAAAGTAGAATTCTAAAACTTCTTTTCAGGTTCTGACTTATGCTTTCTGGATCCTGAGGGATCATTTCTCACAGTAAGTGTGTTCAGTGTCTTACAGTGGTGTTATAAACATGTACTTACAAAGTATGCTGAAGAAAAATAAAGTGTTGCCCTGAATAAATGTACACTTAATAAATCACTCACAGTGTTACTGGATCTGCTAGGACTTGGGACAGAGTGATAAAAATAAAATTACTCACTGCTTTTGTTTCCTATCTGATTCACACAAAAAAGATTAATTTCAGTATGTTTAGTAGAACACTGTTTAGAATTTAGACAACAGAGAACCTTTACAAATGCTGGACATTACTAAGCCTGAAATTGTACCTAGTTTTTAAATATTGCAAAGTATATTGCTGAAATACTTCTCAGCCTTCTCATTGTCTTTTTCTCAACACTTTTACTCAAAAGTGCATCTTTTCACAACTACAGACCAAGCAGCTCCTATTCTTCTTGTCTTCCCCACAAGTTGCCAGGTGCTCATTTAGTGCCTTCAGAAACCCTTTTCAGATGGTCTTCTAAATTGTTCTACATTTAACACTAATTGTACAGAGGTACAAAGCATCCAGTCTTTTCAATTCTAAAAGTATTTTATCAGTTGTTCCATAGGTGCACAAGAGGAGACGTTGGTTACTCTCTTTCCATAGATATTATAAAGTCCTGTAAAACTGGCATGTATGCAGCATTGAGAAAGACATAGCAGAGATGTGGGTTATGCTTTTTGTGGGGAGCTGCAAGGTTTGTAGCAGTGAGTATCAATGCTGTGACCTGGCTTTTCTTCTTTCTGGTGCCATTCAGCATGCCTCTGCTGGCAGAGCAGCTGAGGTGAGCTGTGCTACAATGGTACCATGAGTGGATTTGGGCGGGTAGCTTAGTGTGCATGCATGCATGTTTCTCACTCACTGTTCTTCTCCAACAGTCACTCCACAATAAACAGGACTGGTTCTAGTAACTGGTGGGGAGATTCCTCCCAAAAGGAATCCTTGTCCTTCTTCTGTCATTTGGCTAGCTTTGTTTCACAGGTCTTCCTTTTTTTTCATGACTCCTCAGGTATAAAAATTCACTTTTGTCTACGGTGTTGGAACTGTTTGCGAAAATAGCCCGAATTATGTAGATTCAATGATCATTATAAAAACTTAAACAATATAGTAAACAAAATCTGATAATTATTATGCCCATTAAAAATATAACTGTATTTAATAGAAGGTAGAGATAACTTCGTGGTTCCCAATTTATATGTGTTACATATCTGTATAAAGTAGTCTAAATCAAAGTAGGAAGATTAATTAAGTTTTCTCATATAACTGCCCTAACAAATTTAATTATAGCATTAAAAAGGAAAGATTCTTTGAACTTATCTACTATCTACAAACAATGAGAAACGAACAAAAAGACAAGGTTGCTTATTGCTGTGGTCATAAAGTTCTTTTTACTTACAAGCATTCTATCCTGTAAAAATTACCATATTTGCCACAGACTTCCAAGTCTCTGGCAAATAGTCCATGAGATGATGTATCAAAGGCAAACATATGTACCTCATCTGGTTAGAAATGCTGTTATGCTATATCAGGAAAATATTTGGTAGCCAAAACTAAAGTGATCTAATGCTCTTTTCTCAGTCTTTCATTCTATTCATTCATATGCATTGCTAGTAAATCTCTTTATAAACAAATTTTCTTCCTTGGAGTTTTCTGCTGATCTAAAGGAAACTTTGAAGCAGTTCTTTGATGGAGTGCAAACTTTTCATGCCTCTCTTCTTCAGAATAAGCAACTTTATGAAGTTTGTTTTGTTCTGGATAATTCAGTTGGAACCAGGGATTTATTTGACTTAGACTGTTGTTTCTTTAGATGGATAAGAATATAAGGTAGTTGCTATGCAAAAATGCTATACTAGCAAATTCATACAGTATTGTTCATTAAACATAGAATTTCATAACACAGATTTTTTTTTCTCACTACAGTGGAACAATGTGAACAGTAAACATATATATTGAGATACATTTAGATGTCATTGTTTATTTGCTTAACTTTGCAAAATATAACTTTCTTCTCACTTGGTCATTATTTTCACCACTGTATTTCCTACATTCCTCATAAATTGATCTCTGTCCTTATCTTCTAAATTTTTGAAGTATCCACCTGTCTCTGGACTGCCTGCCAATCATTTTTCAGAACTAGAGGTTTTGGTTTACTTGGCAGGAAAGTAAAATGAAAGAGTGTCAGGTGTTCCTGGAGATAAGCTTATCAGATGTAAAATGTCCAAGACTGACAAAAGTAATTATAGTTCTAAAATGAAGTTTAGAACAAATTTTAGTATGTTTTAATTTAGTTGCTTTACAAGATGTGCTTATTTTCTCTCTTCTAAATTATTTTTTTAGTGATGCAGAGATTTTAATCATAGACATGAGGGCTAGAGCAGTATTTGCAAACACTAGCCTCCTGCTGCATTCCTCAGAAGTATCTTGAATATAGAAAACATTGGGGGTTTCGATGAGAATTGAATTCTCATCAGCACTGAATTAAATTCAAATTATTGTATTTGAGTTTTGTTGCTGAGAATACAAGTCCTAGCTTTTAACTTCTTGAGTTTCTAGAGTTATGTTACCAAAATTTTCTGAATAGATTTGCTGTCCCTACCACTAGCCATCATTATCTTTGAAGAAAGGAGATAGTAGGAGAAACTTAAAGCTGAGTTTAAAAAAGAGAAATAAACAACATTAAAAGAGAGTAAAATAAGCAATAACCTAAATCACTTGGTTTACGTGGCAATCCTTTAGTGCTTACAGGAGTGAATAAATTCCACTGGAAAGGCAAAAGATCTGACTCTGTATTGATATGATAAATAAATGCATTTTTGTAACAAACAAAAAGATTTTTACAATGCCAGAATCAGTGGATTTTGATGCTCTAAGTTTTCTTGGTCAGTATGAGATGATACCAGTACCTACCTTCAGGCAGCAGGACATATTTCATGCATTAATGCAGATATTCAGGAATATGGCAGAAAAAAATACATTTGAATTCAAATCTTAACAGGTGAGTTTGAATTCAAATAACTTTGAAGTTGTTTTTTTTTTTCATACACTGTTTTGTAATATTTTTCTTTAGTCTCTAATTTCCCTCAGTGAGACCCAGCTCCAGATCTATACTCTGTAAATACTTACACGTTTTATTGTCTGCTGTGAACTCAATGAGACCACTTGTTTTTGCTAAGGTTAACATGTATGTGACCTTTTGCCATGCCAGTTTCTCCTTTTGGTTTATATTTCAAAACTACTGTAGTTCAAATTGAACCAGAACTGGTTTTACATAATGTTGTGGTGTAACCCCAGCAGGCAACTAAGCCCCACTTATCCACTTGTCACTCAACAACTGATGCCCAGCCAATTCCCAAGCAGCAGCCCTGTCCAGTTTATATACTGAGCATTATGTCATACTGTATGGAATGTTCCTCTGACCAGTGTGGGTCAGCTGTTCTGGCTGTGACTCCTCCCAGCTTCTTGTGCCACTCCAACTTTCTCATTGGCAGGGCATGAGAGGTTGAAAAGTCCTTGACTTATGGTAAGCACTGCTTAGCAACAACTAAAACATCAATGTGTTATCAACATTATTCGCATGCTAAATCCAGAACACAGCACTGTGCTAGCTGCTAGGAAGTAAATTAACTCCATCCCAGATGAAACCAGGACAATAACTATGATTCCTCCTTGATTACATCCTGCATCTCACTATGACAGTTTTCAGTGTACTTCCTTTTCAGTTGGTAAGTCAGTGGCAGAAAATTTGGGCTTTGTGTGTGTTTGCAGACAAAATAATTAGTTGCTCTGTGAAGCATTTAGTGTCTTCATTTTATTGTGAAGTTTATCAGCAGTAGGGAACAAAACATTTGGTGCAAGAAGACAGATGGGTATTATTCTCCAAGGCCTGTTCTGATCTTAAGTTCACAAGACCTCTGAAATACTCTTGGAGAGCAGTTCAGGATTTGAAAATTTCGCATTATGGCTACAGTCCTTTAGCCAGGTTTGTATGAAGAATCAAAGATCAAAGGTAAATTATATTTGAAAAAGTCTTTCTGTAGCAAAATTGTCTAGAGAAACAATACCTATAAGGGGAAAAAAATAAGTAATATTTGGACTTACAAACTTTTCATGGCCTTGGTCGTCTGTGTTTTGGATTTGTTTGCTGCATTTATTAATGAGAGAATATTAAATTTCTCCTGTAGTTACCACATACTACTGCATACAGGTATTCTGGCTTTCTTGACGTAGTGGGGTGCACCTGGTGAGGAAAATCACCATGACTGGCTTTGAAAGCAGTGTTGCACTACTATCAGATTGTTCAATATACTGTATACAGACAAGAACAGGGTATTTAAAGGGTGGAAAATGTGAAGTTTTGAGGCTTTTAAGAAATAGAGGATTGATGCATTATCTTGGGAGAAAGTGAGCTCTTCTTTGATACAAGATGAAATATAGACACATGCAGGATTATGGCATTTTGGTGATTTTCATTCTTAAATATCTGTGAGCATTTAGCCTATTAAAGTACTTGAGTCTTAACATTGTGTCAGTATGTTTTTGTTTACATGTATTTGCCGCTCAACAGAAGTTTCCTTCATTGTGCTTCTTGTAGAGTAATTCCATAAATTCTGTTACTATATCTGTGTAATGTTCAGTGAATTTTTGTTGATGTTTGGCTCCCTGACCTGAAACCCATTGATTTTGTTGGTAATTGTTTGTTTCCCCATTTAATTTTTATTCTGTTGGTAGCTTTATTAAAGTTTCTTGCTGTTTTATATTGTAATTTGGAAACACTCTAGGCTTGTCTCATTACATAGTTTGTCCAGCTCTGCTGGGAGGTAAACTATGTATCTGCAAGTGCTGTGAAGAACAATTAAGAAAAACTAGGAACATCAGCAGAATCTTTCTTCCTATGGCAGTCATTAATAGCCAAGTAACACACCAATGCCTAATAATTTAATAATCATTAGAGTTTGGGAAGGACATTTCCATTAGAGTTTGGGAAGGACTATTTTAGAAGTAGGAGATTTAAAAAAACCAAACATATCAAGGAACCATTTGTATCTAAACAATTTTTAGGTAGAAAATGATCTAGTGTTTTCTGATTGTCTCCAGTGATTTTGGTCATGAGTGAGCTTTATATCAATGCAGACAGTCCTTCTGAATTAATATATATTAGCTTTTTATAATGCATCTTAAATTAACGAGGCTTTTATGTGTTTTGATATTTCTTTAGGTTTATGAAGGAGATGACCACTACAGATACTGCACAGATTAAATTCAGGAAAAGCAATGTAAACGCACAACTGTGTTCTTGGATTTGACTTCTTTAAGAGATTATGATTTACAGTGTTCTTCAGGTAGAGCCTTATGTTCTGGCCTTGTACACTTGACATTCCCTGATTAGAAAATGTGAGGCAGGGTTTTTCTTTATGGTCAGAAACGTGCAAACTGAATAGGGAAAATTTTACTTCAAATGGTTTTCATTAGAAGTATTCCTTCAGTCCAGTTCTTTCCTGTTTCCCTGTATTTATTTCCTCATTCTTTATCTGGCTCCTCATTCTGGTCACACTCCTGAAATCATGTTCCTATCAGCTCTTTTCCTCCTGATTTTTTACTTTCCCTGTATTTCTCAATTAAAGGTCTAGTTGCACGTTTCCATTAGTTTTCTTTAGAGATACACTTCTGACTAAATGACTTTATGATTTTTGCTGGTTTTGGGGTAAAAATCCAGGATGATCCCACTTGCAGACTGGGCATCTTGGTTACAGATTTTCACTTCACCAACTGTGATATTTTGGGCCTGCAATGCTTTAATATGCAACAGAGTTTCTTCTGCATGTGTATAGACCTCAGAACATTTCTCTATGGAAGGATCTAGATTAATTTCTGTCAGTTCTGATGCACTCTTATATACACAATGTATACACAACACATATATCCATTAACATATAAACCACTGTTTGCAGAGGAAGAAATGGATCATAATCACAGTGTGAATACAACCGCTCTGAAGACCTTCTATAAAATTCATATATCTATCTAGAGAACATGCTTCTTCAACCTAGGTTTTGTCTTCTCAAAGGAAAACCTTCTGGCTTCTTCAGGAACGCCTCAGTTTAGTTCTTCTTCTGCTCTGCTATTGCTTTCCTTTTACATTTTATATCTACCTAGACTCAGGTTAAGGAAGTTGGAGAGCTTAACAAAGAAAAGTCTTCAAAAGTGTTGATGTGTTGATGTGTACACTGTCAGTTAAGTACCAGTAAGTGAAGTTTGTTGTCCTGGAAATGCTAGGGAACCAGAGCTCATGGAAAAGCAGCAACATGAAAAGCTTTTCTACAACAACCCGAAGAATAGTGCAGGCATACCTGTAGATATATAATCCTTTCACAGATAAAAAGTAAAGCAACAAACAGGCTTGGAGTTATGGAGATACAGATTCATCTACTTCATTTATAAAACATTAACAATATTAAAGGTTTTTTCTATCTTTTAAAAGCTTTTTAACTGAAATTTATTTCTCTTATAGTGCTTAACTTAAACTACTTACATGTAGAAATAAGTTGAATAAGAAATCTTAAGCTTTATTTATTGAATCTTTAAATTTAGTGTACATGTTTCTCAGTAAGAATTTACTTCTTAATGGATGAAAGTCTTAAAGATTTCAAAACAGATTACTTTCAGTTTTGATAGCAGACTTCCTTTTCCCACAGTGATCTACTGAGTATGAGGCACTCATTTAAGACTTTCCTTGCTTCCTTCTATCTTTCCTGATGCAATAACAAAGTAAAAATTCATCAGTGTCAGGATGGACCCAACACAGTAGTTGTAAATAGTGATGCATGTATAAGAGGGAAAACAAGAGGTGAAAATTGATTGTCCTGGATTTGAAATGGGTGGGACACTGTTTTGCTAGGAGCACTTGTAAATCACTATAAAACTGCTTCTGATTTTTGCCACTGTTCTAGTCTTATTTTTGTTGCAAACACCAACTTATTAGATATGCTCTTCTATTTTCTGCACTGCAGAATTGATGGAAAGCTATGGAGGAGGTAGGTTTATGTTGAGGAACTTGAGAAATTTCAAGCACTTCAAATACCAAAGTAACAAGAGTCATAGCATCTCAACTAGGAGTTTGCTAATTCTGTATTTGGCGTAGAGTTTGGATGCCCAATGGATTTATTATCAGTTTTCAGTCTCTAGTGTCATGAGAGTCAGTTCACCCATGAGCACCAACCTTGAAATGGCATGCAAGGGAGTCATAAAAAAACCCCAACTATTTATCTTTAGAGTACTTTTGTATCATAAAGTGTTCTGTTCTGACTGAAACCCTTGTTAATGGCTTACTTTTGATGTAACTATTTACATTAACTGAAAGTATGTTTTTATATACTTAAGAGGACAGTCTCAATAGTCTATTCAAAAGTCTAGCTTCTTACTGTCAGACAGCAAATATGACAGTAATAATTTAATATTAAAACAGTTTTATTTCTATTTGAGAGCAGAATTTTTGACTGTAAGAGTGAGTGACATTCCCTGGACAGAAATTGTAGCGCTTTCTGTCTGCTTCAAAGAAAATACAAACCCCAAGAAGGCATTTTTGGAAGAAGTGGGGTGGAGACCATTTATTTTAATTATTAATTTTCTCTTTATTATATGCACTAGAAAGAATGAGAGCCATAGTGAGAGAGAATAAGATTTCATTTCTCTATGGTGTAATCTCTTCTTCCCCTTCTTGTCTTTGAATTACTACATTGCAACTGTAGCCCAGAGTCCATTGTTTTCTTTCTGTATACCTTTTAAGAAAACAATTGTTTGCTATCAGGTCAAACCATACCTGAATTTATTGAGGTTTTTTTATTTTTCCATGCACAAAAGGTGCTATATATCTTTCTATTTTGAATGGCTTTAGAGATGAGAAATCACAAAGAAATTAAATGAAAATGATTACCACCATTGATCTATTGTGTAAAATGTAAGATCTTAAGCTATTTTCTGCACTTTCCACAAGACAAAATAGGATTTCTATAATCTAGATGTAACCATGTAAATTTAGGAACCAAAACTCCTTCTGCTATAAGTCAAGTTAAATATGTATTCCCACTATAGGATTTAGGTTGTGGAATAGAATGGTAGAATGTTCCAGTTCAAGGATGGCAACCTTACTGATTATGTAAGGATCCCATCCAACCTGCTTAGATGAGATGCCCGGCTTTGACCACAAGTCTGATCTGTAGTGCCTAACCAGCCACTCATTTTCCCTGATAACAGAATCATGAGCAGAGTTGTCTAAACTGTGTGTACAATCTGAACTGAAAAGACACTATATAGAGCGGCTTTTAAAGTTAATCCACTAATATATATAATCAGGCTAAACTATTTTTTCTAAAGAGTGAGAGTCATTATTAACTTGATACTCCAAATGCTTCTGCTGTTTGCATCAAGTGTAGGTTTCTTCAGGATGAAGGAGCTCGCTGCTTGTCCTGGTTTCTGCCAGGACAGGGTTAATTTTTGTAGGAGCCAGGAGAGGGGATGGTTAGGATCAGAAGGTTGTTCTATTCCACCTCACATCATTTTCCAGGGGTGGGGGAAGAGATCCCTTTGGGGTTGCGTTGCATGGTGGTGATTTCCATATTACTGCGTTTCACAGGTTGAGCAATAACGTGCAAATCGTTTGCCTCTCTCTTGCACACTTTGTTATTAGTATCATTGGTTTTCTTACTACCTTGCTGTTTCCAATAAATTGTTCTTATCTCAACCCGTGATCGTTAGCTTTTGTGCCTCTGATTCTCCTCTCCAGCCACCCACAGGGGGAGGAAGGGATGAGTGAGCCGCACACAGTTTGGAGTGCTTCATTGGGAGCACTAAATTGAGGAATAACTTTCCTAAACCATGAGACTTCTTAAAGCTATTGTCCTTTCATGTGCTATGAATTCAGATATGGTTTCAAAATGATATATGGTAGAGGTTACACACTGCTTAAAAAACAGAATTAGGTGGGGAATCCAGACAAGATAAATTTTAGAGTTCCTCAGAAATAAAGACAGAGAGGTACAGAGGCCTTGTAATTAGTAGAAATTAACTTTTAACAAGATCATTCATCTAGAATTAGTTTTGGCAAGGAATACTTTCCAGTCTGCAAAAACCTGTGAGACACATACAGTGATCCTGCTCTGTTTTGAACAAAGAAGGGACAGGGAAACAAAACACCCACTGTGCTGTTTTCATTTCGCCCATTCAGGAAGGGTCAGAGTGAATCCTCCTCTGCGTAAGGAACCAACATACTTGCTGGAGACCCCTGAGTGGACCTCCTTTGCTCCCAGGCTGTGGTGCCTCTGTGATTCAACTCATGCTCCACAGGTTTAATCAGAAATTTTGTCACGCAGATGTTGCATATTTCTTGACAGAGAATGTAACAGATACAAAATGTCTATCTACAAATCATTAGATTTGAGGAGAAATTCCTCTCTAATTCTTCATATCACGTCGATTGGTGGTATGTTTTCCAGGCAGTGTCCCACTTTTTAGCACTTTCTTTGAAAATGTAGCAAGTTGCTGGGTAATCTGTGCCAAAAGGCCAAGATTTTTTTTTGTCTAGTTTGATGATAAGTGTATTTTCCCATTTTGGACTATTTTTAGCCTCTTCCTATCATTTGTTTTTACTTCAGAGCAATGCCAGAGACATTAATCTTCAGTTCTGTCAACTTAGCATGTTGTCTTTTGCTGGATGAAGGTTGAGTCAGAAATATATATTTTTATATATTTCATATATACACAAGTGTGTGTTTACGTATGTATGTATGTATCTCTTATCTATATCTATATATATCTAAATATCTATCTCTATCATCTGTATCTGTATCTGTATCTGTATCTCTCTCTATCTCTATCATCTATCTATCTTTCTTTCTTTCTAGATAGAGAGATCAGTGTGTGTGTATATACATATATATATATATTTACAAACCCATGTATATTTTGCATATGACCTCAGATATAGGCCTTTTGCAACAGGAAGAGGATTTAAAAAATTGATTTTATAAGGTAATTATGCAAAATACAAGATAAATTACCAATATAAACAACATATTTTGGAATATAGTGGAATGCAGCCTTTTAAAGACAGACTCTGTAAGGTGTGTGCTTCTAACAAATAAAGAATCTAATGATGCTTGTAATTATTGATAATAATGACCTGTATCATATGAAAGGATTTCAGTTTCTGCCAGGCAGTATTTTTCCCAATCAGATTACCAGTGTTGAGCTTTAGTTTCTTATCTTTTAAAAATGTTCTAACTAATGATAAATTTACTATTAGATGAGCGATGTCATGTGTAATGATTAAGAAAGATATTTAGATTGAACGTTATGCCTAATTAGAATTATCTTTTTATAGCTGTAACTTCTGAACAATGGAAAAAAATTCTTAGTAATAATTTCTAGCAATAATTTAGTTATAACTTACCCTTTCAGTAAAAAAAAGAAATTATGAAGAAAAACAAGCAACACCTAACTCAAATCACACTTTTGTCTGAATTTAAACAAAAATTGAAATATTAATATTTTCTGCACTTCTTGTATAAACTTCTCCATGCACAAGGTGTGAACTGCCATTACTGTGGAATAAGAATATACATAGCCAAAAAACTTTTTGCCCTCTGGAATAAATAACTTTCTGTTCCCAGCATTTGGCTAATCTTCAGCCTTTTCCTTGGTCCTAAGGAAATGGCATACACAAATTTCCATATTGACTGTAACATTTCAGAAATAATGGCAGCAGCTGAAATAAAACGCTTGCCCACTCTGTTATAATGCTACTATTTCCTCTCAAAGCTGTATTGTGTAATTTTCAATTCTTCTTTAAAGTGCAATTTGATACACCCTTGAGCAGGATTGTGTGCAATGCATATTTAAACACCAACTGGCATAATATGTCATTCTGTTACCTCCCCTTGCACGTAAGTGTTAAATAAAAAAACAAATACAGCTTGCTTATTGTAGATGTCTCTTGTCAAAGTCTTTCACTGAAAACCAAATGTTATCTCTCCCTGCCACCATAAAATGAAACAACATTTCAATTTAAAGAGTGAGATGATTATTTGTCTAGTCTCATGGGCTTAATTTAATATGATATGATTAAGCTATTTTTTTGTGGGTTCTGAAGTTTGGTAGGTTTTGTGGGGGGTTTTGTCTTGCATAAAAGGGAATATTTTGAAAATGGTCATATTGAGCCTCTAAAGATTCCCATTTTCTGGCGTGAAGTAACAAACTAAATCCATTCAGAGAACCATGGGAAGCGAGGCGAAAAGCCAAGAAACTAGATCAATCCTCATTTATGATAAACTTATAGTATAAAATACTTGCAGTAAGACTGCCTTCCATTTTTCCTTTTGCAACATGCCTGGCATGATGGTCTCTCCAAAGAGAAGTGGCAACTTCTCATGCTTGGTGGGAATGCCCAGGTGCCCCCGCTGTGACAGGAAGTTTCACACTGAATGATGCAATGCTGTGGATCATGGGACACTTCAGGAGCAGGGATGAATACCTTCAGGCTTATGTGTGAATGTCTGGGTGCTTCCCCAAAAGTGAGTTTTCACAGCTGAACCACTGGTGTAAGGACATTGGCGTGATAAAAAGCACCATCCCCGCTTGGCAGGATTTGTCTCTTATGATGTCTTACCCTACCTTGTTCAACACCCATCTGTAGCCTCGGTGATGGGTGTGCACCTACTCTGCACCTGGGACTACTGCAAGTTGTTTGAATCATTAACCACTACTATTTCAGTCTCTCACAGGCATGAACAGTCATGTCAGGCTTTTGATGAGAAGAGGGTTGGCTAACCAGGAGAAATACACTCTTTTGTGCACTGGACATAGGAAAGAGGGATTTCAACCCAATTGTGACAGCCTATGGATTGCCTGCTACAGTGGCTTTTTGTTCAGACAAATGTATCAATAACTTTGGCATGAAGTTCAATGTCATTATAATACACTTGCTTACAAGGACTTGCAAGGACTCAAGTAAAAGGTTTTAGACTTACGAATTACTCTGTGTGTGTTCAAACAACTACTGTGTATGGTAATAAGCTATACAACATTGACTGATGCTGTAGCTACAACTAAAGATTTTTAAAGCATAAATTACCATAATTGTACCTGAGTATATTTAATTACATAAATCAGATACTTCTAGGAGGAAGCAATTAGGGTGTATGCTGTGAAAGTAGAATTTGTCTAGCAGTCCATTATGCATGGTAGCATGTTTTTAGTGCTACTTATTGGAGTATGTCATCACATTCTTAGAAGTGGTTTTGTGATTCTTATGCAGAGTATCTAGTGCTACACAGACCTAAACATTATGAATGGAAATCAACTTGAACAACAGGTGATGCCGAATTTCTGAGTAGGGATGTCAAGTTCAATTTTCTCAAAATCCGTTGGTCTGATTTTTTGTTTTCACGATGTTATGTCCATCCTCAGTCTTTCCCTGATTTTGAAATATTTTGAAGAGTTGAAGAGCTGTCTGGATACAATGCTGTGCAATGTGCTCTAGAATGACCTGCTTGATCCATGAGATTGGGCCACTCTGGTCCCTTCCAACCCAGCCTATTCTGTGATTCCATGAAGAAATGTACTTAAAGCTTAATTCCAAGAAACATCCAAGTTCCTTGGAATTAAGTTTGATTTTTTTTGAGTAAGATGCTGGTGTTTTTGTATGGCTTGCAGATTTATCTGATTTTGAATTTTGAATGGCACAAATTACTGACTCTGAATCTATGTAGGAGCTGACCACAAGAGCAAATGCAACACAAATTGAAACAAAGTGGGTTGAATGTGTATCTTAAGGAGCTTGAGATTAATATAACCCAAATTCTTAGTGCCTGGTTCTGCAGCAAGATTTCTCTTACAAGTTGAAGCAAAAACTTGTAAGATGTAAGTTTCCTTTCAGTTCCTTAACAAAACCATTCTTTCAAGGTTTGTTTCTTTATTTTTATAAAGTGTTTGTAGGTATTTGAATAAATAGGAATTCTGAGTTCATTAGTTCATTACAGAGTATGTCTGCAAGGTGTGCACAAGTCACGTATGCTTTTGTGAATGACACAATGGATGTGTCGAACAGTGTAAATAACTGACATATTTTCATAACCTGAAAAATCTGAAAAACAAGAAGAAGAACAAGGAAATTATTTCTGCTTTTTTGAAAGGTTGTATTTTAAAAGTAGCATTGAAGAGAATTTCAGAAAGAATTTTAATCTTTAGATTAAAAAAATCAATTTGTCACTTAGAGTTTGTGTTCCCTCAAAGCTGGCTAATGTGGTACAGGTCACAAAAATGCATTAAGTATTTTATTGAACATAATTCTGATATTCGTGCCACAGGTGCCCAGCTGAAAACCCAGCCCTAATTTTGTTGTATTTATATTGCTCATAACCTGCTGAAAATTTGTAGAACTGGTGGAACTTCAAAGTTCTTGCTGATTAGATTACCAGAATGCTATGAGGCAGCAGAAACACATATGTCATTTGAGAGTTTGTCACTTCTACTACTAAAAGCTACAGTTATTTAAAGTGGTTTGAAATTATATTGGAGGGATTCTTCATATGTATACATATTACTGAAACAGAGAGAACTTGGAGGCTCAGATATTGCTCATTCCAAGCATTATGTATTTTTCAGCCATAGCTACTGCCAGTTAGTGTGTTATCCTGCTGACATAAAATCTTCAAATAATTATTGCCTGACAACACTGCTTTTGATAGCCTAGATCACATCACAATGTCTGTGACACAGAAGAAATTTTCTGAAGGCAGACATCCAAATCAGAAAAAGTTTCCTCTCAGTGAATGACTCTCTACCAAAGTCTTCTTATTCACTGCTCTGGGAAGGCTGTAAATTTTTCTTGGCATGGCCTATAAAGAAAATGTTTGGACACATGTGAGGCTTCTCTTTTAATGATATGCTACACAGATGGGAGTTGTAGGCTGGGGAATATCCTAACAAAATTTATCATAGATTACAAGGAAGACAGCTGCACTCTTTTAAGCTTTGCCTATTTACTTGAGGACTTAGCTATGAAAAACAACATACATAACACAAAGAGCCATCAGACTTTTCCATCACCCCTTAGGCAATTGAAATACTTAAGTGAAACAGTAGGTTGTTCAGAACCTACTGGCCTAGGAGTAGGAGGTTTACACATTTATCATGGAGGGTTCAAAGCACAGGCAGTGGAAGCCAAAGGGGGCATGTGGTGTTCTCCCCTCAGAACGTCCTGTGGCCATCTTTTGAGAATGGATGTTGTGAGGAATTTCTCTGGGCAGCAAGGAGTAACCAAAGCAATACAGAGGTTTTAATATTTTAGTTCCATGGGAGAAGAACTATCACGTCGATAGCTTCTTAAGCAGGAAGTCATTCATCTGAGAAAGGTTATGTGATTTAGGTTCATGTGTTCAATACAAGTGTGTTTGGTTTGCTACATTTGGCTATGCATTAAACATAAATTTGATCAGTTGATATGTTCTTCTTGTATTGCTGCTATTTAAAAATGTAACTATCTAACGAGAGTATTGAATAAATATTATTTATACTATTACTCATAGAGTTCAGGCTTTAGCCTGGTTTTCATTTGAGGCACTATGCAAATTACTATGGTCATCTGTGTTGTATCTCGCACTTATGACTAATGACAAAGAGTTCATACAGGGAAAGATGGTGTGGCAATTGGCCATAAAAATTGTACCCTAGGTCAGCTGTGAACTTGATGCCGGTGGAAAGGTATGGAGTTGCTATCAGTGACTGCTATCCACAATATGTCAGTTAGGGTGCAAAATAGCAATTTTCTATATGTATTCTGATCTGTGAGGTAAGCATAAGAGGAGATTATGGGTAGAGTAAGGTGGTAGTTTAGCAATCTATATGCTCTCAATTGTGAAGTTTGCTCACTGGGGCAATACAGAAGGAAATTTGAAGGTGTTTGTATGCATTTCCTCAAAAATTTATGTGTAGCGAACTATTGTTGTGAGACATTTTATGGTTCAGATGGGATGTCCTGAGGGATGAATGTAAATATCACTAATTCTGAACTGCATTATTGTGTTATGATTTTGTACAAAGATTGTATCTGTCTAGTTCTGAAGTAGTACTCTATTTACTGTGTCATATACAGATTCTTTTTCCACTTTTGCTAATGTCTCCCAGGGGATATTTTGCAGGTGCTCCCTAACCTCAACTTTGTTCTGTAGTGGTGTTGTCCTCTGGATATACACTTCTTAAAGGTACAAGGCTCAGACACTGTATGTGATAAAATGTGTGTCTTATGATGCTCTGAGCTCTGTTTTATTAGCCATCTGACACATCACTCTTCTGAAAAATCCTCCCTTCTTCTGAAAGAATATAATGAGCTCCAGAGGCCAATACAGTAGAGGTCACAAGTTGAGATAATAATGTGTACAAATCACACAAGTCTTTGAATGTGTGTTTCTAATGATTCAAACTTTGTATTTTTTATTTTTTTAAATCTTCTGTACCTCTCTGAAGAAAAGCTTCATTGTTATAGTTTTACACAGGACACAGAGAAATTCCCTTTCAGCCACTAAGGGAAGTCATATATCAGACCTAATCAGAAATATGCCTCTTTTTTTTTTTTTTTGGAACAAATTATTTGCAAGCATTTTACTTCAGTGTAGCACTCCTTATATCAGCCACAAAACTGAAAACTTTGTGTCTTCTTCTCACAAAGGTCTGGTATCTGCCCTGGAACATCTATTACACACTGATAACACAAGTATGTAAGTATTCTTTTAACGGAAAAAAGCCTACACCCCAGCAGATTAACACTTGATTGGCAGTTTATAAAACTGCAAGCTCTGAAAAAAAAAATCCCTGACTTCTTGTACTTTGACATTAACGAGAATTTAATGAATCTTTGAACACTGCAGAATAAGAACTTTGTTAATTTATTTTTCCACAAGAAATGTTTGTATCAAATAGAGCTATACTTCTGCATCCTGACAAGAGTTTGTGATGATTCCCTAGTGATGAAGATACTGCTTACAGCAAAATACAGGTTCTTGCTTATTTTGTATTTCTAGTGGATGTCTTGGCTGCTGAAGCAGACTATGGAAGCTCTTGTGTTTCATGTGAGTAGTTATATACTGTAATAAAGTGTCCTGGTTTTGAGACAAATGTAGCAGAAAACCCCTTCCAAACAGCCTTCACCAGCCCCTTCCCTACCAGGTTCAGAAACAAATTTCTCAGAAGAAAGTGAAAAAAATCCCTTATTTATTCACACAATATGCATGCAGACACACAAAGATAAAAACAAAACAAAACAAAACAAAAGAAACAAAAAAAAACCCCTGCAAATGAATAACGTCAAATGATAAACCCTGAAAGAGGAAAAACCTCAGTAGAAAGTCCCAGAGTCCTTTCCATTGGATGGTTCTCGAGGCTGGGGTCTCAGCACAGGCTCCGCCACCTCAGGCCTCCTCAGGCCTGGAGGTGTGTGCGCTGGTCCCCTCAGGAAATCAGCACTCCAGTCCCAGGAGGCGATACAGGTCCAAGGAAACAGAAAAAAAAAAAAAAAAAGAAAAAAAAAGGAAAAAAAATGGCCAAAAAGGCAGGAGGGAAAAAAAAAAGCGGGGAAAAAAGTCTCTCCTTCTCTCCACCGCAGCTGACACGTCCACTGCAGCTGGGAAGAAGCAGGAATCCTGGGGGAGTCACCTTGTTTATAAACAGTCCACTGAGAGGAAATCCACTGCCCCCATGTAGAAACATAACCCTGCACTGAAAGCTCTGCACACCCAGCTGATGATGGGAATACAATATCGTGGGGAAATGACACAGTCACTCAAGACATAAAGAAATCACTCTTCAAGCTTGTTGGATCAAAAAAGATTTGCAACAAACATTTGTCTACAAGAGCATAGTAAATATATGTTACTGGGTCAACTGGATGGATTTGGAATAGAGATCTCTTGTAAGCAAAAGACAATCCCTTCCCACTGCTGTGTACTCTATAGGCTGCATGATATTCAGGATATCTTTGAGGAGTATTTTGAAATGTGTAATAAAATCTGACTGATTTCTAATGACTACGAGACCCCAGTTCTCCATTTAAACCATTGATTGAACTCCAAAATTTGTAAAGATAAGGAATGTTGAAAAAAATTTTGGACTGATTAATTTCTCTACAAATGAAATAGAGAATTTCTTTGGCCTTAGTTAACGATGGTTGGAGATGAAAGATCATGGTGAAGGATCCTGGTTTTACTCTGAAGTTTGATATTTGAGAACTGAACATATTCTTCTGCCAGATGCACAACCAACACATCAGGCTGAAATAGCCTGATCAACATTCTTATTGCTTTTCTGTGGTATGAACTATTATGACTCTCACCTGATGTTATTTCAGATTTATATGGATGGAAGTGATTTGGAGGAAGATTTCTCCTTGCTGACATAGGTCAGGATGCTTCTCTAAGTTTGCCTAAAGTAATGCAACAACAGCAACAGTCCTTGCTGTCCCTTGCTGCACCTATTTGATGTGGATTTTGCTCTCAGAGATGCTGTTTTGTGACACACAAATTTTTAGGCTTAAACTGGAAAATAATAAGGATTTGACGAAATTCAGGGGTAGTTAGATGAAGACCCACAGGTGTCTGAAACAAAGGGGTCTTGAATTATGGCTTATTTATAAGTGGGAAAAATGCTTTCTTACTGTTTTTGTGTAAAATTGAACATAAAATGACACAAAGGATAGCTGCATAACCAGCTATTGTTTGTCATTCAGTGGCAGGGCAAGAGAGACTGTTTGCTTTGTTTTCACTAGTACTTCTTTTTTTTTCACAATTTTATAAAGAGATGAATAATTTTCACTTAAATTTGCACCAGATCTCAGTGAAAAAAAGTTTAAAAAATGAACAAAGTTGAAGAGCACCAGTAACAAGAAACCACCTTCTTCTTCTGTCAAAGGTTATTTCTGAATATGTAAAAATTATCTTTCCTCAAATAGTCTAGAAAGATGTTGTCTTTAAATGGCATTGGATTTCATAACTATTTTTAAATGCACACATCCACCTTCCTTAATTTTTCCTGGGAAAATATTCTGTGACTATCCTGTTCTATGCCAGGATCAAGTCTGATAAGTGCAGTTGGCAGAGTGATGCCTGGGGAAAAAAATACAAAAAGTTACTCCAAGGTAGTTTTCTTTGTGGGGACTGTTATACTAATAGCAATGCAGTCAGCTCTTCCAAGTACCTATATTCTCCCTCTTCCAGTAATGTGTATACAAACAGGAAATTCCTGCAATAGCCTTTAAAACAGTTTACAGAACTGTAGATTTTATCAACTAGCACTGATAAATTTCTAAATTCAATATAGATTCGCAATACATTATAACTTTCTGCTAATCTAGGGAACTACTTAAAACAGACTTACCACACAATCTCCTGATGTTCAATCCCAAGGCTCACAAGTTTTCAGCAAAGCAAATCAAAACAAATTTGATCATGTGTAGTGGCTTTGCATATTCCTAACAAATTATGATTTCTTTGTGATTTTTCTTGGATTATACACAGTTGGAAAAACTTTACCTTGGTAAAAATCATATATAGTAAACTACTTGAAAAACTGAAGCTCCACAAACTGCTGCTTTGATTCAGCCTCCTGTCTACCAATCATACTACGGACTTCTGAAGAGAAGAGTACCTAATCCGTCCACATCATAGCACAGTTGAATGTGGTTGCTGTGTGCCATCCTATTCACAAATATAGTTGAATTGGTGCATTGTGGGATGTGAAAAAGGCTGTTAACCATGAACCATACTACTTACCTTCTTAATTACTTCCTCTCCACACAAGAGTTTAGAAAGTATTTTGTCTCTATCAAAGTAATTAATAACTTTCTTACACTTTCTGTCCATTAATTAATACTGTTCTGGGGATGCCTTTAACTATAACATATCAAAGAAAAACTGCAAGCTTTTGGGGTAATTGTTAATCTCTATTAATGTCTTATACACACACACTACTAAGAATTAGTTCTGTTGCAAAAGTGTGAAGTATCACCTGAAGCAGCTGTGTGGACAATCTCCAACCTAGCCTAGTCTGTCTTGAGACCATCATGAATACCCATCTAACTATATATTCTTGTATCTAATTAAGTAAATTCTATTTACCAGTGAGAGATTTTGAAAGTGCCGTTTTGTTAGAAACATTGATTCTCGTAACAAACTAGTCTTGTATTCATTGTGTATGCAGTCAGGCAGAAGCACTGTCTAAATGAATGTATTTTGTTTGCTCCAGGCACAGTTACAGAGCATTTAAACAGCTTTTTCACGGAGTATATGTGCATCTCAGAAAGAACCTATAGGTCTAAATAGGCAGAGTCTTGTATCAGGGCAGAAACTATAGCAAAAGGATCAGTGGTCACTGATGCTTTCTTTGGGGCATCTAGAAGATAAGCACAAGAACAATCATAGATGTCTTACTGAAGTAAATGCATAATTTATCTGTAATAAATAAAAATCAACAGGAAACAGAACTGATCCAATGATAGGCTGTAATTAAACTGATATAATTTGGTGCAGTTTTGATAAGTGATGAATTAGGGAAAAATCCCTCACTAAGCACATCAAAAGCTAGGGGATAAAACCATCTCGCTCCATTTTTTTCTGCACATTTATAAATACAATGTGAGTGGTTTATAAATAGTGTTTTCTATTTGTGTCACATCATAAGGTACCACAAAGCACACAAAAAAGCATGCTTAATTATAGCATGAAAGTTAAATATTGCTTCATTTTAGAACATATTTTTAACAGCAACAAAGTGGGAAGACAAAAGTTTAAAAAGACCTTTGTAACTGCCATGCTGAACAGAACAGAGATATTGCTGTAAATTAGACATGTTTTACAAGTGGAGAAAACATTTTCTTTACTTTACAAAACCTATTGCGAACTGCAGTTGTTTCAGTATGTAAGACCTTCCACAACTTTGTTAGGCAGTACCTTGGACAGGAAGGAGAGGAGGAAGAAAATTTCCTAATTTGATCGTGTTCTATTTACAACCACTTAAACCTTCTGAGCTTGGTCAATTCACTGACTTTTTTTTACAACTTTGCGTGCATCTGTGTGTGCATGCCTTGTCAGAATTCCACCTAGTATAGAGTTGTTTTTTTTTTTTCAATTTAACATAGCACTTGGAATATGAGAAATATAATTTTAGATTTCTCTATCAAACCAAAGCCAATGCAAGTTTTTACATCAGCTTCCTATAACAGAGAAACTCACAGAAATGCACCACAGTTCATTTTTTAGTTACATCAGACTAATCTGCACTCTTTCATCAAAATTCCAAGTAAAGGTTGCATAGTGCTTCTAGAATTAAGTTCACAAATATCTTTTACACACAAAGAGTTACATACAGTGGATTGCATACATATTTTTTGTGTTTTCATTATAGAAATTACTGTATCTCTTACTTTAGCAGCAGCCCTTATACTGCACTAAAGTTAAAATTCAAAAAGCATCCTCAGGAGTTTATATGCAGCAAGGTGCATACAAATGTCATCAACAAAGCTCATGAGAAGTTGCAAAATTTCCTATCTTAAGCTTTCCAAAAATTGATGCTGTTTCAGCATAATATTTGTGGTCTTACCTAGTCAAAACTAAACAGTAAATGAACNATAAAAACAAGGGTTAGAGGAAATGATTTCTTCCCCTGTGATTTAGCTCTTCAGAAATACAGTATGTCTATTCTAAAAAAAAAGGAAAAAAGAAAAATTCTGAGAGTGTAAATTCTTAGTGTGAGGCCTGTGGGGGTGAAAGGCACTAAAATTGAAATTACTATTTTTTATGATTGTGAGTATGTCTTGTTATGAAAATTTAATGTGGTAGTTAACTATCTGCCAGTACAGAATTTAAAAAAAAATCAGTTTATACAGTAATTTACATCTCCAACTTTTGTTATTTCTCTTTAAAGGTTAAAATTTAAAATGTGAAGTTTTGAGAGAAACAGAAAGAGGGGGGAAGAAGAGAAGGCTTTTGATAGTCTGAAACAAGGCAAATGAAAACAGACAGCATAAACAACCTCTTTGAAAGGTCTGTTTGATGTCTTACTAATTATGCTGTAGGATCTTCTGATCAGAGCTCTTCAATACCCACCGAATTAATTATTTTTATTTTGATAGCACAGGAGAAATATAGATGCAGTACATTGGGCTCAGAGTGTTCAGGGGTCTTTGTGCAGAAAAAAATATTATTGATGTCAAGAACATAAGATTTGGTCCATCACCTTTGTGAGTTTGAGGTACTTTTTATTTTAGGAATGAAAGTATTTAAGCTCAAATTTTCAGGTCTGCAGACTATGCACACAGTGATGTCCTACTGAGTTTTTTCTGTTCTATTTTTGTTATAAGCAGATCAGTATATTCCTATTTATTTCCATTTGAGATGTCACCAGTTAATGTAAATACTGTTTTTGGATGATGTCCCATTTGGTTGTCTTGCTTGTAAAGCTGGAATGGAACACTTTATCAGCCAGTTCGGTTCTTTGTCCTTGTTTTTCAGCAATAGTTGTGAATCAGTCACGCAGTGCCTTCTGTAAAGTTCTTGGTATGCTGCAGCTGCAAAATTCCCTGAGGCAAATGTATGGAGACAGAGCTTAAAAGACCAAAGGATGAAATTACTATGAGAGAAGAGAAGTGGGAAATGAATGCTGGTCAAAGTGAAAGTCTACAGGAAGAAATAACTCTCTAACAGCAGGACAAAATACATCTAAGATTGTCAATATTACTCGTGGATGAAATATTAGGAATAATACATTGGAAACATAAATGAGGCTGGGGGGAGAGGGAGGCAGGTATAGTTGTGTGCATGCCTAATGCTTCATGCCTTGAAGGAAATCAGCCAACTGAAAGCCTGGGATAGTCTGTCCCACAGCTGCCTGAGAGCACACAGTGCCCACAAAACCCCTTCTGGTGTGCAGTTCCTCTTCTGCAGGCTCATAGAACTTCTCCTGACACCTTTCACAGGATACTCCTCTTGACAATTCGATAGTTCTCAAGTAGCCATGAGAAGAGTTAGTTACCAGACTGTGTTTGGGGCTTGTAGGTTGTGCTGCTATTGGTGATGGTATTACAGGTGCCCTGGACCAGTCATGTCCACTTACCTGCATGCTGGGACCTGAGGCCAGGTGGGTGTAGGAGAGTTCTGCCTGCTCCTTCCAATGAGGGAATATGAAATGGATAGTCCTGTTCAGACACAAAAGGGGAAGTGCTGCCCAGGGCTATTGTTCTGTTTTGTGGCCTAAGGTCCATTTGCATTCTGTTCTTTTATTTCCAGTGTATAAGGAAATTTTATAATATAATCCTATTAATGTTTTACATAAAATCAATCAATTTGTATGTTTCAGTGGTTGCAATATTGGATGTGTGGCTTGTAAGCATGCTTAAAGGTGGATAACAAATATGATTCATTACGCAGATAATATAGTTTAATGCAACTCTGAGTGGAATATCAAAGTCAAATGGTCTTTAAAAAATAGATGATACCATCAATTCACTGCTATTCTGACTGCAACCTGGTGTTGCTACTCACTGAAGTTCTACTCTACTGATCATTATCTTCTAAGAATAGGCAGCCATCAAAATCGATTGGCAGAAGTAGAATTTATTTGTATCAGCTAAACAAAGAGAGTTAATGGCAGTAGAAAACAAATGCAAATGCTCATCTGCAAAATTATGTTATATCAAATATATGTCAGTTAAAATTAATATAGGGACTACATGTTTATTGAGACCAAGTACAGAAAAGGGAAGGAGGTCTGTTTCTTATTATAAAATGTTTAAAATAGTGACAAGAAAACTGTTTAAAAATGTGGATGCTGGTCACTAATAGTCCGTTTTGTATAAACCTCAGGATCTTAAATAAAGCATAAGAGATATTTGATTAGTATAACTATATGTTGAGCTATCATGATAAAAATTATGTAATTCTTTATTAAAATTTGTATTGTGATTCAGTTTCTTCTACCATTATTCAATTGCATATATATAATATATTTCATGGACATAGAAATGACCCAGAAATACTCTTTAAGGTGTACTTACAGAACGCCCAAAACTTGTAAGGCAGAACTTTTGATCTTCTGTATTTTGAGTTTAGTCACTGCTTAATTACTAGAATATGACTTGTGGGACTAGTTCTGAGTCCTGCTGAGAGCCAGTAGAAACTAAATATCATCTCTATTGTTGTATATGATACAGATACCCAGACAAGGCTACAAATGTTAAGAAAATACACTGAGGTAAAATACAGTCTGTATTATGAAAACAAAGCAAATGACATTAAACTTATGCTTAATAACCCAGGGACTTATTAAATCCAGAAAACTGACTGAAGGAGTATGCTATGACTATGATATTCAGGATATTAATTCCTGACTATGTAACTTTTAAGTTTTAGTAGGACTCACATACAGATATTATGTCTAGTCAATCACATTTCTGTGTTGACAAATTCATTAGGGTTATTGACACACACAACTGCCTCCAGCTCATCAGAGTGCTAGTTCTACTATGCTGGAAGTCTAAGGCATTACAGTAAAAGAACGTGTTTCAGGCCGCTTGTCTCATGATAGGCCCTTCTTTGCCACTTCAAGCTCCTATTTTCTTCATCATTAGTAACACTTTGAATAACTCTCATAATTTTTGTGTTTCCCTCCTGAAACACAGTCCTAGTAACAGAAAGACTTTTCAGAGGAGAAAAACAGCCAAAGAAAAGGAATATTAATTTGAGTGAATCTCTAGGATATTTCTTTTAAGTGTGCTTCATTTACAGATCTATCTTGTCTATAATTTTCATCTGAGGTTGTTTTTTTAGGTTTTTGGGGTTTTTTGTGTGTGTTTTGTTTTGTTTGATTTTTTGGGTTTTTTTTCAGTGGGGTGGGGATGGAGGGTTTTGCTTTTCTTTTTTTTTAATTCAGAGAAACTTTAAAGAAGTCTGTATGGTTATAACATGCCCATGGAGAAGACCACAAGAAAGAGTACACAATCAAAAACTCTCCTGAGACCAGTGCTTATCAGTGATCTTCAACTTGAAGACCAGCAAAATGTTTTCCATGGAACTGCAAATTCTTCATACAGCAAACTCAGGTCTGTGAATAATCTTCTTTATTCTCATGGCTTTCTTCTACCCTCTGAAAGTAGTCCTGGTGACTGCTTCTCCCTGACTGTCATGTCAGGCATGAGTGTATCAGCAGCCTCTCCCTGCTGCTGGAGGTTCAGTTACCTGGGGAAAGAGTCATCTCAGACAGTAATTGTGCAGCTATGAGGATTGCCCAGGGATGTCACCTTTTCTTCTCTCAGGATCTGCTTTAGAGCACAAGTCTTGCCCTTGGTCTCTGCCTTAGCTACATTACAGGGATGCTCTGTCTAGTCCCATACTGCCTTCACTTTGACAGGCTGACTTGGCTACCTGTATTTTTCTCGGACTGGCTCTGTGGCCAGGGCTGGTGTGGCAGACACAAGTCCCTCAGTCACCTTCTCGCTATCCCAGCCCCACATCAGTCTCCTCATCTGGCTGTTGTGGACCTGTGCCCTCCTTGGTGAGCTGCTGCCTCTGCCACTCCTATGATGTCAGCACTGGTTCACCTTCCCTGGCAGAACAGCCTGCCCTCACCGCTTCCTGGCACACATGTAGAAAGCTGCCAACAAGAGCAATTTAGTCTAAAGCAGTAAATATTGCCTAGGAGAAGAGGAAGTGCTTTTAAATGGCTTCTGCCCAAGCATGCAATCAGGAAAAAAGTGGCAGAAGTATGAGATATATTTTATTTTTTTCCCTGGCAGTTCTCTGTTGTCACCTGGCAAGTAAACCCAGAGTTAAATTTCATTTCTGATATTTTTCATTGTATGGGAGTTGTTTGGGGTTTTTGTCCCTGGAAAGATAATTTGGCGACCTAGCAATTTTATGAAAAAAGTGAACACATTTTTTTCTTTAAATATTATGTTTGTCCTCAGCTGAAGTTTTTGAAGGTAAAGAAGCATTAGACATGACAGCTGAAATGTCATCCTTCATTTGAATTTAATCTTTGACATTTCCCATGAAAGAGGCTGTGCTAGGATACTAACATATATTGGCAGAGGTCTGAAGTGATTAATATGTACAAGAGAAGCTGCTAACAAAACAAAAAAGGGAATAGCTTGCAAATGTTAAACTTGAAAAGGTCTTTGATATAACCATTGTTAACAACATCTGCTTATAGGCAGGAAAACGGCATAAACACCATTGAAGGACAGAGTGGGACTTGATTTGTCATAACTTCCTAATTCAGATGTACTTAAATATGAGATTTTAATTCTACCTGTGCTAAATTTTCGCTTTGCTAATCTAAATTGGTGCCTACAGATATCAAGTGTGAGGGCATAGGAAACTTAAATTTTTTTCTAAGGTTCTATTTAAGATTCTATTTTTCTGTTTTCTATATTTCAGAGCTTCTGCTGAAGGCTTGTTGAGGTGGCACAGAGCAGTTAAAACACGCTTTACAAGTGAATGCATCACATTACCAGAAAGTTGAGATATGAGGAAGGGCAGTCTGTCCCCTCTATTGTGGGTGGCTCCAGCATGGCACTTTGCTAGGTAAAATCTGTTGGAGAGGGAAAGGAGACCTGCTTGTTCATACATATGTGCATGGTGACTACACAATTCTAGAAATGCTCCTTTCTGAACAACAGTGAAATCGACATCAAAATGTTCTCCATCTCAACTTTGCACAGATATCAAGGGTTTTAAAGCCTTCCCAAAGTGTTTTCTTGCTTACCTTGTTCCTTTGCACATCAAAAGGAAATAAGCTATTTCTCTATCTGAATATCTGAGTTTAACAGCAGATCACATGGATGAAGTTTCACTTAACCCTGAACTTCTCCACCTAAACTCCAAAATGGGGAGTAAGAATCATATGAACAACATAAAGTATGCCTTACAGGCACATAGTCTACCAAACTTAAAGCCTTTTCTTGATTCTCAAGGGCTCTGGATTTTCGTGACTAATTTGTGTCTAGTTTAGATCTGAGAAACAAATTGAGAATGTCAAACAAAATAGTGAGATGGGCACTGTCACTCTGTTGAAAAGAACTACATCTTCTACAGCTGAGGTTGCCATAGCTGAAGTGGTAAAGTTGGCTGCAGTCCACATACCTTCAGCAGAGCAATAAAGAAGGGTTAACACCTATACAGCAAGTGGTCCTCCTTCCCCTTCCACATAGTCTCCTTTCAGTTGAATGTACTTTGTTTAATTTTGTAGTCCCACCATACTTCTTATGTATGATTTACCAGACCTGTGTGAGATTGAGATTTGCCCTGTGATTGTGATCCATGGGACACCTGCAGTGAGATGGCTGCTATTAGAATCACTGGGAAACAAACCTAGAAGGTTTTTTCTCATGTTCTCTGTATAAAATTAGTTATGAAGATGGATACTAAAGATATCTGTGAGTAAAACTGATGTCAACTGCAATTGATTGGGACAGTAATGACAGTCATGACAAAGTAGTTTTTAGCAGGTCTCAAATGTTCTGAAAACAGATTGCTTACTGACCTTCAAAGTTATACAATACTAAAAAAGCTATTTAAAATCTTAATAACTGTTCTTGTTATCAGAACTAATTTAAAATTCATTTCTAAGCCCTTTATCCATGTTGAAATTTTTAATTATTATGCATGCTTTTAATTGATAAAGGACCTATATGTCTCTGTTTTAAGATTGTTTTGTACTTGGAAAATTTCTCCAATGTATATCTCCTTCCTAATGGGAATAGAAATAGAACTAGCACATTCATGTAGGGATTAAAGTTTCACTGATCAGCTTAACCAGTCTGGTGATAATAAAGTAAACAGCATGCAGAGGCTGAGTAGGAAAACTCTTAGGTGCCCTGACCTACTCTGAAACCACTGACACTGATGGCAAGACTATCAGAAATACTTAGAAGGTAGCAATCTATGTTAGGTAGGATTGCAAGGAAGAACTACAAGAAGTATTGACCTTCTTAAAGAGTACTCTGGATATTTATGCGTTTAGTACTCACAACTCAACATAAAAAATGCACATTCAATCCCGGATTCCTATGCACAATTTCATGAACTGGCATCCCTGCCCATGGCTTGGGGGGTTGGAACTATATGATCTTTAAGGTCCCTTCCAACCCAAATCATTCTATGATTCTAAGATTGATTATGTCTGTAATAATTTGGCTTGCAGCTGAACTTTTTAACTAATCTGTATGTTGATATTCACCTGAAGAAAACAGGTTTTCAGATAACACTTTTTATTTAATGTCATCTTGAGGTACTGGAGGTCTGTCATTATTCTGTATTCTGCTATTTCCTTTCTGCTGAAAATGACACTTGTATTAGCGAAACAGTTTCATCAAATGACTTAGGTTCTTTGTGTCTTTGCAAGATCGATAGTGACACTCCATAGTGCAGGAGTATAGGCATGGACATATATTCTTGAGTGTCATATTCTTGAGTGTCCTTCTTCTAGTGAAATAACTGTTTGGGGGCATAAGAGTTATATCTGCTGTAGAAAAAAGAGACAAACACCTCTTTTATGTTTCGCAGATGGTACCTTCTACTTTTACTGTTGTAGTTCCCTTTTGAAAAATTCTTTACTTTTCCTCTTTTTTTTTTTTTTGACTATGAACTTCGCCTTTACTTTGTTTTCCAGTGCTGATTCAGTGAATATAGGACTATGCATAATAATTAAAACAATGACAAATGCAGGGCAGATCACTGCAGAATTTGTTTTATTTTTCAAACACAAAACAATTTAAAAATTATTTTTATTTTGGGTTCAGAAATAATTGGAAGCATAAACATGTAGCTTATGTGAAGAAATTGTAAAGGAGTGAGGACTGAGCTGTTTTTGCTTAATCTGAGCCTCTAACACAAACTAGAATCATCTAACATGGGTTATAAGAAAATGTATTACTTTCTTGGTAGATATTTGATTGATCAAAAGGAGTATTTGGAAGTCTCAATTTTCTGATGGACTATTAGTGGGAATGTCCTTAATTTTCTGAACAGCAGAGAAAATTTAAAGCTCAGCTGATGTTAGGGGGGTTGTAATTAAATGGTCTTTAAGGTCTATTTTCACCAAAACCATTCTATGATTCTATATACACATATTGTCACCATGTTGACATAATGGTCCTGAAAAGTAATTTACCCATAAGGCTGTTTCTTCAAGAAATCAATTTAGGATTTACAGTTTAGTTACCAGAGGTTTTATCTTGCATCAGTTATCAATCCCCAGTTGGGAAAATATATGTGGAGACATGCAGATGAAAGGTAGGAAGGGGGATGTGATGGAGTGATGTGGATAGCAAGGCCTTTTCCTGGTTTTCTTGATTAATCTCTGGGCAGCAGATGTGCAAGTAACACAAAAAGTGTTTGTTAAATGAAAAATTTGTGAAAAAGTTGTGCATTTCTGGCTGGTGTCTTTGTTGTTGTGTCTGCTTCACAGTAGCAGTGCCTCAGCAGGGAGGGTGGTTGGGCTTATAAAACAGCTGAGTTTTCTGGCCTGTTCTTTCCACCAGTCCAGTGCTGGTGGAATTGTGCTGGGAGTCTGTGCAGGAGGCAGAACATTTCAGGCTCCTGCTCTCTCCCACCTCTTGAAAGCTTTCTGACACTGTGTCTTTCTTGTACTTATTACTTCCTTCAAATAAAGTTCAGAGGGAAGGGACTGGCTATAAATGCTCCCTCTTTGCTTTTATTGCCCTCTTTGCTGTAGTGCAACAGGATTACATCTACACAAATCTATGGCAAGCACCTTTCAGATTAGGCGGTAAAAATAAGGGAGTGCTAGTTAGATTGTGAGATTGGGCAGAATCTGTTTTTTGGGAACCTACAAGAACATATGAATAAGACCCTGGAGATACACACTAACACCTTGGGCCTAAGGAGGTCACCCTGTCCTGGCCCAAGCCGTCTTTGATAAGGCCCAGCAGAAAGCAGCAGACAAGAAGATTGGGACTGTAGCTCATTTTCACAAAGTACTGGCTAGAACCAGAATGGATAAATGATGGCTACTTTTGGTAATAATCATGGGCTATGAAACCATATGCTCATACTTTGCCTCTGCAGTTAACCATATAGAAATTCCTCATTTTCTTGTATTTTTGAATTTTATAGAATCATAGAATAGTTTGAGTTAGAAGGAACCTCATAGATCATTTAGTACCAACCCCCTTGCCATGGGCAGACACCTACTAGAGAGCAACAGTCTCTCTAATGCAGATAAGGTACACATCAGAGGTACTGAAAACTTCCCATCTTGAGCCACCTTGCAAATGAAATATATAGTGACACAGAGGGACACCTTCAAAAGGGAATATCAAGAGTTACCCAACCCACAAAAGGCTAGTGGTGAAAGTATGCTTCCTCCAGGGCTGGCTGGATGACAGAGCTATCAGATGAATCAATGTGAAGGACATCAGGGAGAAGTGGTGTCACTAAACAGCAATGACAATGACTTTGATCTCATTTATTCTCTTGTGTTGTAGATGTTCTTCAAATGTTTGTTTTCAGTTTTCTGGTTTTTGTTGGTTTTTTTTTTTTCTGAGAAAAGACACTGACATCTCAGAAAAAAACAGAGATACAGAACAGTTTTAAGTTTTCTGTGACCAAGAAAGAAGAAGTCTCATTCATCTGCTGTCACAATTTATAGCCTGTATATAGGTTTTTTTCAGTTGTTATCCCTGTTTTCATGTTGCTTTATTGTCTTTTTCTTTTTTTTAATTGGCAGCTTTGGTACATTTCAACTTTGCGAACATGCAGTGGACAAAGGTACTGCAACACCTTTGGCTTTGCCATATCACTATGTGTTTCTGAGCACTGGTTTTAAATGGAGTTTACAAGCTGTTCCTTTTTTTTTTTTTAATATAGTGATACCAAACCCAACTAAAAACATAAGGAATTGATAGAAAAAACATCTGCAAGTGGCGATGTCCAGAAAAAAAATCCAGAGTAGCATGCAGCAAACAGGAGGACATAAATAAAGTTGCTTTTACAGTGGAATGAAATTGCCATTCTGAATTAGATTAACAATCCAATCTATTCTAGGCAGTTTTACGGAAAATTCCCAGATATTACTTCATGGATAGTTACTGTTACAACCACTTTTCCTGAAAAATAGGAGTTCAAATCTGCGTCTATTTTTCCCCTTTTTTGCACATTAACCCTATAGATTTTCTCGTTAGCTACATTGTAAAGCCTTTCTGAGTCTCACCAAGTGCAGTTTTTTTAATATATGTTGTGTGTTGGGTTTTTCTCTTCATTTGTTTGACTGTGTCTGTCTTGTGACTTCTTGTCCCCAATGTCTACCAGGTTGTAAGAAATAAATTATTTTCATCTGGTTTGTAATATACTTGACTTTGTCTTGTCCCAGTTATTCACTGCTTTTACATGCATTCCTGTTCCTTTCTCTTTTTAAATTTATTTGAGTTATTCTTACTGTGTCTCCCGCTTAATAGATCTTTGCCCTCAGATGAAGTCAGTTGTGCCTCCTTTGACCTGTGGCTTAACTGGGCTTTCCTCTCTTCTTTTTATCTCCTTGTAGAAGTGTTACTAGATTTGAACAGTCATATTGCTTCTTATCTGACTTTACAGGATTATATTTTCAGAATTTTACCTTTTTTAGTTCAGCTTAGTGAGAAGTTTTTTCTTGATTTCATTTCTGTCCATCACTGAACAGAGGTGTTTTCATTCATCCATGAACCTTCATTGTATTTCCTCATAGGTTAATTTAAATCACAGCAATATAGAGAGAACTTGTTATTTCAATCTAAAAAAAAATTATTTCTGCATTGTCATAATCTGCTTTCCTGGGTTTATTACAGGGTCAGGTTTTGAGCTATGCTGCTGCTGTCTTACTGTTTTCAGGAGTTTCCTTACCAACCTCCCTGGTATTTAACACACTGACAGCTGTGGTGTTTCCCTTGTCCTTGCCTGTATGCTGCAGCTGGTAAAGCCAGAGGAAAAGAGAGCAGCAGCCACCCCATGGAGTGCCAGGGAGGACAGGTGGTGTGGGGACCCACAGGCAAGCCAAAGCAGGGTAGCAGCAGAGCAGAATGGGGTCAGGGGTGATGATCTTTCCCTAGCACATATGCGGAAGGAATACAATTTGCACACTGTAACTGGATGAGTAGAAAGTTGAAAAACATGGTTTATCAGCTTGATATCTTCTGTTTAGTGTCCTATATGTGTGTTAAACATAAATTTAAACATGAATGAGCTTATTTCCTTTTTTTCAGGGTTTAATGTGCTTCCTAAGGTTTAATAGTTATCCTAACTCAGATGCACAAACGATCCATTGTTTAATGATGTATTACCTATCAGCAGTGAAATATCATCTACCAACAAAAACTTCAATCCTGACGCATTTCTTTTCTCCTTTTCATTAAAGGCAAAAGAAGGTCACTACCTGTGGAAGATCTATTCTTTTCTTGTCTTTGGTTAGGCAATTAAGAATCACCTAATCAGTTTAATGAAAATCATGACATAGCATTTAGTCTTTTATGAAAGATGAACTAGAAAATACTGGCCAGTCAACCTAACTAAGATCCTTGGAAAGCTCTGATAATCAAGTGCTGCAGTGACCCAGCCCACCTTGGGGCTGAGTGACATTCATTGGGTGGATTTCCCTGCCCAGGACACCAACCCTGAGGATGGGTCTTAGGGTGAGACCAAGTTTCAGGCTACTCCCCACTGGGTGTCCATTTAGCAGCATCTCCGCCTCTCCTTCTACAAACCTCTCTGTTCCCGTAATGCTATTGGTTTAGACTCCTATGTTTATTCATGTGTTTCATTGCTTATGTATTGAGCCCTGGAAAGTTCTGTTCAGTTCGGTTCCCAATTGGTTGATTCAAATATGTTCCTCCCCTAACCCTCTGTGATTTGTTCCGTATCACCCCTCGTCATTCCCTTACTGGTTTATCCCTTTGTTCCTCCCTTTCTCTGCCTCCATTTCAAAAGGGGGCTGTAACTGCTCCCCAGGGCTCTTCTCCTTTGTTCCCCCCTTCCGATTGGAACTCTGCCCCTCGGGGCTGGAATAAAGTCAGGATTACAGACAAGGAAAGAGTCCCTCTTTCTTCCTTCACCCTCGCCTTTTCCCTAGCAACACCTTGCAGCAGCCAGCCTTCGAACTGAGCTAATTGCAGGCAGCACTGACAGCTGCTGACAGGACTCTTATTGCCACACTGCTGCGGCATAAGAACTTTTTGCCTGCTGGGCCACCAGGCGG
>VZRZ01002429.1:426632-466274 GCA_013398175.1 Climacteris rufus | reverse complement strand
AAACTGTTATAGTAACTATACCTGTAAAATTTGAAAATATTTTGTGTATTCATTAATGTCTCTAGCCGCTTCTGCCATATTGTCTCAATATTAACTCTCAATGCCCACAAAAGTGTTACTACTGCCCAATAAAACAGGTAAAATGGAGGAAAAAGCTTTTGCACTCAAACTGAAGCCCTTTGCCCCAGTAGAAGAATTAATTCAAGTATCCAGCCAAGAGCTTTCAAGACATAAAACATTCTTTTGGGAACACAGTACCTCTGTATTTCCATTGGGGATGATCTAGTTGGAAAGTCCATAGTCTAAAACTTATTTGGCAGACTAACTTACAAACACTTGAACGAAGATTAAATAAACAATGAATAAAGAACATAAAATAAATAATTTAAGATCAGACAAAAATATTTCTTCTTCATTATTTTTTTTACCCCTAAAAGTTATTATGTTGCTTTGTTATTCATTTTGTTGGTTGGGGTTGCTTGCTGTTTTGTTTTGTTTGTTTCAGTTTGTATTCAACACTTTAAAAAAGGAAATTTGAAAATAAAGGGCTGGGGTTTTGTAAGAGGAGAAACTGATGGGAGCACACCCTTTCCTCGACCCCTGTAGTTATGTTATTCATTTGCCATGACAGAAGCACATGAAGGCATCTTTTTCCTGACTCATTGCACCCAATGATTGAAATCAGCACTCCCTGGCATCAAGAAACTGCCCTAATTTCAAACATGCTCCAGGATGGGTCTCACTGGATGTGTCTATATTTGCATGTCAGCTTAGATTAGGGCTGTTATCTTGATGCAAGCCTCTTTCTCAGCACTATTTACACCACTTAGATTGGACCACAGAGCTGCCTTGGACCAAACCAACAGGATCACCCTCTGAGATGAAGCAAAAACACAATCTCCAGTGGGCAGCCAGACCTCATACCCAGACCAGTCCTAGTCTCAGTTGACACCCATGGAGCAAGGACAGTGTGGACACAGGGCCCTTAGTGCCCACCCCATGGATCTGTTCCTGTTGTGTTGCACATATTCTCTCCCTCATTCTTGTGCAGTGTTTCCTGCTTCAAGTCACAAAATATCACTGGGCCAGAGAGTGTGTTCAAGAATGAGCACAAACAGATGTGCTGACTGGGGGGAATACTCAGTCTTTTGCCCAAACAGCTGAGGAGGCTGTAGGGATAATGTCCCAGTTCCCTTCAGCTGCAGAAATGCTGCATGAACATTGAGAAAATAACAAATATTTTAATCAGTTTCAGGCCAGGAGAAATATTTTATCCTGAAATGATTATGTATTGAGGTGTCCCAAACATCTCTTTTCATTACTTTTGTTTCACAGAAAAACTTTACATCTTGTAAACATTCTCAAACATCCAAAAAAACAAAGCAAAACAAAACAAAACAACAACAAAAAAAACCCAAACAAAACACACACACAAAAAAAGGAAGGATGCTTTAAAATAGCATGAGTTTTCATAAAAAGCAAGTTTCTTCCAGTTCTGTCAGAAAACAGTTTTGTGAGGATGGATCCACACTAAGCACTATTAATAAGCACTGTTACTAACTGTTGGATGAGACTGCATAGAAGAAATGGCTGCTAGTCACTTCTGCCACTTCTATTCTGTAATAACAGAGAATATAAACAGCACATAGTGGTTTATAAAAACACTAGTTTTCTGATCAACAGAAAGAAAATATTATTAATCATATTATTTCAATTGATTTACAAGTCAAAGACTTAAAAATTACTTTTCTTTCCTGCAGTTACACTGTATTCCAGTATACCTGTAAACTGTAACTGAAGTTACAGTTCCACAAAATTAGCATTACAACATGTAATGGTTCATGGTCATTTTAAAATGCAATAAGATTGGATTAAACAATGTTAAGTATGTCAAGGTCTCTTTATTACTTATGAGCTTTTAAAACAATAGCACAGACTCTTGTTTTAAATTTTAAACACATGAAGTAATGAGCTAAAATGAACCTCAGTAGCTTTAGCACATACTGAGTGAGCTTGTCCATATTACAGAATAATACTGGGTTTACAGCATCTAAATAGCATGTGTTAGTTACACCAGGGCTTTCAGGCCTGGGTTTGCAGGTCACAGGTGATAAGCGTGCTAAATGTATTTTCCACTAAGCTGAACAGTGCATCATGATCTATGACAACTTTTGGAGCTTGACAGTGATCCTCCAGGAAGTCCAGGAGTCAAGATTCACATGTCCCATTGGTTTAGGCATATAACAGTAACCCTAAATTGTTTTAAAGACCGGGAGGAGAAATAGTCCCCTCCAGAGCAATCACTTCATTCTGAAACATCAGTCTTAAAAAAGTTTGGTAAATGGACTTAGAAATGTAGCAGTCTCTCTCCATTAACTACAGAGGAAGTCTCAGGAGACTAAAAAGGGGGGCATTAGCTTTAGACATCTACAGCCACAACTATCTACGCATAAGGACCTGAGCCTTTGTTGGGGAAAAAAAAAAAAAAAAGAAGTAAAGAAGTAAATCAAATATTTTTGTGTCATTTTCTGAAATGGGTTTCCAAGTGGGAGGGTCTGGATGTGTTTGCCGTTTCCTCACTGCCCTCAATGTCCCCTTGCACAACCTCAGAGCAAACAACTCAGATGCTCCTGCTCTGAGCCATGGTTTCTCTGCCTCTTCTTGTGATGGGGTTGTCTCTCCTCCAGGGTCTCGGGAATGGAGAGGAAAGGACAGTCTCTCCAGTTTCTACAACCACCCAGGATGATGCATGGGGCACACTCTTCCTCACAGTGCTGGGAGCAAGGTTCAACAAGAGGGTCTCGGAGGATATCGGGGCTGCCTCTGCATAGGGGCCTCTGCGTGTTCTGATTACACAGCCATAAGTGTCCGTGCCAGTGTGGGCACCTTATCTGACCATTTCCACCTAAATTCAGCCTCTCTGCCTAATCTAGATCACTGTCAGCACAGATATATTGGTACTCATACAGCTGAAATAGAGGAGCTCTGCAGCCTCACGTACTCTGGGGAAAGGAAACACCAACACTCAATAGGAAACAGGGCTTTACTCTGATTCAGCACAGGAGTTTTTCTTCCTGCAAGTCCACAGGGGCCATGAAAATCTCTCTCTTTGCACAACACCTTCCAGAGAGGAACCTGAAATTGAAGGAAGCTTATGCTGGTGTACAACACATGCATATTCTCTAGAAATCTGCTTTTTGTCTGCAGGGCAGATTTCCAGAAGGGGGTTGGTCTGGGTCCAGGTTTCTCCATGCAATACAGCTATATCCCATGAACTAGCTATTGGATAAAAAGGATTTTAATGCTTAACACTCATAACCACAGCCTTATGGAGGAATGTTTGATTCAAGTACACCTCATCGGGATTCTGAAATGCTTCTGCTCCTGAGCTGAAATTTATAAAGTTGTTGCATCAACTATGAAAAGAGCTTAATCAAATGAAAGGAAGTTCAGACTAAAACATATAGACATATGCTAAAACAAAAAGTAATTTAATCTCATATTTGCCAGTTAAAAATATGCTATTACAATTAAATTCAAAATCTCCACAGAAGTTAATTGGGTTAATGTGGGTAACTTTTAAAGCTATTCCTCAGTGGAGCCAATTTTAATTTTGGGATTAAATTGACAGCTAATAGAGACATTCAGATTTTTTCCCCTCATACATTTGATGTTTGCTAAAAGATTTTTTTCTTAACAATCACCCCATCAAAATAGCACTGCCTTCAACGAGTATTTAGAACACATGCAACTTATTAAAAACTTTAAATATGCCCCAGGTTATTACATTTGCATCCATTAACAACCTTGCTTTGAGAAATGGCTTTGCTAAAAGAACATGTTTTAATCTGCTGGTATTACTTGCTTGCATAAAGACTAGAGGGGTTTAACTTTTCTTTTTAATTTAAAAGTTATGCAGTCCTGCAGCCATTGATGACATACTTAGTACTAACGACACTATTGCATCCTGATGCATTGTATTTGATATCACAGTGCCTGTATGTGCTCCATATAACACAATAACTCTTCAGTAGTAAAAAGCATGAAATGAAAATGATGTAAAATAGTGTGGGGGAAAGCAGAAACCTTGTCTGTGGACTCCGACTCCTTGTAAAAATCACCCTGAAATATTCCCTTAGAGTTGAAAAAGTTGACAGGTCTTTTAGACTTGCAATAAAGCCTCATTTAAAAGTTTTCTAGACAGTAGTTTATCTATGATTAAGTGATCTGTAATGCCAGGTGAATGAATAATTGATCTATTCTGGAATGACCAGAGAGATTTCTTGTTTTCCAGCCTGATCAGTCTGATACCCAGACCATCCATTTACCACTTCTGATGTTTAGCAGACTGTTCTATAACTCTGCCAGGTTCAGTTCTGCAGCTACAGTTCAATCAAAAAAATCATGTCAGGGCTCAGAGTTGTATTAGCTGAAATTAGGCATGTTGGTCATTTATTATACTTGGAGTCATATTTGTCTTCCGGACCTCAGCTTTCTACTGAGGACAAATTCTCAAGGTTTTTATACCAACTAAAGAAATCATTATTTTTATTTTATTTTTTTTAATGGAAACTTAGTGCACCCTGGTTTTCATCCACCTTCCAGGTCTTTACAAATGATCACATATTTCACAAGACTTATGGCCCAAATCACAAGAGCTGTCATCACTGACATTTACCCATCAACCTTATAGGGTGAACAATTGCAAAGATACGTATGAAGCCATTAGAAGTATAGAAGAATGGTTCAGATATATTTTCTTCATTTTTTGGGTTAGATCCAGTAAAAGATTTAAAAATGCTAACACCTAACTTTCAGGCTGACTTCTAGAATGAAATTCAGAGGCACATACCTGAGCTCCTTCCATAACTTGAGATAGGTCACTCAATGGGAAGAAGACTCCTGAACACTGGTGAGAACTCTGCTTCCCCATTCCACTGCATCCTGCCCCTTGACCTTGTGAGGCTGCTGAGCCACACCTTCCTGTTTTTAGCAGGAGACTTCAAGCTGCTCTGGCATTACAGTGCTTTGCTTCAGCAGAGGGGCTGTGAGCATGAAGTCTCTCAGCTGGAAAATGGCATCCCATGCATATCTCTGCCTCATGTCAAGTGCTACATGTATGGGAGGTCCATTAGAAACACCTTACACATAATTACCACATGAGAGTGACACAGTTTTGGCAGTGTGCCAGGCACGCTTATTTCGAAGGACTTTGAATGCTCCTCTGATGACTTTTGGGATACACTGAAGCTTTGGTAGGCAAGCAGCATTGCAGACTGAGTTGAAGATCTCCAACGGCATTTAGAAACCTTCAAGATTAAGTAACCATTGGGCAGGGATGCTTCGATAAAAGGCACCAAGACCTCAGTTCAGTTATCTAACTGTAAAAGGTGTCTAGGAATGTTTGTCATGTCCTAGGGAAGAGCGGGTGGGAGATCACCACTAGCTGCATGGGAGACATTCACTTCTCTGGAGTGGCAGCAAGAGGCCAGAAGATACACTGTAGCTTCTTAAATGGAAATAGATGACTAAACCTATATAATGACCAATTCCCCATCAGGAATAGAAATCTTTTACCTTTTTCTGGACTTTGGTACACTGAGAAGATACTGTCAGCAGCAGTAAATGCCAGTTAGTTAGATGTGACAACCAGCTGAAAACATGAGTTCACCAATATATTTTACTATGCTAATAAAATGCTATGGAAAACATTCCATGCCACAGCACGGACCTCGTTCAGCAGGTGCACATTGTGAAGCCTGCGGGAAGTGGGAATAAAGTTAGATGCGGCTGCCTCCAATTTCACTCTCTTTTTGAGGTCAATCAGACCACACAATGGTTTACAGCTGTATGGACAGAGAAATCTGTTCATGGGTCTTTCTGAGAAAATCCACTAGTTTTAGAGTGAAAGCCCACCCAAAGAGATTTGTAACCAAAATAAGCATCTAAACAATGACATGACTAAGTGCTTACCACAGCAGGCTGTTTGTTTTGGACAAATGATAGAGAAGGCTTTTGCCAGCTTCTGTTTAGCTTGGCAAAACCCATGGCAAGTGTAGTCACAACAAATATATTTCCAAATCAAATGATACACACAGTTCCAGAGCTGATACAAAACGGGCAGAAGAAGACTAGAGTATAATAAAACACATTTAAATATTGTGTGATAATGATATCTTTGCATACTATTGTCTTCAAAGTTTCTAGCCTAAAAGAGTGCAATAAGGATCTCACATTTCTTTCACAAGTAAGTATTCGTGGTAGTGAAGTCAAAGATGAAATGATATCCAATTTTATATACAGAAAATTTGATTTTCTTTTTTATGTCACAAATGTAGCACACATTTGCTACAACAGACTCTCAGAAAAATCAAACTCAAACATAAAACAGAAAGCAAGACATTATTTTTTAGCAACTGCATTATGTGAGCAGGAGGAAGGAGATGATATCGACTTGCCAGTTAGAAATCAATACGAACTTGGCCAACCAGCCTAAAGCTTTTTTTCTGTTATCTTCAAGGGGATTGATTTGCCAGAATAATAATTTGATCCCATGTGCTTCAGGAATAGTGGACTGTAGCAGCGCGTTTGGCAGAAGCTGCTGCTTTTGAGCTTCAGGTTTCGGTGGGAAGAAAGCACAGGCAAAGCTCTCGGCCTTATTCCTCCAATATCTGAACTCTGCCTGAGCTGTGGTAAAATCCCATATTGCCTTTGTGTCACCTGTACCCATATCTCAGATGCCATATATGGCTATGTCTTGGAAAGTTCTTCTCCACTGGTCACTTTGAATTATGCCATTCCTCATTGGGTGTTTCCTGATCCCATCTCCCTTTAAAAGAGCCCTGCAGGGCTTCTTCCTTGCTCTTTCTTCTGGGTTACTCAGACACCTGGATAACTGTGGACTCTCACAATGCAACACTGGATTCACAATAAACGGCTGTTATCTCAAGGAAGAGCCCTCTGTCTAGTCTTTTATTCTCACCAGCGCTAGTACACCATGCCTGGGGAAACTCTCATCCTAGAGGAGCCAGCAGAAACAGGTTATCTGCGGTAGCTAGAACTCCGTCCTTTGGGAGAGTTATACAACTCCCCTGGCAGGGATCATGCACACATAAAGGCACTGTCGCTACCTTGAGAGCATCTGGCATTAGCGCTTTTAGTGGACATTTGAAGATCTGAACATTTAAATTCTGGGCATTCTAAAGCCAAAATTTTATGCACATTCTGAAGTCCAAAGCATGGCATTCAATATTTATCTGGTCAATCATACTTTCTGTCATGTGCAAAAAAAGACACCATTATCAATTCAGATACTTATGACTAAAATTTATTTGTTTTACTTAACAAACTTTCTTGTTTGTAGTTTTAACAAGTCATGAGTCCAGCTCCTTAGGCCAGAGGAGATTAAGAAGCCAGTATACGTACAGTTCATAAAAACAGTGAAAAAACTGGAAATTCATTGTAGATTTCTGCCATGTGCTGACTTTGTGCCATAGATGTTTGCCTTTTACATATTAACCAACTCATTCTGATACCTGAGTCTAACAAGGCCATCAGCTACCTGGTGTCTTTTTACTGTCATCTTCTTACCAATCTCAAATTGCAGGTGACAGTGAGTACACCTTAGCTTAGCACAGCAAAGGTCCTTGCTGCAGTGGGTCAAACCAAACAATCAAATACAAGTCTGCAAAGTATCAAAAAGTTTATTAAAACTCAAAGTAAAGCAAATTCCTCTCCCCTACAGTCTGCATGCCTTTATCGTGAAAGACAATCCTCAGCCAGGTTCTCCAAGCACGCACACACATTTAGTGACTTCATGTTTTCCCTTTTTACCTACCAGAGTGGAGGTAGTGGGCTGTATATCACAAGCCTGACCAGACTGAAGAGGTAGATGTACAATTTTACAATTTGGAAACTGTAAAACTGTTTGTAAAATTGTATAATGATTTATAAATTTTTTCAGCTATTTTATATCTACCAAACAACCACAGATGCCACCCTTTGTTTATCAAAAAAGGAAGCAGCAAGTTTGTGACTTGAAAGGTACACAAAGTCCCACAGAACAAGCATGGCAGAGTGAGCTGGGACACAGGGCGGTTCTTGTCTTCCAGCCTAGGGCCATGCTCAGGGATTTACTACACACTGACCTTCTCATGTTGCTTTATCCTTCTGTCCAGTCAATCACATGCCATCAGAGGCAAACGGGTAAGGTCTCACCAAGACCACTCTAAGACTTTACAGTCTAACCCATTTCTCCAAATTACAGTCCAACAAGTATAAAATTTCACCGGAAACATCTTTCCCCACTGTGTATTTCCAGTTCTAACAGCCTCCCAGCATCTGGGAATAGGACATGTGTGAATAGTTCAGCCAGCCTCAGCATTCCATAGGAGCTAGAAGAGCTTTGTCCCTGAGTTTCTTCAAAAAACAAGGAAGTTTGGGAGAAGATTTACATTGATTTTTAAGAAATATGGGTATAATGTAGAAAGAAGAAAAAATGGCAGAAGCTAATTAGATATTAAGAAGGTGAAAAAGGGACGACCTAAAGGGATAGGCTGGTATTGATTGCTCACTAAATGATGGAAGGCTGATAGGGATGCCATTTGCCATGAGTAAAAGTATGGTAGCATAATTAAGGTCATTCAGTAAGAATTATATAAAACAAGCCTTGTCACACAAATACCATTACTGGAGGAGATTAGAAGATTAGGTGATAAAGTAAATTATACTGACATAACAGGCTTTGACAAAGTATTTTACATCATGCTGAAGGACCTTTTATTTAAAAGCAATTATAGAGTTATCAGAAAAATAAGATGAAAAAACTTCATAAGATTATCTAGTTCACCATCTAGTTGCAGATTCTTGAATATAAAATGGATTTTAACTGAGAATTGGATTTATACATTTCTAAACAGAAATATTTCAAGTGGTGGTGCACAGAGTTTCTGTTCTTGGCTCAACAATAAGAAATACCTTTATTATTGAACTGAATACAAAAGAATCCCTGCAGCTAATGTACAAACTCTGGCAGCATGACAGAAGTGATAAGAATGGGTCAGCTCCACACAGAGGCTGTTGGTCTTCAAGTGCTAGTTTCATTCAAACAAAGAATATAAGTCAAACATCCAGATCTGGAAAACCAGTATCCTGTAATTCAATGACTTAGAGAAGAACTCTGGTTCAAGGAAAATAGCAAATGAAAATTAAGCTCATAACATGACTGTGTGATTATGAGGGCTACTATGATCTATAGATGTGTAGATAAGAATGAATCTGTTACAAGTCGGACGATTATATACTGCCCATCTGAGATGAGCTAATATGGAATTTTTTCCTGACAGTCTTCATCAGAAAATTCAATATTCTCAGAGGGAGGTGAAATTTAAATAAATCCCTTTACAAAAAGTGGGAAGATGTTTAGATTTTCATGACATTTCTCTTGTGTTTTTAAATATACATTATTTGGTTTTAAATTTAATATGCTTTTTGCAACTTTGGTGACATCACATCATATTAAAAATTTAAAAAATAAAAACTATTAAAAGTCAAACTGTAATGAAATATCTCATGTTTGCTGTAAGATTACTTTTGAGCCTACAGTTATAGAAATTGCTAATGTCTTGCCTTTCTCTTCTGTTTTGGGAGAGAGAATTTCTGAAAACCCCTATCTTCTGTCAGCTGAGATTGTAATTCAAATATTGGAACCTGATCCAATGTCAGTATTTAAGAACATAGGAAGCCAAGAGATGTTATAAACAAACCATAAGAAGGATCTGAAGTTGGATTTCTTAAAAATATAGTTTGAAAACAAGGGTTTGGATGCTTCCTTAGCTTACTAGACCAACAAAAGCTCAACAAGACCTAACATGAAAATCATAAGCCAAAGGAATTCTAATTAAAATTAAGGGAACATTTATTACCCATTGAAACAGCTAAACTGGGCTCACTGTAGATCAGTAAATTTTTTGCAGCCTCTAAGATGACATACTTTCCTAGAAGGCATGCTTGCAGCTCAGTTACAAACACAGGACTCAACACTGAATTTCTGTAGGGACGTCCTGCAGCCTGTACTGTGTGGGAGGTTCTCACAGCTCCTGGGTTTAAGCCTATGAACATGAGAAAAGAAAAAAAGCAGCACTCAAGTCACTGCTAAGGTCAGGCAGCTGCCTTCTGTAACCAATACATGTTTGTAAAAATGAGCATCACTTACCAAAGGGTCTGACAGAGAGGAAAAGGGCCACGGTCTGCAGTGTGAAGTACCCACTAAAGACAAGAGATGATGTGCACAGAAGGAGATATTCTGAAATGGGCATGGCCACACTACCTACAATACTATGGACAAAGCACCCAACCTTTCTATGTAAGCGCTAAAAAGAAAAAAAAAGACTATCAAATTTTTTTAATGGTAGGGGAACTTGTCTGAACAGGACCCAATGGGCAAAATTATTTCAGTCCACGACTCAGTGACATCTCTGGGGAGCAGAGAAAGAGCTAACATCTGACATGCAGAGAACTAAAACAGAAAGAGAATCAACACACACCATGCTCCAACACACTGAACACTTGACATCACAAGAAAGATTCCTTCCCATGCAGATCACTGGCACCTTGCCTTTCCTCCCTGCCAGTCAGTCGTTCTGCAAGTGTAAGTGCAATCTTAGCTTTTTTTACTATCTCATCTGCCTAATAAATTATTTCTCTTAAAGCCATAGCAATAATGTTTTTACCTTACAGCTTCAGATTAAGATATATATTTTTATACATGGCTAATCTTTGCATAACTCATGTTTCAGGAAAACAGACCTATTAGTATTGAAAATCTTATAAATACAGATGAAATTTTGAAGCTGTATTCCAGTATAAGAAATCCTTCTCAATTTAGGTAAAAACCCCTCTTCTTAGATCATATAGATCAATCATAAGCAATTTTTTTCCATTAATATCAGATAAGAAATCATCTTCTTGATTTATTAGGAATTTAAGAAATACAGCTAATCTGTATATATTCATGTCTCTCCAGCCTTAGACTGCAATTTCTCAGGCCAGAGACTGTCTTTTCCCGAGTGTATGGAAAGTGTCCAGCTAAGTGTGGGCACTGGCATAAATAAATAATAACACCATAGTCACTAGGAACACTTAAGTAAAATTATACTCTGATTTAACTGTTAAGTTCCTCTTCCAAAATCCCAGATGAGTAATGATATTCAGAATCCTGTTTTACATTTATCTTGTCCTATTAGGAGTTTTCTTCTAACAACACAGGACTGTAACCAGATATGTTCTGTTCATCTACTCATTCCCCATGCACTCATCAACGCTCAGGACAATCCCTCATGCTCAAATGCTGTGGAACAGATTCTGTACTATTTACTGCTTCTAAGTTCTTGTTATTTTCCTTTGAAAACACAGTGTCAGCCAGAACTGAACAGGGAAGAACCTCAGTCATCTTTGGAAAGTTGCTTATTGTGATTACGGGATGCTTAAGGCAACAGATGAAGCAATGGAATCATCATATGGAAAGAGAACATGCCAAGGAGCACCAAGGAGCCTGCCAGCTCAGGGAAGAATGAAAAGAACTTCCCAGGCATGAGGAGACTGGGTATAGTTTGCTATAGCTCAGCAAGTCACTGAATTGGCTAAAGCAAGGACTCACCTGAAAGAGCAGATATTGTTGGGATTTTTTAACTTCCTCTTTGCCTTTTTTAAGAGCTCTAAGATTGCTCAATTTAAAAAATTAATTTTCTAGTTTTTACTCAAAGTTTGTCTTGTTTGAAATTTAAATTAAAAAAAACATCAACTGTAGTCAGAATATAATATTAAAAAAGACTGCCTGATGCAGAGACCCATCAGTGATGGAAAGATGACTTCCCATGGTCCTGTCCCCACCACAGGAGCAAGGAGGGAAACTTTCACACTGGAGGCTTCATTGCTGTCAGAAGTGGAGCAGTAAGTGTGAAAGAAGGAAAGGAGCGGAAAAATACAAGATATTTTGACTGGTAACAGGCTTCCTCACTTCCCCACACACCAAATGTCGTCCCGCAGGGAAGACAGGTGCAAAAGAGAACAAACAAAAGAGAATGAAGAGGGAAAGCAAAGAGCAGTCAAAAGTGAAAGAAAAGATAAAGGAAAGCTGGGAATCATGACTGCTGGTAGCAAAAGAAGCAACCAGAGCAATGGAACTACACAAAATGGTCTCTCCTTCCCATCATCCAGGTAACTGAGTGATCCTAAACTGAGTCAATCAACTTCTTGTGATAGTCAATCACTTTTTGTGCCAGAGCAATGAGGCAGCTATAGCTCTTATGAAACAATGTGAAAACATCCGAGACAAGTGACAAAAATTGGACGAAAATGTTCCACAGCAACTGGAAATGGTACAAAATACACATCAGGCATCAAAAGAAGTAGTCTTTCTTGAAAAATTGTATTAAAAAAAACCAAAAAAAAAGAAGATGGCATAAATGCTCAACTCCTCCTTAAGCCTCAGCACCTGGAAATGAGAAGTGCTTCTTAGATTGTAGTTTCCAATGCCTCTGATCTCTCCATGAAAACCAGAAGTTAGAATGGACCAATGCTGCAAGGTAAACACAGTTATTGTCAGTACAGCTCCAATTTTTAACTTAAAAAGAATTAGTTTATACAAAACAAAAAAAAAAAATAATCACAACTGCCTTTTTCTTTAATCACAAAGCTTGTCTGCATTTAAGTTTGCAGGACCTGCTGCCAGCTGAGATAAACTGTACCTCAAGAGGGACATTATAGTTGAGGGGGGAGTACAGCATTACAGTCTTCCTTTCCTTTTCTTCCAGTATATGAGCCAATATGTCTTCTGCAAACAGACCTGAAGAATATGCAATAGCAAGTCACAGCTTTCAACTTCTGCACTCTTTTAGATGTCATTACTGTAGATATATTTCCCAAAGTTGAGAGTAATACATAAAGTCAAGAAAAAGTAAAAATTACAATCATGTGGCAAAAAAATTCTCAAATTGGGAATCTGGGTTTGCATTCTCTCTCAGAGCATTGCCATATATGAGTAAGCATCAGAACAGAAGGATGTGTCACATGGGGTTCCACCAGGGGTCTGTCCTGACTGCAATTCATTCCAGTATTTACACCATGATTCAGAGAGTGCATATTAAATTTACAGATGGCATGAACCTAGAAGGAAATGAAAGTTTTGCAAAGGAAAAATATTCTGGACAAAAAAGGAAATAATGTCCACGAAAAAGAAAACAAAAGGCACCCCAACAGGGACAAGTTGAAGATACTATAAAACGAAATGAAACACACAAAAACAGAGCAGGAAATAGCCACTTAGAAATCAGTTGTGTAGAAAAGGACCTTCAATTATATAAAATAGAAGCTGAACATAAGTCAACATCAAGCTATGACAGGTTTCTTAAGGTACCGACAGAATTATGCATGCACACAGGAGCCAGAATACAAATGCACAAAATGTGTAACAACCCTCTGCCTTACAAGACATAGCTGTGATACTGCCCTGTTCTCACAATACCCAAATAAATAACTACATAAGTAAAAATTCAAGTGGGCCAACTAGAAGGAACGCATAGGAGAGCTGCAAGAACAGTTCCAGGAAACATGACCCTGGAGGAAACACAGAGCAGAGAGTTTTTGAATCCAAAGGATGTAAGACTAAGACATGACATGCTAACAGCCCTCAAGCACATAAAACACTGCTGCAGGGAGAGACTGAGCAGCTAGTTTCCTACATTCATCCAAAACAGGGAAAAAATAACAGGCTTAGATTTTAACAGCCAGGTTTCCACTTCAAGACAAGAGAATTTTCTGTTGGCAAGAATAATGAAATGTAGGAATAGATGCATGAAGAAGGGGCCAGACAAACCTTCCTCAACAAAATCAACTCACCCTGCCTCAGAGTAAAAATACATCTTCCTTGCACCCCCATCATTCTCAGCTTGCCTAAATAATGCCAAAAAAAGAGTTAACATCCTGCATCCTTAAAAGCAATCTCTTCATCAGGACCAGCTGGCCTCTTTCACAAACTAAATAACCATGCCTTGCTGTGTTCCTGTTCCTCACCTTCCCCAGATCAGCACACAGGCTGTAGCTGGTCCAGAGCGGCTGCCTCCCCTCTCTGATACGCTGCACATGTGCCCGGCTGTCTCTGCTTTCCCTGAGCAATGCTCTAGAGAGGATACAAAAGCCTTTATGGATGATTAATAGCTACCTTTCAAGGCTTAATGATTTGGCTTAGAAACTACATCTCATGGATCAGTCAGCGAATCTAGATATTGGCCAGCTCTCTTCTGCTCTTTCCAAAAGGTAAACGGAACATTCAGCTCAACATCTCTCCTGCTTTCAGTCATTTTTCTCCATTATTAACCACCTATGCAGACAACTATTCCCAATTGCACCACTTTACTCAACAGGCCATCTCCAGCTTATTTCCAATGGGTAAGCAGAGAAACCTTAAACTTGATCAAAACAGTCACTAAAGACAGAGAAACAATTCAGGAATTATTCCTGTTTTACAGTTCTGTGTGTTCTGTTTTCCAGTTTTCAGCTCTGAGATGGTGAGACTGCACTTTATCTAAGGGAGAACACATTGTTTTACTACACATTAGGTAATGTATACAATTCCAAACAGCAGAAGTTCTTTCCTTCTGTTACTGGAAGAAAGATGAATAATAATGTTAAAATTAGTTACAGCTAGTATGTGGTAGATGGACTGTTGCCATATGGTGGTTATGTAAATTAAATGACAAAATAAGGATCTAGCATGTATAAGCAACTTTTGCACACTTCAAAAACCCAGCCTGCCTGTGAAATACCTAAGAGCTCCCACTTTTGGGAAAAGATGACATCAAAAACTTGGGTTTTTTTCTGAGACTCTGAACAACTATTTCAAGGAAAACATGAGCCTCTTATTTGCCTGACATACAAAGAATATCAAGTCCAATCACCACTCCTGTGCATTACCCAAAGTAGTTATGTTCTCCAATTAAACATCTATTTTCACGTGGTAAAATTATCTCCCAGTATCGCATCACTGGGTTGCCTGTCAGGAAAGGTGCCTTACTGTACTTTGTGGATGACTTAATTGCCCAAACTTGGGGCAAAGATGATCTCTCTAAAAGCTGTCAAAGCCACCTACCTTTCCCCTTGACTGGACAGGGAATTTAGGACCAGCTTTAGGAGTCCTGATATTCTATGTGCTTGTCATTGAAACATAAAATAGGGGGATAGCTGGGCAAGATGTTTCCCAAGCATCATCGCTCACTAAACCTTCAATACGTTTAAGAGGCAACATTTCAGACTCTATGTGTAGCTATCATGGAGCAAAGTGTATAATTTTAAATATTTTTTTTAATAATTTCAGCAGGGAGGGACAATAGGTATCAAAAGAAACAGATAACCGGATCAGAAATCAAAACACAGTTTCGTCTAAAGCTGTGTCACTATTAAAAGACCAGCTCTCATTTCTTAGGTTATAATGAAAGCATAGCTCCTGCTATGAAAAATAGAAGTTGAAATTAATTATGGTATATAACAGTTTTGTGAATCCTTGACATACAGCACAGATTAGATTCCAGACTCCTACTGTCCCACCACACAAAAACATCAGTATTTTTCCTCTAACCATATGCACAGGGGCTAATTAACACAAAATCCTTTTTCCTTACTGAAAAAGGAGTCTTCAGGCTTTATTAGAAGAACAGGAAAGCAATTAACTAAAGATTAAAGGGGCTCCATCTGCATGAAGCATGATAGAAATTGCCAAAAGGAGCAGGAGACAGGTAACGAGGATATAACAAAAGAAGGGGGGGAGGAGAAGAGAATGAGCAACAGAAGGTTGATATTAAAATCACAACTGGAGATCTTTCTCAGTAACCTGCTGGAAGTCAGACAGAGGGGATAGCTGTAATGTAGGCAGAAGCCTAGGCAAGAGTCTATGGCTTCCTCTGTTTACCTCAGATTACCTGATCATACTGGTCCTGTCCAGCCCTTATAAACCTAAATTATACATGTATGAAGACAAAGTGAATATTAAGCACAAAATCAAGGAAAGGTTTAAATCTAAGTTAAACTAAAATCATTACATTATTACCATGATAGCAGAGGCGGTATATAAAAGCACTAACTTTATTCTTGACATCTCTAGCCAAGTATTTATCCCTCTATCAGTCTTCACAGGAAGTTATATGTCTCACAGGGCTGCTTGGCATCTTTCTGAAGAAAGACTACAGGACAACTCTTCCAAAATTATCATCCCCTTTGACACTCATCTCTAAGGATAACACTGGATTTGTACCATAGGGTCTCCTCATACAGATTTCTAGCACTGCAACATTATTTAAAAGCCACAGAAGTTGCACAATCCTGACTCAACAGATCTAACAAGCTATTTTCCAGCACAATCTGGTGGAGGTGGAAATCTCAACTTCCTAATACAACTGGGCCTTTTGCCTTATGACAAATTACAATACATATTAACTGGCTTCCTTCTGTCAACACAAAAGTTGAAGTCTTCCCTTGCAGCAGATACTACAGGACTGGGAAGGGTCAAAAAGGGAGGTATGAACTCATTAGGTCAGTAAATCTCAGGGGGTGCCAAGGTTTTTTGACATGTACTGCTAGAATTGTCAAAGGTCCTGTCATGAGCACTGATATTACATAGACTTAAAAGTCCATTTTGATGGAAAGATGAAAATGTGAACTACATGGATGAGCATACCATATGGCTCCTACAAAACCTTGGATGGATTTATCTGCCTGGAGCTCCATGAGAGACCACATCCAAAAACAGGTGCCATTGTGCACCTCACCATGGCTTGCATGCTCTCACTGGCTAGAGGGAAAGCCAACACCACAGAGCTTCTCAGGGATCAATGAAAGCTAAGTGTTCCTTAAGGACAGTGACTAGTCCAGTGGATCAGCTGACAGTGAAACCATGACAGTGAATCTGGTAGGTGCAGCATCCTGTTAATTCATTCCCCCTACAGATAAAAATAGTCTGCATGTTGGATGAACAGCTTCTCCCTAATGACTCAAACTGGCCATCACTGATATTACCAGAATCACAACAATAGCCTTAAAAGAAGAGCCTACTCCCATATCAATCCTCTTTTCTCTTGAGGCAAAACGGAAGAATTTAATGGAATAGTGTGTCATCTTTCTTAAAAATTGCAGGGCACCACTCATCTATAAGAAACTACTCAGTTGCTGTTTTCAGCTAATACAGAAAGATCTGCAAATCCCAAGTGAACAGAAGGGACTGCAAGTTCATCCTGGTAGTAGTAGCATACATAGAGTGCAAGAATACAGAGACTGCAGTAGGAAAACAATAATCTATTCTAGCACTGATGCAACTCAAATACCTTCTTATGCTGTCATATGTCTATTAAAATATCTGGTTGCTAGGTGTATCCTGTAATTGCAACAGCTGTACAGGGACAAAGGGAAGATGCATATGAGGATGGAATGATCCTCCAACTAAAATTCTTCAGAGGCAGGAGCATACTTTTTACTCTATGGAGTTGAAGATTGAGCTACTTGCATATCTCCAACCTTATAAAGAGCAACAGATCTGACCTGGTTGAAAGGGGCTGTCTGCGAGCAGAGATAAAGCAGAGGGCCAAAGGAAGAAATGCATTCCTGGGAATAGCAAATAACACATCTTTCCTTTTTCTCACAAAGGGTCACAGTGTCAAGGAAGCTGGCTGAGATATGGCATTAGTCACAGGTGCTGCAGGCAGTGAAGGACTGGGGCACAGCAGGAACACCCCTGGAAGCAGCACAGGAGAAGCTGGGAGCTGGGATGATCATGTTACCAGTGAGCTAGGCAGTCTCCTCACTGACTCAATGCATTCTCACAGGAGCCATGCAGTGCTAAGTTTTGGTGTGCAATTCAGGCATTCGAGACTTCTGGATGCTCAGAATTGCAGATATAACCGCTGCAGAGCGCTCATTTGCAGCAAACCCATCATTTCACATAAACATCAAATTGAAGCTGTGCACTGTGTGGATCCAATAAATCTGACACAAAGGGCTACAGAATGCTTGCAATGCAAATGGGTCTGCAGACAACTGATTGGCACCCACACATTAAATTATGTATGTCCTGAAGAGGTCTGATTTCACTGTATATAAACAGAATAACCAAGTTCACTGCATATGTTTTAATTAGTATACATAAACATTTATTTCCAGGCAGAATGATAAGCTGTGAAAATGAGGGGCTCTAATGTGGCACTACTGGTTTTAGCCATCATCCAAGACAAAGAACAGTACTATATACTGACCTGTATATGCCTCATTACAGCTACCCATATAGTATTGTATTCCCTGCAGTTACTGCTCAGAATATGAGATACTGAGATATTTTCCATTTTGAAGTAGAAAACAAACAAACAACAATAACAACATCAACAACTACCTCAAGACAAAAAAAATCACCAAAGCCACACAGATGCTCATTGGAAAACACACTAGCTTCTCTTTAATTAATATTACTCTCTTTCTTTTGGCAGAAGCTTTGTTAACTTGAAGTCGGGTAGTTGTCTTTACCAAAAGTATAAAAGAGATGGTATCTCTCTGTAGACATGACCTGTGTTTCTCCTTTCCAAATGATAAGTCTGGGAAGAATAGGATTCAAAGTCTGAAAACAACATGTTTACAGATGCTAAATAACATAAAAATGCAGAGACTTCTATTTACAATATGTCTTCCACCATCCCCAAGACAAAGTTTCTGCATTTTAAAAGGTGGCAGTAATTTCCGGTTCAGCATTTTGCTTTTTAAATATAGAGGTAAGTTAAACGAAGCTTGGAGGAGGTAAGAAACATAATAAAGTACAATTCCTCTCGATATTCAGTAAGGGATTAAGCAAGGACCTTAAATGCTACTGAGCTGCACAGGTTTTTGATGCACTAATTTTGAGAGAGCGTCTTGGCAGATGCCACCTAACCCTGCTACAATGCATTGTCCCCATCTATTCCACAGCCTTGGGGACAAAAAACAAGTGCAATCAAGCAAACCTTAGGTCTTCATTCTTAGAAACATCATTCAAGAATTTCAAATGTCACCACCTAGGAACTGCTTACAGAAATCACATTAATGACTCATTCCTGTGTCACAGACCTGACTAAGGCTGACCTTTCCACAGTAACCTGTCTGAGTCTTTTGAATACTCACCTCTATCTCTAAGGATGTGCTTATAGCAGGAGGCAGTGCCAGGACTGCTGGCAGGTTTGCTGTGCCCCAGCCCCGGCCGCGGTCTCTCCTGGTGCCAGGCTGCTGCTGCCATCCCGCGACAGCTCCGCCGCGCTCAGCCCCGCGCACCGAGCGGCGCGGGGACGGCCACAGCGAACAGGAGCATCACAGAGCCCTTTTCTGCAAACAGGTACGGCACAAACTGAAATCACGGCTTTTCATTCCCTTCCCTGAAAGCCGGGGCAGCAGCGGCTCAGGCGGCACAGGGCGACTGCCCACCTCACTCTGTCCACCCCAGGAAAGGACCGAGGTGTGCTCCGGGCATTGTTGGGTATCCTTGGCTCCCTGCCGATACTCAGGCTCCATCCACAAAAGCCAGTGCAGACCTGAAAAACCTTATTCCTCAGCAACCCTGAGCTGCCCCCACTGCAAGATTTTCTGGTGCTCTGCTTGCATCCAACGCTCCAAAAGTGAGATTTCTTCCTGGCTCAGGGTCTTCTGACTCCTCTTCCAAAGCTCCCTGGTCCAGGGAAGAGGTGGCAGTACGGCAGTGTACAGTCACAGCCTAACAATAACCACAGACCTACTGCCCTTCCTGTCCACACACCAAACACTTGCCCAAAGCCTTTCACTCTTTATACCAAAGCAAAGACAAAAATTCGTTTTTGAGGCTGAGTGCTGTAGGAATTACCCTGTTCCTCTCCCATGCACTTAGTGTAAGGCAGTTCAAATACACAGCCCCAAGTGCTTCAGTGAGTCTTGGCATAGTTACCTTGTTACTCTGATTAATTTCATTTACTGATTCATTTATTTATGCTCCAAAGTAAGAAAGTGTAGCTCCAAAAGAAGCAAGCGCCTTCAGAGTAGAGAAATCAGAATTTGGTAATGATTTGAATTTAGTTACATGTTACCTCTGGGACCAACAATTTAATGACTATCGAGATAACAATCCAAGGACATCAAACCTCAAATTAAAAAAAGAAAAAAAAAGAAAAAAGAAAAAAAAAACCAAAAAACATAAGAGAAAAATAAACACTTCTAATTCAGACACAGAAAAATAGTGAGAAAATAGGGCTGGACAGGGCCTGAAGTTCTCAAGCCATTTTACAGGTGCCTAGTGCAGGGAGAGAAATATTACTACTGGCAACTGTTTCTCTAATCTATTTTTAAAGGCATAAATATAAGAGGATTCACATTGTTCCTGCCTGGATCTTTTCCTGCTCTGCCTTGCCTTTGTCAAAATCACACTCTGGGAGACTCAATAACCAAATTCTGAACTCCCAAATAAGTGGTGCTTGGATCATGTCACTCTCCAGGGAAAACAAACAAACAAACAAACAAAACTGGCCCAACACTATCGAGTGCCAAAATGGTTTTAAAGCAGCTTTCAAAACAGATCAAACAAAAAATTCTCCTTCAAAAAATTAGGTGTTTAAAGAAGCTAATATAATAAACACACAAATAATAATTTAGCATAACTCAACCACAGCCAAAGAGTAAAACATTAGAAATTGAACTGGGAATTACACAGGTGAGTAATAAAAACATAAAAATGACAGCAAGCACCTTCCACAAGGAAAGGCACTTAATGCAATAATAAGAGCATTGTCTTGCAGCTCTGCTAATGTAGCTATCAAAGCTACATAGTTTTATCCTTTCCTCATTTAACAGATCCTTACTCACATATAAAGCCTTACCCTTCAAAACCAGTTTAAAAATATATTAGGAACTCTGCTACCTTTGGATTATATTGCCCTGCATTACACTGTTGTAGGCAACCAATCTACTGAGATGAGAAAATTAGCTCTAAGCTACAAAAATGTTTTGTTCTGCTTTTCAGGATGCAGAAGTATCTTAGTCTGTTATAAGTCTTTTGAAGCCAAGAATGCTAATAGATTGCCAGCCATTTCCTACTACTGTGGGTCAGTCCACAGCTTTGCATGCACTCACAGTGTTTCAAAGGCATCCTCCTCGCTTCTCAGTACGTTTCTCCAAGACGAAATTTCTTTCTGGAAGTCTCACTCAAAACATAATCGAGTACCCAGCTCTGCATTGCTGCAATCAGTTAGTTGTCTTAAGATTTACAGAGAGATAAAACAAGGAAAACAAATATCCTATCACTGCACTCAGATAAGGTAACTGCAAACTGAAAGCTTACTGAAAACAAAAATTTGAAAACAGCCCTTTAAAGTGAAATATCACCAGTATTACCTAGAATAGCAGAAAAGCAAATTCTGAAGTTAAAATCATGAAATAATGATAATTAAACTGTGACTCAGAATAGCAAATGCTAGATGAAGTACATTTATGAGATGTTTGCATGTTGTTATACTGCAAAAACAATGACTTGCACAAATTGAACTGATTCCAGCCTGAGCTTCAGGACACTACTGACACTTAGGAAAACAGTTCCTTCAAACCTTTAAGTGTAAAAGACCATTTTCATCATGCCAAATTTATTAGCAGTTTCAAGCACATTTCCAGCTACAAGCATTTCACTTACATGAATCTGCAATATCAAACAGTTGGCTTCAGTTTCTAGTAATGACACTGCAGTCAAAACTCCTTGAAAGGTGTTTGTGCATCTAAATGAGGCATCCAGTGTTCTGAAATCATCAACACAATACACTTAAAACAGATCAATCACCTTAACAGGACCGAGGTACTTCATCAAGGGTTAAGAGAGTTAGTCTTTATATTACGGAAAATAAAAAAACAACCAACATTTTCTAAGGGAAAAAACCTACCCTAAACCACATCTCCACCACCAAACACCCAAAGCATACAAAGCAACCCCCACAAACAAACAAAAAAGACCCAAACAAACAAAAAACCCCAATAAACAAAAACATGGGGAAAAAAAAAAAAAAAGAACAAAGGAAAAAACCCCACAAAATGTCATGATGTTCCCAAGATATCTCCAATCACATACCATAGGAAGAATATATTACATTCCTACACTATTGTCTTGGCAACAATATCACATAGGGCAAGGCAGTTCTCTCACAAGGGCATTTACAGGAGTCACAGCTTTACCAGAAGTAATTCTATTTCTAGCTTTGGACACCAAGAAGAGAGGAGGGTAGTCAGTGCTTATCACCACATATGCCCCTGACAGGCAGTTTTCTATTTTGTCTCCAATTGGCTCTCTACAGTAGCTCAGTCCCCAGCAGTGAGGACAGGTAATGTATATGCTACATTAAAAATAAAAACAAAAAAACAACAAACCAGACACTGGCTCACCATGGGACAATAGCTGCCACTGCCCTCAGCTATAGAAGCAAGGAAGAGGACACTTACACTGTTCCTTCCCTCAGGATAACTGGATATAATCATCAGCCAGGAGATGCCTCCAGGATGTTGGGCAAACACAGGAAGAAGGGAGCCTGTGATAACACTAACAAGCTTCTAAGCGAAGAAACTTGCAGTAAAATGAAAATCTACAGTCATAGTGGAAGAGTGCTTGACAAACCTCAAGAGACAGCACAGAGGTGGATGAAACTAGAAAGACCCTGAAAGTTTGCCCTACTAGAAAAAATGACACCCACATACAAAGAGGGCATAAGGAGATTCCTTCTTTACATTTAAACTGGCAGATTCTGTTCCAATACAAGGTATTATTCCTCTACTTCAATATTCTGTTCTAATAGCATCCATATTTCACAGACTGGAAGGCTGCTGTTGTAGTAATTTGAAAGAAAATGTGGGACAGTTTCACCTCAAGGCTCTGGTCAACGTAATCCCATCATTTAAAGATGGGTGTGTATGTCTCAGTCTTGCTATCTAAATTCTCCCCATGTGGTTCATCAACAGTCTCTCAGCTTTCTTTTCTATACTGAAGTGCTACACATGCACAATTAATTCCATGTCCACATACGAACAAGATCATCTCATGTACCCTTAACTCATATGCCAGCTTGTATATCCTCAACCATTTCCATTCCCATGTCCCACACATACACAGAAAAAATTATGAAGTAGCACAGAGCAGTCAACCATATGCAAGTGTTCCTTGAGGAAGCAAATACCCATATTCATGTACAAAAATTTAATAAAAAATATCAAAGTCACTTACAATCTGTTCAGTTCTGAGCAAGGTTAATAAAATCATGCACCTTGTTTTCCTCATTTATACTAATGGGGACAAGTACTCTGAAACAGCACAGACACCTGATCCTAAGCCAGCCATCACCTAATCTACTACCAGTCTGACACCATGCAAAGAAAAGTCTCCGTGAATTTGGAAAGCCATTACCACTTTTATATCTGAGAAATTATTAATCTCATTATCTGAGACTATCATTAATGTACTTTTGATGGAAAATGCAGCTTTACACATTTAAAGGATGACATATGTCCATTTTAGACTTGTTCATTCTAGGGTAGTTGTTTCTTCAAAGGCAGAGTAGCAGCTGAAATTTAGATACATGTTATGAAGGAAATTGATTACAATGTACACATCTATTTCAGTCTAAACTGCACCCGTCCTGTCTTGCCACAAGACACTGACTTCAAAGAACCCCTTTGTTTGCTGCAGAAAGTGCTGAGAACTGCAAAACCACAACATCCTGGAGAAGAAAACATTTAAGCATGAGCGAAAAAATGTAAGCATGCATACGCATAAGATCTGCTGCAAACCCTGGACTTTGCTTTTTGTTCTCTGCTCTGCCACCAAGAGCACTGAACTCTTTTAGATAACATCAACAGCTGTGGAAGATCATCAATGCACTGTTTTGCCCCTAATAAAGGAACTAACTCTCAGGCTCAAAGAATGTAAGTAATGTGACAGAGCAAATCAAGCTCAGCCAAGGGAGCTGAACCAGCTAGCACTGTGAAGATTTATGCTGAGAAGCCAGACCAGACACATCCAAGTTGCCTTATATTGAAATGACAGGAAAACATCAAAACAAAAAAATACCAGTATTATCAGATGCTAACAAATTTCGTGCAGTGGATTATTAACACAGAGAACCTCAATCCTAACTATAACTGAGCCAATAAAATCAACTTCTGTAGAGTAATATTAGAGAAAGATGGAAAAGCACATCCTCCTCACCCATCCAGACTTCAAAACAACAATGCCAGTACTGTTCCTGCCAATGCAGTGAAACGATATAGCTTCATCTCTCTGGGAGAAAAATGTATTTAGTCTATGTGCTATCAAAGGCTCAGGCCATCTTAATTTCCCACTAAATCTTCCAAAGTCAGTGATACTGTTTTCTCATTTGAGACATAATTTCAAGCATACAACGCTTCTATTAAGATGCCCAGTATCTTGCCAAAACCCAAACGGAAGAATGAACCCAAACAGCCCTAACTTTTCAAATTTAATTCCACTTTGTGTCTATGAAATTACTACTTTAAGACTGTAACTGATGGATCCTGTGAAGCAAGCTCCCTGAAAAAGGGAACTAAAGTGTATTCCACATCATTCACTTCCCCTCTGATGCCCTTTTCAAGATGAGCAGAGAACCTTTATACTCAGCCAGAAGTCTCTCTTGCAATTCGCCTCATTAGTACAAGCACCACAGCTTCTCCATCAATACAATCATTGAGAGCCTGTTCTTCTCACCTTTCATCCTCCGAACAACACACTGGTCTACCTTTGTGGTTAATCAACTGTTGTATTTCACTATCCAGCAAAAGGGAACAATGTGAAATACTTACCCACAGTACTTTCAGCCACCACTCAAAACTGATTTCATTTTCAAAGTACTTCAAGCAGCTAACAAGTCACACAAATCCTTCATGCAGTAGATTTAAGTTCATCCCAAGAGAAGACAATCAAAACAAATGGTGGAAACAACCATCAACCATCTAAGCTACAGATTTCTTTATTCCCCTACAAAAGTGAGGAGACCAAGCACTACAAGGACCAAGCAATACAAGGACTATAAGCCCTAGAATCCAACATTTCAGACAGAAAAAAATTTTCTTTTCAGAAAGACGAGTAAAACATAAAACCAGAAACCAATCCAAAAGTAAATGGGGCCTGGGCCTGGCCCCCAAGCCTGGGCCACCAGTATCAGTGAGATTCATTTGTTGGTAATATAATATCTTATGTCCCTGAAAGTTAGCCTCTCAAGAAGACAAACTTTCATACAGAATGTTTAGATCATCCCAAAAATTTACTGTAAAGTATCTCACATTCATTCTAAATTAAAAACTCTTTTAACAAGACTCAACATTAATTCTGAAGGCCCACTAAAAAGACTACATTTGTCTTTGGCTAGACTAAGCAAAACGAGCCAAACCAATGTGCCCCATCAATGACACAAGAATGCACCTTAATTAAAAACGCATCTCTAGTGTGCTAGTAAGCAGAAAGCTCCCTTTGAAATAGGAGTAACTTCAACTTCAGATATTTCAAGATACACATTACAAACTTACCCAGAACAGACAGCAGAAACCACAAGGATAAGCTGAGAAATGAATAGTTATTCTATCTGTATGCTTGCATTAAAAGACTAATGTCTTCTTTTACAAAACAATAAACTATGATTATAGCAGTTCTTTTTCATATCCAACCATGAAAACAAGGAACATTCACCGATGTTACTTCCAATGGAAAATTAAGTAATCCTATTTTCTTGTTAAAAAAAAAAAATCCCAGCATAGCCCATCTTCTTTGATATTAATATTTTGTTTTAAATGGTAACAACAAGAGTTCCTCAGTCAAGGAAGAGATTCCATTACAAGGAACAAAAATCCAGTATCAACAGCATTTTCTAAAAATATAGCAAGGGTTGACCACCGGTGTGAAGTGTTCACTCCACAAGTGCCAAACTTTTAATAAAAAAAAACATTTATTACAACAGAATATTACAAACAACTAGCTTCAATGATCAACAAATAAAATTTTACAAAATGCAAACAATGTAATTTCCGATTGTGGAGTGACAGATATCCCAAGTTTACAAACACAATATCTTTTTGTTTATGCCCAACATTAAAAATCATTTCCAGTCTGCTTTATTTTCCATCAAATACAGTACATTTATCCAAACAAAAGCATGTACATTCAACATAGAACATTTTGAGCATCAGCTACAATCTCAGTTCCCATTCACAGTATTTTTAGTGCAATGCACTAACAGGGCCAAATAGTTCTCTATCCATAAAAGTATTTTTACTCCTGATCTTGTGATCAACATTTAGATATATTTTATACAAAAAGTATATATGAACACGAGGCACCTCCCTAAGTAAGGGAGTGAACCCATATAAAAAACATGGTATTTCTTCTGATGTACAATACCTTTCAAATTGTAGCAATTTGACACAAATCACTAAACAAAATATTTTCTAAAAGGTAAAAAATAAAACAAACAAACAAACAAAAAANAATTGTAGCAATTTGAAAAAAAATACCAAAAAAAAAATTTTTTAAAAAGGAAAAAAAAAAAAAAAAAAAAAAAAAAAAAAAAAACAAAAAAAAAACCCCAAAACAAAACCCACGGACACACAAAACCTGCCAATTTCATAATGGTAGGCATGCAACTGTTTTACTACAATCTTGATTAAAATGTTAAAAAAAGGTATCTAAAACATTTTCCAATTACATAAAGTCAAGTGCTACCCACAGTGGTCATTTATGATTTTGCGAGAAAATATATTTTGAGTTTCTCCTGTACTATCCTCCCTTTTTATTAATATTTAATGAAATAAGCTAACATTATAAGTGGTTGTGCACAGATTGTCTATAATACATCAGCAAATATTCACTACCTTCATATTAACATTAGTGTGTTGATCTTTCAAAAATAAACTGAAAAAATAAACTGCAACTATCATTAAAGTGCTTGTGTATAATTTTTTTTTACAAAATTAAAGAATAGAGGAATGTGGATATTCTTGTAAACTTCCTAGATGTTTACAAAGTTTTCCTATGAACCACATATGGAAATAAAATGGAGGTCTTTGTAGCTACTTCAGCACAGTGAAATCCAGAATGTCCCAGAACTAGGAAATTCATCAATATGAACAAACTGAATTTATGGCAAATACTAAAAATTAGTAGAATTCAGCCAAGAAACACTACATTGTTTGCTCTTATACATTCATTTGTAATAAACTTAAAACAGCATATAACACAACATTTACCAAAGTAGAATATCACATCAAAGTTTGAGCTGTCCATCAATTAGCACTACTGGGGAGGACCAGTATGCACACAATGAGCTTTCTGAAGATGATTTCCTAAATGATGAACAAAAACCTTCTTCCAAAGCAGCTGTTCATTAACTTGTCTGTGATGTACTCTTTTTTAATTTCAGAAAGTTTGTTCTATACTGTGTCAAACCACAACTGCATAGAGATAACTGCTAATTTAGAAGTATGTGCATTTCATTTCAACTACTTCAGTGTTTTGGGAAGTGGCATTGTCCTACAAGCAGTCAGAATGGTTATTCATATAGTAAGAAAGAAAACAGCTTATGAAAATACTTCCTCCTTATAGTACCATTATCAAGAATTAGCAGTTCCAACAACAAACTAAAGTCTTTTTCATTCAAATGAACTTCACATTTTCCGAACATCACATGAACCTATCTGAAGAGAAATGGGATTAAATTAATACTTTGAGTTTAGCCATATAATTCCGTTTTAAATTACACAACATAAATAATTTATAAGGCTGAATTTGAAATTCTCAGTCAAAATGCAGAAGTCATTGCCACTCTAAAACTCAGCATTAATTCAGGGTCCAACTCAGTTCATTTTTGAAGTTCTGTCTAATTTGGCCAGGATTTGTTAGAAAGTCAGACAAAAGCACCACATTACAATTTAACATCACTGGGTGGTTATTCACTATGAAAGGTGAACTTGAGTCAAATTACCACCTGGAAATTAGCATTTCAGAGTTGAAATATAGAACAAGGCACATATACTTAGTTTTCCTTTTACCAAATATGCTATAAAGATGATTCTCAATAAGGATGTTAAAAACCCCTACATGTATCACTACAGCCTCTCTTCATTATAGCATTTTTGTACAATCCCCAACCTTCAGGCATCAGTCATTCTGAAACACAAACTGACTCCATACAAATATCTTCTCTTTTAAAAGGTCCTCTAAAAACAGGCCACCTTTCACACGAAGGCTATGGAAAACTGAGTAACTACAAACACAGCCCCTCCAAGTGTAAAGAATTCCCAGAGTACCACATAAGCAGTTTAGAAAATTCTTGGCCAAACTTCTAAATATATTGACTATTAAAACAAAAACTTTGCTAAGATTTGAACAATTTAAAAAAAATAAATGACCAGAAGTCTCCAAACCCTGGCTTATATAAATAAGCATTAAAAGAATGAAATTCTAAATTTTATGATTTCGAAGGTGTTTGCAGGCACCTAACCCATAATGATTTTAAATCAAAGCAACTAAGCAACCAGATTACATTAAAAAACCTGTTCCATGCACTTTTGCTGACAGTGTCTAGGCAATACACATTTAAATAAAAATTTAAATTCACAAATGCTAATTTCAGTAAGTTCATAGAGATTTTTTTCTGTTAACAGCTTTTACTTTAGTACTTTTAGTACTTCAAGTGTTCACAGCAAAGTTAATTAATTAAGTTATTAAAACAAAACAAAATTATTGTTAATTTTAAAAAAATACTATTTTTAAAATGTATGTATATTAGCTTGAATACAACAGATGCCTTAAGACAATTTAAAGAATTGACTCAGTACAGTTTAATCTATATTCCATCCTCCTACAATGACAAATTTAGATTTTAACTCCTTTCCAAAACACTAAAAACAAAATATAAAAAATAAATTTGACATCTACTTTTGCATTTCAGCCACTAAATCATAAAAAGAAACACAGTGGTATTGTAGGGGTTTAAAAAAAAAAAAAAAGACAAAACACTTTTACTTTTTCCTCACCAGACAACAGCTTTAGATCTTGTACTTCTGCCTTTGGTTTTACTTTCTTCAGGTGAATGAGATACATTTGCTTTGTGGGTTTTCTTATGATGTTCTAGAAAAGCTTTTCTGGCAAATGCTTTCCCACATTTATTGCATCGGTGCAGAGAAAAGTTTTTTGTTACTTTTACTTCAATGCCAACATCAGTTCCTTCATACTTTTTATTGGGAGAATTAGAGGTGACATCCTGTTTTGAACCAATCTGTTTTGTTTCATCCCTCTGAGAGCCTCTCTTTGTCACCTTATTTAGAACAAGATCAATTGGCTTCTTTATTGCTCTAATTTCTAAACTTGCAGTTATTTTCCCAAGGTAGCGTGGTGACTTTTTATGAACCACAGTTATGTGTCTTATCACATCACGCTTGCGCCGTGTTTCGTAAGAGCAGAGTGGACACCTGTAGTATTTAACATAGATATTATTTCCATCTGTGTGTAATTCAATGTGTTTTGTTAAATTCTGTTTAGAAGTAAATTGCCGCTTACAGAGTTTACAGTAAAGCTGTTTGAAGTCAAAACCAGCTGAAAGTTTTGGCTTCCTGGTTTTTTGCTGGCCACCTGCAGCAGATGCATTGCTTGATTTAGGGGCTGATTTAGTGGTTGATTTGCAGGTTGATTTAGTGGTTGATTTAGAAGTTGATTTAGGGTTTTCAAGGTCCTGTTTAACTTTATTTTTCTGTGCTGACGGTGTGTTCTTTTTCTCATTTGAATGATTTGTTCCCTTTAATTCATTCTGTGAAGAAAAAGCAATGGAAGGGGGTGAAGGTTCTACAGAATCTGCTGGTTCAACTTTTATTTCTGTGCCATTGGCAGTATTGTTGGGTCCTTTCTCTCTTTTAGAGTTCTTTCCAGAAAGAGTTATCTTGTGAACAATTTGCATATGCCTTTTCAGCATTACTTGTGAACTATATTTTCTCTTGCACAGAAGGCATTTGCATGCAGTTAAATTGTATTCAGCCTTTGAAGAACACTTTTGTTTTCTGGTCTTAAAAGATTTTTTAGCAGAAGCTGTATCCAAGAACAAAGGTTGCCCAGGCTTTGTAGCTATATCAGGAGTAATGGAATCCCTTCTTAATCCTCTATGAACTTCATCAAAATGCCTCCTTACGTTGGCTTTTGTAGCAAATGATTTATAACATACCGGACAACTTCTACCTAATGTTACGAGAACATTCTTATTTCGTCCTTTTGAGGAGCACTGGTTTGGTTTCTTTTTTGTTTCTATATACTTCTTTAGCTCTTCCATCTTTTTTTTGTGTACTTTTCGAATGTGCCGGCGTACACTGCGTCTTGAATGAAATTCCTTCCTACAGAGGCAACAAATCAACTGGTGGCCATAATCAGAATTATCCAGAGAGTCCAACTCAGGATTTACTGCTGGTGGCTCTTCTTCAGGAGTAGGTATCACCTTGTTTGTAACAGGATCAGCAGGAGGTAATTCTACAGTTTCACCAGCTGGGACTGGGGCCGGAGCTGAAACAGTCTTGCTGGGTTGCTCAGTGCTGGATTCCTGTACCTGTACTGGAGCTTGATCAGGGGTATGGCTATTTTCTGTGTTCTCATCTGGACTATCAGTCCTTGACACATATTGAAATACAGCATTTTGATTAGTTTCTATAGGTTCCAATGTAATTATGTATTCTTGCTTATCTACCCTTGGATAGATTGCTTCAAGAAGATCATTTATGGCTTGACTCTGCTTATCTTTTATATCTGGGAGGTCTGGGAAAAGAGGAAAAGGTATTTTTTCATGATCTGGTAATTTCCAATTATTTAAATTTCAAAGTAGCTTTTAAACACTATGTGAATGCAGTCTCCAAATGTCCACAAATCCCGTATTTGTCCTCTCTGAACACTCATACTTCAAGGTTTTGAGTAATCATTACAAGTTGCCTTTTTATTAAAAGCCAACATCGGAAATAACCCTTCAAGCATGTTAATGTGAAAGCCACCTGAACTAAAAATTTGTATGACTGGAATTAAGCTGGTCTTTAAAAAACTGTATCAGTTGCAAAAATAACATCATTGGACTGAGCTTGTTCTGCAGGTGTGCAACTAAGCCTGAAGTATCATTAGAAACCAATTTTCCTACTGCGGGAAACAGGCACTCTCCATAAAAGGAACCTAATTCTGGAAATAAGCTCTTCTCTGTGAATTCTGAACAATCCTTACCAAAGAATGAAACATCTGTGTAACCTGAGCATTGCATTAAGATATAAGTAGATAATACTTTACAGGCCTCAGTAATATTCTGTTTTTAAACGCCGAATTATTTCAGTGCTCTAGTTCCCAGCATGAGACTCAAAGCATCTGCACTGGCACAACTAAGAAGCCAAGGTGCTACAGCAAAAAGGTGAAGCACTGAGATGACAGAGTTCAAATCACTGTGGATAATTTTAAAGATGTGATTCCTGGTAATAGCTAATTAAAAACCTATCCTTAGTCAGAGTTATTCCTTCCACACACCCAGCAATACGTGAAAAGTGTCAGTACAAGAAATATGCTGTTTTGTTGCTCAGAACCAAACTTTTAACACTGAATTTTTAACAGCTTTTGCAGACAGTTTCAAAGGGGACTATCTATATAGTTTTTTTACCATGAGTAAAAAGCCTTTCCTTTTTATAGCACCTTTTAAGACTACTTCGTGACTATACTAACCTAGAGCATGTCAAAAAAGTTACAAGGGAATAGTCTTTGGAATTTTTCACCACAGGATGCTGAACCTTTATTCTTGCCACTCATTTGCTATCTTTTATTTATCAAAAAGCCTCCCACTTGATTCAATAATTATACTCAATTTGATATAAACCACAAGTATTTATACAGTTTTATTCAGACACTGTAGGATTATCCCCTCTCATAGTGAACAGTGGAGATTATTCTATTTGTATGTTCCTTGTATGTTATTTCATATAATAGATGAAAGTTAATTGGAAAGTTAATTGAAGGCTAGAATGTCAGGAGCTGGACATGTAGTTTTTCCTCAGGGTGATCGCATTTTGTTTAGAAACAAGAAGTGCATCTGACTTAGATGAAACAACCTTGCTTTGAAACTACAAGTCACCCCTTTTCACAGAGAAGCTCTGTGACTCTCTAGCTGGCCAAGCAAGCTCCTTTAAGGAAGGCAATAGTACTAGTGTTTTCACCTTCTCCTGCTAGCTGATACCATGTACTAAAAGAATCATTAAAGTATATCTCTGTTTGTTCCTAATTTTTGAAATATTGAGGCAGGAAGGCAATAACCAGGAAAGAAAAACCCTCATTGCATCTATGCTGGTCTAGTCAAGAGATTGAGATCATTAGAAAGCTTTACAAAACATTTTTGATTGCAAACACGTTTCCAAATTAATTAACTTTACTCAGATCAACAAAAAGTCATGACTGGAATGAGACTTTAATAAATTTCTTTAACCATAATAATACAGTTCTTGATTTTTTTCCTCATCATTTAAGTTACTTCTTTTACTAATAAAGATGTTGGGCTATGCATGTTCATATAGAATATGTTAAAGCAGCATAAGGTGAAGTGAAGCAAGGGAAAAGAGACAGCATTATTCAAGCACAGATCCTTAAAGAAAAGGGTAAACTTTTAGTCTGTACTAAGACCAAAGGACTGTGTCCATGACACAAGCACTACGAGCACTTCCTCTGTACAGGAGAATATTAAGGATATTGACCCAAGTCACTGCACAGGATCCAGCTAAACTCCATCAGAGCTATGATGGCCTAAAACTGAGACACCCCATCAGAGACACTGTTTTCTGTACGATTAATTTCCCAGTCCTTTGACATGCTTTCAGGATCTTTCACAGTAAAGAAAGACAAATATGAAAGAAAAAGGGGAAGAAGGAACAGAAAATGTTAAGAGTGAAACTCTTAACTAAAAGGCTGGATGTATAAACCAGCTATCTACTTATGATATTAGCATGGGTCTTGTTTGTTAATTTATATAAAGTCAGTACTGCAGCGTCTTCAATAACATAAAAGTGATCTATATACATTACTACCGAAATTTAATTCATCTCTTTTTTGCATTTTTGTTTCAAATGTGTTTGTGTAAATGGTAAAGAAAGATAAGTTTTTCAACTTCACATAGCTTTATTAAGTATTTCTATTAAGAAGACTTACTATCATCCATCTGAAGACTTGGAGGACAATAAAACTTTTTATGAGTAATTAAATTCGGTAATCCTCTGAAGAGACTCCGGCACAATTTACACTCAAAAATGGTGTCCACATCTTTTAACAAGATATGTTTAAGTTGTTTTGTTCCTGTAATAAAAGAAATATTACACTTCAGGAAGGTTTTCTGTTCATCTCTTAATTCATATCATCCCATAGAACCGGAAACATTTTAAACCATGAATAATTATAACAGCATTTCATCTTTTGTTAATGCTACTTCAATCCATTTTAAGTTTATGATACATAACCTAAAATTTCACTATGAAGACAAGACTAGGATGAAAAAAAACCCCTTGAGGATTATGCATATTTCAGTTGCCAGAGACAGTGAAATGATTTACAAAAAAACTAACACCTCACATTAGGAAAGAGTTCTTACTACAGTATTTGGTTGTTGCAATACAATTGCCCAACAGGAAAGAATCAGCACCTAGAGCATTTAAAGAAGCCTGTAGTACTTTTTTTAGGGTTCTCCAACAGTGTTAAGAAAACAAGACATATACAGCTATTTAATGTAAAAACGGCACCTGGTAAGCAAAAAAATAAAGCAAAAAATAAAGCAAAGAGAATAACAGGTCAAGAAATGTTACTACGTATCTGACCCAAGACCAAGACGATGATGATTAGGCGAGATAATAGAAATGCAGAAATATTTTCAGCCTGATGAAAGGAAAATACATATAATTTAAATCTTAAACTTCTCTATTAAAACATAATATGTGTGTGATAAATTATGCCAGCTTTCCAGACTATTACACATTGCATACAAAGATAGTTAGATCTAGCATTATTGATGTATTCCAGCTCCTGGCAGTTTTTTACAATTCAAACTTACACCTTCATTTCTCATCTCATGAAAATTATGACTGTAAAGCCTGAAATTAGCAATAGATTACTAAAAATGATGAATACTTACCCAATCCAAATTAGGAAAAAGCACTAACCAAATTCAACTAATTTGCCTATCTTGATTTTTCTTATAATTTAATTAATCAAAATTAATCAAACAAGCAAAAATATAATGAAACTGGACCATGAATAAATAATATGAAACACCTATGAAACAGCAGCAAACATACAAGGTCAAGTGTTGTTATCTCACCACACTTCTCTTAAGAATTCCTTTTAAAGATCAAACTCAGAGTCACACTGCAAAACTATTTTCTAAACTGAACTCTTTCAAATATTAATAATTTCATAATAGTCAATAGTTTTTCAATACAAATGGGCCTTACCAAGAAAACTTCTTATTTCTTGGTGCAATAATAGTACTACTTTTTATATCTGAGTTTCGGCAAAGCACAGTGCCACTGTCTTCTTCAACAGTTCCTTAAAAATGGGATCCAAACTCAACCATCTGAGGCTACCACAGTTTCTGTCCCCTTCTATGCTTTCCTGGGCCACATCTCAGTGCTCTTTCTTTGAGTGTTACTAACCTCATGTTCATTTGACCTGCATTTTTATAAAAAGACTATTGGACAAATATTTAGATGTAGCAACAAATAAAAATTGTACAGAGTTCCCTCCTAAAGCAAGTTGTTTACTCAGATCGCACCAACCAACACTTGAATTTCTGCATATAAAGAAAATCCAGGTGAACAAAACCAAAGATGCTCCATATAGACAAAATACTTATGAGACACCACACTACAATGCAAACAAAATGCTTCCAACTTGGTCAAAGCACACACAAAAAAAAAAAAAAAAACAAACAGAATTCAGCTGTTCATGCATGCCCTAGCCACAAAACTCCCTCAGAAAAAAAAAAAAAATCTCCACTATTACCTAATAGGGGGGACACAGGTTCCTCATTCTCTCTCCTGTTATGTTGATATTTCAGTCTCCTTTTGTTCATGACTGAAATATTTTTTTCCAATACAAATTACTGGGTTTAAGAATTACTGGAGGAGATCAAAGGATTTATGACATACTAGAGATCATAGTGTATGACGTGGTAGTCACTTTGGCTTCAAATCACCCTTATGCAACTATAAAGTTCTTCAATGGTAGGACTAAAGAAATAATTCCTCCTTTTGAATTAAACTGTAGACCCTTAGGAACTTCTGGAAACAGCAAAAAATTTAAAACATCTACCAGTTTTGTGTACACAGCAGGCAGAGGAAAACAAAATTATCTCCTTATTCCTCACCAACTGCATATTGTGGCAACAAGCAGCCAATCTTCTGCCAGCATATGCTGCCTCCAGCTTACTGGAGAAGACTTGTTTATCTTTGAAGTCTTGTTTATCTTGTAGTTACACCTAATTCGATATTGTGATGGTAGTGCAGGTGATACCTTGTCAAATTCTGTTAATATTTGTAACTTTTGATGCTAGAATAACATCACAGTCACAAGAAATCAATACAGAACACCGATCATAAATATCTCTCTGTCAGAAATACCAAAGTTTATGCCTTTAGCAAGCAATTTCTTTTTAAAAAAATAAAATTAGATTTAAATTCACCTTTTATTTTTAATGCTTTGAATAACAGAAGCTTTTGATGAAATTACTTAAAGAGCTATGGACAATATTCTGTGTTAAATCTCTATTCTTTTACCACAAGAATCACAACACTTTCCATAATGAAATGCTGCTTGTTCAAAACTAGCCAGTAAAATCTTGGTCTAAGTCCTCTTGCTTTCTGTTCAACTTCCCTGATGCAGATGACTGATGATGTCAAAGTAAGCTGTCAATTTAACACCTGCCAGTGAGGACAATATGGAAGTAGCTCAGAGACAAAGTACCTGCAATTAGTTTGTGCTATTACCAGTAAATATTCCATTAATCTGCTTTATGCAAGAAAAGCCTGTCACACACATCTGAGGCCTCAGGAAATCTCAACAAAACTAAAAAAGTTACTTACTGAATAATCTCACATCCAGTTTTTGTATTAAGCTATTAAAGTGCTAGTGGACAATTTAAATACTGTACCCTTTTACAAGACTCACACCAGACATGCATCCCCTTGCATAACAGCATATATATTTAACAGCTCTATGTGAAAAATCTAGAAATACACAGATAGTAGCACTAAAGACCAAGAGCTGTGAAAATAAAATGTTTGGTTTGCCACATCAGGAGTGTAGAAACAGCTTGAAAATATTGAAGGTTTCCACTATCCCAGGCTTCCTCCCCCAAATGCTTAGTTTTCATTGCTATGTATTGCAACTCCCAAAAATAATCAAGGAACACCTTAAAACATTTAAACACCTTAACACATGATAAAGCAATTTAAGAAGTTCAACATAAAGTTTTATGTTCATGTCAGGAGTTTTATGACAAACTTAGTAAGAACAGCAGGAGAAATGACACAAAGCAGAACAACAAACTAATTTTTAAGGTTTTTGAAAGATAACTACACAGCAGGATGTGTATCTTCATTACTTTCTATGAAAACCTTTATTAAAACAAAAACGTTAATTCCAAAAATCTACAAACATTTTGCAAATATGCAGGAGGTCAGGTGCTGGTTATTTTAATATATTGAATACACATAACTCTTTTAACAAGGTAATGAACTTCTCAAGAGTCAGGCATGGTTTCATACCTGATCGAAAACACTCAATGATTTGCTGAATACCAGACTTTGATGTTTGCAGAGGCTGCTGCAGTAATGGAGGATCACCAGGTTCCAAGAGATGCACTGAAATATATAAAAGGATAATAAGCCATTAGAAAACACTCAGGTGATTTCTATAAATTAGGAATTTTCCATACACACAGTGAACTAGAGAAAAAGGGCCAGGATGACAGTAAAAGCAGCCTTACTCTACAATTTTCATCTACATTGAATTAAAGAAAAGTCAATACTGAATTTTTCAGCCATGATACCTTCTGACAGTTTGCTGTCATTTCGATTATTTAAAGAAAATGTGTATTTAAAGCTACATGTAACAAACACAGAAACATATAAATATATAAAACCAATTAAGTCACTAGAAATGTCCATCAATTGAAGCAATTCTCGAGAACAATCTACTTGACTCCCATCACTAAAACAAAACCAGATGTACTAACAAGCATTACCAATACCGTATTACCAGCATTACCAAGTACTTCAAGCATCCTATACAACTTCAGTGTTGCCAGTACACACCTAAACACTGAACCCAAATTTAAAGTAGCAATTATCAGAAAGAAAGCACAAGCATAACTACCTAGTATATACCAAAAAGAAAACTATCATAGTATTTTTAACCAAAAAAAACACATTTAATAAACTCCTCAGGTTCAAGTAAACCGCTGAAGTAATACTTTATTTCTGGTGTTTCATTCCACAACATATTCTTTGCAAAAGTTATTGAAACTAAAACATATATTAATCAGAATTTTCAGTCATTCCATTATGCAGTATTTATGCAAACGCAAATTAACAGCATTCCATCACTGTATGTAGATATGGCAATTAAGCTTTGTCCAGAGGGAAACCCAAATTTACAGAAATAAAAGCACTTCTTGAAGAATGTGTTTGCAAAATCATTAGTTAGGTCTTCTTTTTCATTTTTTATTGACTAAATAGCTAGCTTTGTACTTCATAAATTGGCTCCTACCTCATCCACTTGTTTTGATGTGAACCCCATTTTAAGGTTTCCATTTCTAAATGAAGCACTAAGCATCTCTAAGAAATTTATTTTTAATAAAAGCCAGTAGAGGCATAGTATAAAAGTATTTAGAGATATTAAGTGTGAAAAGACTAAACATATTTTGACAGGAAAGCTGAGCTAAAAGATATAAGGTTATGAATAAATTCTAGCTGAAAAGCACATAAGAAAGAAAAGCACTCTAAAAAAGGACAACAGAATGAACGCTCCACCCAACTATGCTGGCCCCATAATATACTATTAGATATACCAACACATAACAACCATGACAAATCAGCTAATCATTTGGATATCTCTAACACAACAACTTATTGTATTCTCATAGTCTACTCCCTACACTCAAAAATAAAACTTTTTGGTTTGTACAGTGCCTCTAATATGCATGTACAACACCCACCAACATCAAGAGGAGTAACACAGGTGAAGCAGACCTAGCACATTGCTGTTAATTTGTCAAGCACAAAAAATCCTTTAGTTTTCTTTTAAAGCATTAGAACAATTCTCAAAACCATTTCATCTTCAACACAAAGAAATGTTTCCACTAACTGAACAATACCTACTCTCAAATTACATTTCATTAAAGGAGCATAATCAAAGTCACCACACTCAAACTTTCATCTGTTAATTCCCCAAACTGATGTCTTTCTTCTCAAAACAAAAGTGAAAATATCCAAATGGCACCTTTCTTACCAAAACAAAAGTGAAAGTATTCAAATAAACTATATAACAAGGCAAAATGGAACAAAATTGCCTTTAAAAATACCCATTATAACAGTAGGCAGAAAAATTTCAAAAACATCTAACAGGTTGGCTGAAACTTCACAGTATTCATTACAGTTTCCACTGATGGCATCTTTCAGGTCACACTGTTGTGGAAAGTAAACAGTCACTCCAGGACTTAGGGGGGAGGTTTCTCCTCTGAGAATAAGAATTCAATTTCATCACAGTTGACTAGAGAAGACATAGAGTAAAAATATAAACAACGAATGCAAATGATTGCCAGAAATATCATTTTACAAAAAAAATCTCAGAATGCTGCACTTTTGGAAACAAAAAGGTCAGGTTTTTTGCACAACTTCTTCCCTTCCTCTGCTCACTGCGTACGATGCCCATGTGGTAGGCTGGGGATTACTCCATATCCTGCAGGAACTAAACAATTCTCTTCCTGAAATGATTTTAAGGCTACAGTTCAAGAACGCAAAAAAAAAAAATCCAAACAAAATTCAGAAACTTTTCATACTCAGAGCTGACACTAACAATACACATCTGCAACCTTCCTAAGTTTCTGCAAGCTTTCAGAGAAGATGTGCAAAACAGCCGAAGTATCACACACCACCGTACCTGGTTCACAGCATCCATGGTGATGGTGGTCAGTCTGACAACACTTGTCCCTTAGAGGCATTTTCCGTGCGCACGACCTACTTTCCTTCTACATCCAGCAGCTCGTTTCTGACAAAATAAGCAAATTCGCTGTAACCGCCGAAGCCCGGGCGGCTCAGGAGCGCGCTAACCCCGCACACCCACTTCCTGCGGCGGCACGGCCGGGCAGGCCGGAGGCAGCGGCACCCCTGGCGCAGGAGAAAGTTCCCATTGTTTTCCGCAGGTCTCACAACGCCCTCTGCGACGGCCGCGGCCAGCACGGCCCCGCTCCCGCCCCGCCGCCACCTGCGCGTCGGCCGGCGGGGGAGAGCCCCCGTCCGCCGCGCTCCCCACCGCGCCCGGCC
>VZRZ01002429.1:396748-422426 GCA_013398175.1 Climacteris rufus | reverse complement strand
GGGGGGGGTGTTGAGTTTAGTTTTCATTCTCTGGCTTGTGTTCTCAACATAACCAGCAGAGCTTGAAGCAGAATCTTTATTCATTGCCTTTTAGATTATGGGGAGCTGGTGAGATGTTTTGGCCTAAGAGTTCTGTTACAACTTGGTGATCGAATCCTTTTTTGATTGTTTCTCAATTGTGCGTATGGCTTTGAGAAATGTAAAATTCAGAACAATTTCTCCTAGTTACTGTACTGTGCTTCCAAATATATAATGAATTATTCTAGCAAGGGAGGTATTTTTTGGTGGAAGATATTGAAGCGTTATCTCAGACAGTTGTGATAGTAAATTTAGTATCCACTGAGAGGTTTTGTCGTGCCAAAGGGCTGGTGGTAACACCTGGTGAGATGCCTTGCCATCTGTTTATACATCTAAGATCTGTAAGATTTGATTACTAAACTTTTCCTCCTACACTATGACCACTAACATTTTTTTCTGTATTTGGGATGCATTTTGGATGAAGTACCTGGCTTCATAGTCATTTTTCCAAGGAAAAAATAATTGTAAGTTGGAGTGAATTAATGCTGTGATGCTGCACTGAAGAGAGTTCATTTTTGCAGAGGTGAAAGTAAAATTGCATTAACTCTGAAGTATCTCACATGTAATATGTCCTAATCAAGAAGTGTCACAAATCAGTCATAAAGTGTTTCACTGCAAATACAGATATTCCAGCATTCCTTAATATGTCACTCTTAGCCTATTTTCTGCTTTGATGTGGCTTCATCTAATGTTCTTGCTGAAAGCATCCTATGAAAACTGTTCTTTCAGAAACACCATATTAAACAAATTTTAGACATAGAAGCCTGAGAGAAATTCAGACTCCAAGGGCAGAGAGATTCTGCAGAGATACCTCAACAAATTAGAGAGATGGACAATCACCAACGGTATGAATTTTAACAAGGACCAGTTTTGGAATCTGCACTTGGGACAGGGCAATCCTGGTTGTGTGTATAGGCTGGAGAACAGGAGGCTGAAAAGCAATGCTGCAGAAAGGGACCTGGGGGTCCTGGTTGATGGAAAGTTGAATGTGAGTCAGCAGTGTCCTGGCAGCCAGGAGGGCCAACATGTCCTGGGGTGCATCAGGCACAGCATTGCCAGCTGGGCAAGGGAGGGGTTTGTCCCACTCTGGTCTGCTCTGCGGAAGCCTCACGTTGAGTCCTGTGTGCAGTTTTGGGCACCACATTTTAAAAAAGATGCTAAGTTATCAGAAAGCATCCAAAGAGGGGCCACGAGGACCGTGAAGGATCTGAAGGGGAAGCCATATGAAGTCACTTGGTCTGTTCAGCCCAGAGAAGAAGAGACTGAGGGGAGACATCATCGTTTTCAACATCCTCACAAGAGGAAGCAGAAGGCCAAGCACTGATCTCTTCACTCTTGTGACCAGTGACAGGATTCGAGAGAATAGCATGAAGCCCAGTTAGAGGAGATTTAGGTTGGATATCAGGAAAAGGTCTTTCACCCAGAGTGTGGTCAGGCACTAAAGCAGGGTCCCCAGGGAAGTGGTCACAGCACCAAGACAGAGAGTTCAAGAAGTGTTTGGATAAGACTCTCAGACACATGGTGTGGCTCTTCAGGTGTCCTGTGCAGGTGCAGGAGTTGGACTCAATCAACCTGATGGGTCCCTTCCAACTCAGCATATTATATGATTCTATAATTCAGACACACCAAGACTTCTTTGTTAGAGTCTCTGACCATGATGGCCAAATGTGTAGAACACTTGCCAAGGAAGCAGAATACCTTGATTTCTAAATCCTGAACTACAAAGTAGATATTCCTTTTGTTAAGCACAAGGCACAGTTAAATCAGGAATTCAGGAGCTGGGGGACTATAGAGAAATTAAAAAAGACAACCTAATTCTATTGAGAGTGAGCTTAGCCTGGGAAAGGGGAAAAACAATACTGAGTTCTGGTTGCAATTCCCAATGCTGTTTATTTATTTATATCCAAAGACGCATAAACGGGAATTGAATAAACTAGTTTTTAGAGCACAGGTGTTGACTTTCAGATAAAGGTGGGATCATTCAGAGAACTCTGTGGTGTTTCTGCTTGTATCAGTCAATGTGAAAAAGTACATTAAAAGTTTTCTATAGACTACAAATGAGATTATGTGAACTGGTTATCCTGACACCATTTTATAACCCAATGCAACTTGATACAATATTTAAACTGTGTATATTTGCAGGTTTCATGTTTTTTGTGGAATCTTTGAACTCAATTACATTTGTATCAAATCCACATTTGCATAATTACAATGTTTAGACTATTCTTATACCTCAGCCTTGACAGTACCTTGCAGAAAATCCCTGGGCTAGAATAATTCTGAATCTTAGTCAATATGTATTCTGATCTAACAAGCAGCTGCATCTTCATGCTCTGTTCCCCAATTAACACAAAGCTTCATTACCCTTCCTGGATAAAAATAAACTGCTATGTGTATTATCTTACCCATAATCCATTTATTTACAAAGTTATTAAAACTCGTAATTAATTAGACTTCTCATGAGGTCTAATTCCCTTCTGTGCTTTCTGGTGCACGACTATAATATTTAGCAAAGGGAACAATTTGCATTGCATCTCTCCCCTGGAGGTCCTTGTCATCAATTGATTGTGGATTCAACCTATTCCATTTTTTTTCTCCTTACACCCTTCAGCTTTGATTCCTGGTTGCACGGTGACACAGCTTCACATGGAGGCGGGAAAAATTTTCTGTCCTAAAAGTATTTCACTTGTGATTACGGCACTTCTGTGGAAAGTGTGACCTGGTGGCTCAGTCACCAGCAAGGCTGGAATGGGGGCTTGGAAGGCTTGAATCCAGCCTGCCCATTTCAGTGCTGCACCTTCTGACAGTGGGTTCTGACAGGAGAGTCAGAGAGCGTATGGAGCAAGTACTTTTTTTGGGAAAATGTCTGTGCAGCTGGAAACAACTAAGGTGACAAGAGGTGACCATTCTAATGCCCCAAGAAGACATTCTGCATTATCAGATCAGTGTGGTCAGTAGAACTCTCCTACAAGGAACAGGGAAGAAAAAGTGTAACTGAACTGATGACATAGTTTGGGTGTTTTGAGTGGGACTTGGACACTTTTGCTATTGGGAACTCAACTTCAACTAGCCAGGAAGTTCCAGTACTCTTGTTTCTTCCTCATGGATCACTAACAAGTACAGCATGACTTGCAACTTTAAAATAATTTGTCTTGCACACCTTTCTTTAAGAAAGGCATTATTCTGCGTAAACATTCTCTGTTTTTTGCTTACCTGCCTGGCTGGGGAAAAAAAAAATATGCTTCTCACAGTACAGAGAGTTGACTTAACAAAAGAACTAATCTAATAAAATAAATTATGAAAAATGAAGGACTTGCTTACACTATTATATAATGAATTTGCATCTTCTTACCACATTCAGCTTTCTTCCAGTCCAGTGACTTTTTCCTGTACACTCTTCCTGTAGAGTGAACATAAAGTTAATTTAATTCATGTTTTCATCCCTGATTAATCTGATTAATACAAAATACATACAGATATGCAACAAAATGAGCTTCATGCTTTCAGAAACCATTTAATTGAGGTATATATATTCTAAGGGTTTATGATGTGCACTAGGAAATGGAGTATAATCCACCTGGATAAGAAATTTGAGGTCAAATGCAGACCTGGTCTAGCATGCTAATTCACAAGGTGATAATATTCTTTACCAAATAATGCATATAAACGCATTCCTAATTATGAATCTAGTGAAGTTTAAAATAAAGTGTTGCCAGCTACCTCTTTCTTATGGAGATGGTGGTAAAGGATCTAGACTGCTGAGGACAGGAGGGGAGTAAAGAGAACATGTAAGTATTTCTAATCCTTTCAGAGGAAAATATAAAGGACCATACTCCTAAACTTACGTCAAAATGTGCTCATGAGGGGAAAGTCCTGAAGAAAATAGACAAGGACATTTGTTTCTCTGTGTGTACATATGCATGTGATGTATGTCCACTTGCAGTTGTGTGGATACAGCATCGGAAGGCATGGGAAGCAGAAGAGTGAGAGAGGCAGGGGAGAGAAATAGGAGAGCAAGAGAGGAGGCTTAGACAAGGAAAGGGAAAATGAGAGAGATTCATGAGAAGAGGGGAGAAATAAGGCCCAGGAAAGATTCAGAATGAAAGGATGCAATAAGGTGCAGTAGCTTAAAAATAATGCAGGCAAGACTGACAGGAAGAAGCATAGCAGAAAAAAATGGGAGGAAGAAGTAGGAAGACAAGACAGAAAGAATAAGCAAAATAATTCATTAAGCAGATTTCCTGGGGTTTTATGACCTGTAATGAGATTATCTCCTCTTTGCTGACCATTTTCTTAGGTTTTGTAGTAAAAGCAAGGAAGTGTAAACATAAGCATCCAGGTCATGGGTCTAATCAGAGCAACAGTGCATAAAAAATCCAGAAATAAGAGCATTTCTATTAAAAAATGAAGCAACTATTTTCGTAAGCTTTCTTCTATGTTTGTTTGTATGTAAATCAAGTTCTACATTGCAGGGCAATAGGAACCTTTCAAATTTCAAGATTCTTTCAAATTTGAGACATTCTGATTTCAGCAACAAACTTGCAAAATATTACTCAGCTTCAAGGAAAAAAATGCAAATATTTCAAGATGTTTGAGGACAAGCTATGAAAACAAAACCAAACAAAACAAAACAAAAAAAAACCAGAAATGAATTCCAGAAATATCACTGTCAAAATTACCAAGAACAAGTAGTTGTAAAAATGCAATATACAATTAACCCAATCAGCATTAAAATACTGTTTCATGTTAAGAAGGATTACAAATGATAAATCAGAGAATCAACTGAAAGAAAAATGAAAGGTGAATGGCCTGAAAAAAACTGGTGTTAGGCAGCTAATGAGCTAGTCTGCATTGTCTTAGGCAGAGAAAATCCATATAAATGAACTGTGGTGCAGCTCTGCCCTCAGTGGGAGACTGGGTTGCTACACTCTGCCTGGCTCCACTCAACTTGTGGGAATGTTGTAACACTGAGACCTTGAGCACTGTCAAAATCAGTTGAAATTTTCAAGAAGGTTCCAAAGATTATTGAAAAACTTGTACAGACAGAATGTGCAACAGAGTAAATTTTGCTACCTTAGGAATTGAGGCAAAAACTGTAGAAAAGTAAAAAAAGATAGACTGTTGATTGCCACTGCATTAAAGCTAAATGCTGTTTGCATTTGTACTGCAAATTAGATTTCCTTCTTGGATAGCAGAACATGGCGTGCCTAATTTGGACTATAAGTCCAAAATAAAGGACATATTCATCAAAATAAAGTCAATGACAATAAACTAAAAGTACAAAGTACAAAAAGTGGGAAGTGCAAAGCACAACACAATCAGCTAAAGGTACAAATTGGGAGATACAATGCGCAACACAACTCTGCATAAAAGAAACTGTACAGAAAATGTGACAGACAAGATTGTCACACAAGGCTGCTCTTATTTTGGTGTTCAAAATCCATGAATGCATAAGAAAGATATGCACTAAAAGATCAGGAATTAGAAGATTAATAAGTGATTACAAATAGTATTCAGTATATTATTTAGTATATTCCTATAAATAGTATTCAGCAATGAAAGGGACCAGTTGTATCAGTATCAATATATTTCAGCAGCCTCTCTTCAAGTTGAACATGGACAGCAATGGCAAATAATCTCAAGGAATCAAACCTCAAACAGCGAATCAAACCCTGTAATGAGCAGGAGTGATCTTCTCTGATGCTGACCTAATGAGTCTCTCTTCCACATTTTGACAGTACTTGAGAGCATGAAATTTTTGCTAATGAAACTGAACTGAACCGAGGCTGGCAGAGGATATTTTGGCACATGATATCTTGTCAATCATGACTCTTGTTAAAACTGTTCTTATCCCACATCTTCTACTAATTGTATTTTTTAATGTGTTAAAGAAAAAGTTGGTGAGCAAATAATCATTTTTCATTCATCACCTTGACATGCTTTTTTGTTATTTCCTTCAACCTAACTTAGTGACGTTTAATTGGCCACTCAAAATATGTTGTCCAAGCAGCATGCCAGCTGCTGCTTATAACACATCTCCTTGAACTACACAGTTAGTAATCATATAGTATTAAGCAGTAGAGATATTAGAGAATATTTCTGAAAATCGTGTGAATTTGGTCTCATCACTAGTCTGGTAAACATTTTGTGTCTTACAATTTTTACTGTCATACAGAGTATGTAGCATAGACTTAGTACCAGACAGCCAGTGAATTCTGTTTGTTATGTGCAAAGGAATAAGCTACAGCCCATAGAGGAATGTAGTAGCCCTGGGCTATTGCATAGCAAAAGAATAATTGGATTCTGTTAATTCATCACTGACATTAACTCCTTCTGTACTATAAGATATAAGCATTGGAGTAGGGTAAACTCACTATTTATATTTTTAAAAAGAGGAAAACGACAAGAGAAGAATTTAACAAACCTGACAGTTTACCTCCTATCCCCCCAGATAGTGAAGCAAGTAGTGAAAGACACTATTATTAAGCATTTAGAAGATAAAGAGGATATGTAAAAGCCAAAGTATATCTGCCAAGAACAAATCTTGACAAGTCACCTAATTTCCTTCTTAATAAGTAATAGGCCTCAAGAAACAGAGAAGTGGAATCTAGCAGGATTTCACGAAGGCTTTTGATGTTTTCTTATGGGGGATTCTCGTTCATAAGCAAGTTAATGTGATTAGAAAACCACATGCAGAGAGAAATTATCAATGGTTTACTATCAAACTAGAGAAGTGTTTTAAGACTCTATTCTGGTTGAATACCATTAAACATGTTCATTCACAACTGGGTGTGTTTGTTCAATTTATAGAAGATTTCAAGTTGAAGGATCTGCAAGCACACAGGAGGCCAGAATGAGAACTGGAAATTATTTTGATGAATTCAAAGAACAGTCTACAAAAAGAATCACAGAATTACCGAATAGGTTGTGTTGGAAGGGACCAGAGTGGTTCATCTTGTCCAACCTCCCTGGTCAAACAGCTCATCCCAGAACACATTGCACAGGATTTTGTCCAGACAGTTCTTGAATATCTCCAGTGAGGAAGAATCGATAACTTCTCTGGGCAATCTGTTCCAGTGCTTGGTCACTCACATCGTAAATAAGTTCTTCCTTATGTTCAGGTGGAACTTCCTGTGCATCAGTTTCTGTCCATTGCCTCTTGTCCTATTGCTTAGCACCATTGAGAAGAGTCTGGTTCCATCCTCTTGACACAAGACATATCTCAAAGTTGGAAACATGAAATCCTACTCTCAGGTAACAATGGACACTGTGTGGGTATCACACAGACATTAGTAATTAAAAAAATAATACTGAGGAATAAGGTAAGGTTGCTACAGAGAATGTGTGTACATGAACCTCTGTGAATTATATTCCTAAAAAGGAGAAGTATCATATTAGAGATGCAGTTTATTATATTGCCAGAATGGTAACAATTATCACAAACTTCTGAAGGAATTAGTGAAGTCAAAAATTACATTAATGACAGGCTTCAATTGCCCACTGTCATGCTATTAAGATTCCCAGCAATCAGGATTGAATAGCCCATCCTGAGACTGTAAAGGCTATGAAGAAAGTGAAACAAGACTTCCTCAACAATAACATTCAAATTATTAGAAGAAAAGAAAAATTTGAAAGAAGTTTTAAAAATTTTACATTGGATTGAAGACTATAAAAACTTCAACATATAGTGTTGTGGTGGCCCAGCCCACCTTGGGGCTGAGTGCCATACAGTGGGTAGAATTCACCGCCCAGGATTCCGACCCTGAGGGCGGATCTGAGGGCGAGGCCCAAGTCCAGGGCTGACACCCACTGTGTGTCACTCCAGCAGCATCTCCTCCCTTCCAGAAGCCTCACTGGTCTTTTCTCCCCATTGGTTCAAACCTCCCATGTTTAATAATGTGGCTTATTCTTTATGTATGAAGCTCTGGAAGGTTCTGTTCAGTTCGGTTCCCCATTGGTTGGTTTGTATCTGTTCCTCCCCTAATGTGTTGTGATTTGTTCCCTGGTACCTCATGTCCTTCCCTTATTGGCTTGCTCCCTTGCTCCCTTCTCTCTCCAACCCCCTTTAAAAATGTTGTCATCCCCCTCACAAGTGCCTTTGACTGCCTGCCTCCCTTTCGACCACATCCCCTGCCCTTCAGGGTGGAAGTAAAGTCGGGACTGAAGACACAGCAGAGGCCCTCTCTCATTTTTTTACCCTCGCCAAGTTGCTCGGCAACAGCACTGCTGCAGCCAGCCTTGACTGCTTTCTCAGGCAGCACAGAACTGCTGACGGGTCTTTGGTAGCCGCGCTGCTGGGACACCGGACCTTGTCGCCTGCCGAAGCCACCGGGTGGCTAGCGGCCGGAGCGACAATATAGGCCAAGTGTCAATGAATGGCCTCTGTTATGAAGACATCCAAAAGCATTAAAAACATTTAAAACAGAAATAACATTGCTGTGATTCAGCTGTGAAGGAAAATACTAAAATATATAAATTACTTTTTAAAAAATGGAGTCATGTCCAAAAGAGGGGGAAAAAAAACCAGATGAAGAATCTCTATGACACTGAAGGTAAAATCACAGAGAAGTCCAAAAACACCATTTTGAAGCCCTAAATAAATGTTCAGAGCCATCTTGACCATATTGAAAAGAAGCAGCTCACCAGACCATTAGTACAATAGATCTGTGATCACAAGCAGCACTCAACAAACATATCAGAAAAAGGTGAACCAAAAGTCAGGTCATTTCTTAGCGCCCTTCTTTATGAGTGAGGAGTCTGAGCAACTGTCTCAATTCAAATCTAAATAAAAAAAGATTTAGAACAAACCACTAAAATTAACCATACAAAGTTACAAGGACAAGATGGTAATCCACCCAGACCTGTAAAGGAATTCCGACATGAAATCACTGAGCAGAATTATTCCAGTATATAACCTGGTTTAAATCAGCCCCTTAGTGCCACAGGTCTGGACAATGAAAAATGTGACACCAAGCTTAAAAGAGGCTCTAAGACAAATTCTGGATATGCTGGCTCATAAATCTGGTTTATCTTTTCAATCAGTTTTCTTTCTACATAATTAAATAGTATACAAGCAGATACATAGATAAATGCAATGTACTGACAGACAATCAACAGAACTTCAGTTTGGGAGTCATTCTTTACCATCTATTAGAGATCTCTGAAGGAAATAAGATACCTGTAATTTGTTTAATATTTTTAATAGAAATTCTTATCAAAGACACCTAAATAACTTACACTGTTATACGTAAGATATAAAAAATTAATAAGGTTAAATAATCAGATTTTACAATGAAAAGAAATTATGAGTGGATAATCCCCTAAGAATCTGAGTTAGAATATTTGGTGTGTAAAATAGCCATAACTATATGGAAAAGGAGGGAATTGTGAAAGAACAGAATTTTCAGATTATGAAGTATTATGCATGCTACACAAACACAAAACTGCCTGTGGAGAAATTCGCAGGGATCTCAATACAGAAGGTCTGTCCAGTAAAAACAACCAAATAAAATTGTGACAAGCATGATACCATGCACATGAGGTAAAAATACCTTAATTATAAATACATCACAACTGTCTCAAACTATGGCATCTGTTGTCTTTCAGAAAGAGATTTGAAATCACTGGAGGTAGAGAAAAGAAAAACAATAAAGAGAATGTCATAAAATACTAGGAATAGGGAGGACAAAACAGAAAATCCCATTTATTACTGTCAACTCATCCTGGTCCTCCCTTTGAACGCTCCATACAGTTCTAATAAGATGTTTTCAAAAGAGGTGTTACACAACTTTTTAAAAATACTACAAAGCACAGACAGTCACTGAGAAGAACTGCATCTTTTGTAGAAGGGAGGATAAAAAGTGCCAAGACTTTCCGTGCTTGGAGAAAATAGAAAAGGATATGATATAGAGCCATAAAATTGTAAATGTTTTGAATAAGATTAATAAGGAATGTTTATTAATTACTACTAAGCTCACAAAAACTATCAAGCCCTTAAGGACATTATCAGAGAGCAATGTAAACATTACTAAATCTTAATACATTTATTACATAAGTAAATTTTGAGTCTCATTTTCACAGAGTACTATGGAAGCTAAAAGGACAAATTAATTTTAAAAGCAATGGATTGATGGATAAATGGATGCAGAAAAGTCCATTTGTAGCTCTAAAATAGGATGGCCTTCAGTCCTGGGAGCTCTTTGATTGAGAAGATAAAACAGAGGTAGGATCACTGTAAAGCTTTTCTTGGAAGTTTTGCATTCTGGCTTCAGCTTTGAATGTGGTTCTGGATTGCACTGCCTTTCAGTCAAGCATGAAAGGCCACAGATTCTTATGAAATACTTATGATATTCTAGATGGAAGTTCTGCAGAAACAGTTCTTGGGAAGATAGTATATGCTAAGCAGAACGTGTCTGAAATGCCAGACTGGTCCAGAAAATGGAAAGCATCAAATGGTGAAGTAAAGGCACAAATTTGTAGGAATATTTCTCTTCAGTTCAATTCTTATAAATTGATAGCTGGAAAATTGACCAAGTTTTGGCATTGCATTTCAATCAGAGTTATCTGTAAGCATAAAAAATGTCCAGGGATTACAACCTAGAAAAAATATGAAAAGCATTGCAGATCTTTAATGTTGACTGAAAGCTTTCAAGATGTACAAGGTAGAATCAAATAAGGAAGAAAAATAGTTTACTAGATCATAAGAATAAAGAATAAAATATAAAAAGCTGTTTCAACGAAGATTTGAGCTAGACCACAGAGAGGATTTTTAAAAGGAAGATCCCAAATACTGATGTAGTTTGCCTGGGGATGTGTAGAATCTCTATCATCCTAGGGTTTTAAGACATCTGTTAGACCCATATCTTTATAGTTTAAGTGCAGTGAGTGGGCTATATATGTGTTCTACATTCATGAGAGTCCTATTTTTTTTCTGACATTTGAGGAATGGCTTGTCTGAAATGTGTGTGATAAATTCATATTATTTTGACTGCATGTTGGCATGCAGCTATTCATGCTGTCTTTGTGTATATTTATTTTCTTTCTCACTCCATCTCTAATCATCTATAATTTTATTTACAGCTCAGCAACTGTTTCTCACAGTCAAATTCCTCTCCATTGGCTTGACACTCACTGCTTAGTGTTATTCCCTGTGTTTTGTCACATTGTCCTAGCTCATTTTTCAAACAGCCAGTGGTAATTTGTTCTCATTTTTATAAGGACAATTTCAAATTTCTTTTTACTCATTTATTTGTAAAATCATAACGTAGCAATTGAGCAAGTTATAGTAAGATCAATACCATCCCCTTATTCAATATATTCTCTCAAAAAATACTTATTCCTTTGGTAAAAAACTCAGGTCAATTTGCCCAAGTATTTTGCTTTATTATGTTTGGGGGAGAAATACCTTTTACTTTAAATTTAGTGCAAGATGTTGGCAGCATTCGTACTCTAAAGTTAGTCTTGAGGATGAGGCAAGCAACAAGGAGCCAAGATGACAAAGATTTATACGTGTTTCTTTATCCCTGACACTGGCAGCTGCCAGCTGTGGTTGTACCACAGTGGACCCTGCACTTCTTTGGTAGTTCCACAGGGGCCCATTCTTTGCCCAGGACCAACTCAACTCATGCAGGCAGAGCCTGAGCGGGGAAGGAGGTCCTGAACAGGCACCAGATTTCTTCCTCCAGAAAGCTCTGAAGCCGGTGTCCATGCTTAACTAAATGCTTCCTTGTAAACAAAATACCAAATGGGTCTTGAGAACACAGGAAGCCAGTATTCATGATATTCTGTGTACCCATATCTGCAGACTGTAACAGGTAGAACTTTTTGTGGATTGTGGGTCTCTAGAGCAGAGCACACAGGTCAGGGTGCTTTGGGGAAGTCTACTTCCCATTGCTTGTACCAGCAGAAGTAAGAGTAGAAAAGTCCAACTGCAGAAGCAAGCCCCATATTACACCTGAGGAGGAAATGGGTCTCCTGCCTTCTTTCACAGAAGAAAATCTGAGATAACCTTTCTAGAATCTTCAATATCAGCTATTAAATTTGCATGCAAGGCCCTTAAAAGTTATGAGTTTTTCAAAGGCATTTATCCCTGCTTTCTGAAAATCTGTCTCTGAGAGACAAAAACCAAATCATCCGTATATATTACAATCTGGATTATTATTCAAAGGAACAAGTATCCATTCACTCAGAGCTGTCTGCAGAATAAAGGCCTGAATGAGCAATATCATTTTTACAAACTGTCATTTAAACCAACAAGGTTATTTTTTTGTGCAGAACTGCTGGGTGAGTTAGACCTCTGTACCTGTAATCATCCGAAGTGTTTCTAAAGTCACAAACATTTTTCTTCATAATTGGACAAAAGCTTTCAAATTACTTGGGACAAACTCATCTCCTAGAAGCAAAGGTAGGGAGACACATACTCTACGAGCCCTTTAAACTACAGTAAGGTCTGTGTCACTCCATCCTTCCCCTTAGAATAAACCAAGATGCAGCAGATTATGGCAAAATAGCTGTGAGGGAGATTACTTGTGCCTGATCGAGTAGACCAAAAGAAATCCAGGCTAACTGCATCAGTATAAGAAATGAGCCATCAAAGTTGACACTTTTTGTCATTCCACCTAGAAGAATACTATCATCATATCAGAGAATCAGAAGGACATCGTTTAGAGTCATTCCTCTCAATGTACATAATCCTTTGACATTCTTAATGTTCCTTGATTACATGTGCTGTTTCTCCCTTTTGGTGATTGGCAGTGATATTGTAGTGCCAGAACAGCTTCAAAGTTTTTGTAATTTGTTTCCTTATTGCAGGCAGCTAAGATCGAGGTCTTTGACTGTTTTCTCTTTGATTCTCTGAAGTTGGGCTTATTTAACCCTATTGTTTTCACCCCTTTAAAAAATGGCTTTAATTTAGAATTTCTGTCGATGTCTCATAGGGTTTTATGGTACCCTTTCCTGTCTGGCTGCACTAGCCAACCCTGCAATCACTGAAATACAGTATTCTTAAAGACCTACCCCAGACCTCTGATTCTTTCCATGTACGTCCAGGAAAAGTGCAGGTGTATACATCTACTCCAAGCCACTGCTTCATGTTGTCTCTCAAAGGTAATAAATACTTTTTTTGTGCTTTCTCCCTGTTAGTGCTGAAATACGTTTAATTACACTTGTTATTGTTTAATTTTACGTGATTTTGACAGACTAGTAATATAAATATCAGTCCTGGTGTTGCCTGATTCTGCTGTAGAATAATTAGAGAGGATGTAAAAAGGCACTAAACCTTCCCCTGAAGTTTGTATTTGTTACTGGAGCTATGTAAATGGGGAATAGTAAATAACAAGATTAAAAGAGTAAGAGAAACAAATACAAACAAAAATGCTCCTTTGCTCTGTTACTGCTTAACTTTTTCTCACTCATTATCATGATTCCACTTACTAGTCTCTGTAGGTAAAACTAAGAAAATTGTCAGAAAATTATTTTTAAGAGAAAGAAATACCTTTGGTTTTCTGCACAAATCTCTTAATTATGTATAGAGATAAGAGGAATTTCAGAATCTAATTTTACAGTACAAAAGCATTCTTTATACAGTAAAAAAGGTCATGAAATGATCTTTCATAATTTCTATAACCTAAAATTATTTTACTGTTAAAAAATTGGATTCTAAATATTATCTTCTAATACCCTAAGCTTAATTCTACTAAAAGTAGGACAGACTACTGCTGCAGATATTACACATAAAATCTACATTAACAGAACACTGGAGTTGCAAAGCTCATATGCACCCAGTGCCTGAAAAGCACTGAGCTCCTTTACATCCAATTCTCCAATAAACTGTTGTCTCTTCCTTGTGCAGTGTAGTTTATGCCCTATGTATTGTACACAATTCAGCTCCTGCTCTGAATTACTAATTTTCTTAGAAGTTCTCCCATAATACACATTATTATAGGAACCATATACTTCCCAAACATTTATTTTCACAAATGAGATTAGTTACTCTCTCCTTCTTTTGCCATGAAATACAGACAGGCATTAAGGTCAAAAGTACTTACTAATTTTGAGTAGTCAGTTTGATGCTCTTCTGATGTGATTTTTTAGTTCAAGCAGCAGAATACTGGCTTCATTAAATTTTAAGTGCATTTGTTAACTTCAGAGGTTGCTATGGGCACTCTCTCAAATAAAATTGCAGTGCTTCAAGTCCAGCATCCAGAAAACAAATGCAAAATGGATTATCATGTAAGATAAGAGAAGCCTAGATTAATGCGTTTGGATAATATTTATGTGACAGAGACAGAAAGTTAAAGTAATTCTCTAAGGTTGTTCCATCAGACCAGTGCAATTTTTTCTTCTTTCTCTTTACTGCACTGCTTCCCACTGCTGATTTCTTGTTCTCTGCCATTTACTGCAAGAATAACCAAACATTTGGATTCCACAAATGGAATGCCAATAGTGGTTGAGTAGCAATACTTGTAGAACTATGGGATAACTGACAGGCAAGAGATGAGAACAGCTTCCTAAGGATCCCATCAGTCATTGAGAATGGGTCTGGATTAGGTTACAGCAATAATTATCCTAGTTCTATTTCTCACCATACAAAGGACTTGGAGAAACACCCTCAGTAACAAAAGGTTGCCACCTCTGATAATGTAAGATTTTTATTAGTCACTCTTAGGCAACAAATTTTGAACCCAAGCTGTTCATATTTTCAATATGATAGAGAAATAAAACCTGGATGTTATAAAATGAAAAATGTCAGATGATAATATTGTAGCAATGGGAAGCACTGCCTTTACCACATCATTACAGAGGCAGGAACTTCCCTAACCCCATCAATTTTTGCCTGCTTTTCTGCTTCCACTGAGCTGGAAAGTGGTGTTTTCCCAGTGCAAAGCTTTAGACAAGTTCCAGGACCATGCAAGAACTTTGAAGTGACCTAACGGGGACTGAGGAGGAAGGTAGTGTGAGAAGGACAAGGACTGGTCATCTCTGTCTCACAAACAAGATCTTTCCCTTTAGTATGAACTATCATGGACAATTAGAACATGCTCTTACGGCAGGGTCTGGAAGAAATATGAAAGTCAGTTCCTTCAGTCGCATGGGAAAAGTCCCAAATGGAATCTATGCCTTAATTCTTTCCTCTCTTGCAATTATTCCTGTCTCCAGTCAAGGAGATTGGACTAAGATTATTTTACAAGAGTCCAATATTCCTGACTAGAGACAGAAACAGTAAGCTGCAGAGGAGAGGAAATACAGGAACAAAGATGAGTTCTTTCAAGCTGTGTTCAGACTCAGACACTGTGTTCAGAACCACAGAACTACTACGTTCATGATCCCATTCCCTGGTGATTCTGTGACTTTACCTAACTTGCATAAACCAAGGCAACTCCCTTGAACTCAGAGTCAGTATAAGAAATCCAAAATTGTAATACAAACACCAAGATTTTTTTAGCTACTTAATAGACACAAAATCATGTTCCTTATTTGCTGCTTTCTTTGCATTTTACTATCTGTGCTCACTCACAATGCCAAGGACCTGTCATCATTCTTTCTTCTGTGTTAACAGGTTCCTAAAGGAAGGAGGTGGTGTTGACTTTAGGTCCCCATGTTCTTGGTAGATATGCTAAACATTAGGGTAGTAAATGCTGTAAAAGGAACACAAGCATAATATCTCAGATTTTCTTTGAAATAAAAATCCTAAACTCCTGACATTTTTTTTAATGGCCATCTTAGGTACCCCACTCCAGAAATGACCAGGTGAGATTTTTTTGCAACCCTGACTTATAAGAAGACTTTCTAGCAAGGGAAGGGTCTCAGGAACCTTCAGTTTAGCCCTTTTGCCCAGAAATCCAGTGCAGTGTGGTAGCTGCTCTGCTACCACAGTTCAGGCTCTGGTGCTCAGACTTCTCTGCACTGTTCAGCACAAAAAGTATAAATTTTGAAGGAAAGAAGGTCATGTAAAAGTTAGCCATAGAAAGGTTGGCTGTAAACAAGATTTCTGTGGAACAGAGTCACAAAATTACACAGCAGCACAAATTGCTCACAATTTAATTTAAATGTATGTCATATAAGTACTCTTGAAAAGCTTTTCAAAATTTAAAAAGTCCCAAGAAATATAATATACGTAGTTTTGTTGCAACACTGTTGAAAATTAAGATTTTATGTACTGTAAGTTAGGGTTATAGTGTTGGTTCTTAAGGCTCTTCATTTTGATTTCTGTAAATTCATAAAAATCTGTGTGACTTCATACCTTAATTTGCATATCTAATCAACTGAGTTCAATAACTTTCCTTTTTTTAACATCTTTTCCCACACAATCCATCACAAAGAAGGTGCACTTTTCCCCCCCCTTTTTCTGCTTTTGCTAGTTGTGGAGGTTTTAATTCCTTTCGAAAGAAATTTTCCTTCTTCAAAGCAGTTTCTCTTCTGAACATAAGCTCTGGTGTTAGCTCTGATGATGACTCCTCTGCTGTCTTGCAGGCAAATCACTCAGCTTCAGTCTTCAGGAAACTATAGCCACTCAAATATGCACAAGGCCCTTCCCTCTCCATCCCCCCCCCCCCCCCCCCAAAAAAAAAAAGAACAAATACCTTGTGTATGCTTGATTTGTTAATGTTTGTAAAATGCTTTGAAATCCTGACACATAAGATTTCCTTGCAAATACCCCTCTGATATTGGCAAATAATGAATGGATATGAATAACAGGGTTCTGTTACAACAACAGGCACACTTGAAGCAGTAGCTGGTATCTCCAATGTCTTGTCACAATTGTCATATAAGGTGGTAAAATTTTTATCCTGTATCAAAATTTTTCCATTTAAAGGAATTTGTTTACATTATATTTTTCAAGTGAATCAATAAACAATTGCAACTTACTGGTTTGACTCTCTGATTTTTTTTAATTCCACCACTCTATTTCTTGGATGGCTTTCAAATGAGAACTGATGAATGTTTTTGTCTTTTAGTTACACTGTTCACAGTCTAGCTCCTTGGCCTTTATGTAGAATCATAACAACAGTTTGGCGAGCAGAAAAATAGCACCAGAAGTTTTAGCTATATGATTCAAAGACATGTACAATTGTTCAAGTTTTTTATATAATTAGGCACTATTATTATTTATTCAGATTTTAGTAGCAGGAGACTGTGCTGGTACCAACATAACAAAAATCAGTCCCTTTCAAAAAGTAGATGAAAGACAAATGAACCACAAAAGAGATCATTGCTGAAAAAGATGGGACCAGGAAACAATGAGGCAGTGGTCACAGCACGCTAACCTGACAGTATCCAGTCTTTTAGGAAATACTATGCAAAAGAAGAATTTTGAGAAGAATTCTGTAGCTATTGAAGTGATTCTAGACATGTAAAAAGATTTCTTCCCAGCATGCAGGGCAGCTGGCGCATTACAAGTAAGGTGCTTCTCTGCAATCTCAGCAAGGGAGTGAATAGGATGCTGTCACTTACAAGCAGATATAGATATCCATCTTTTGATAAGAAATATAAGAAATCTGACTGTAAAATAGTGTTAGCAGAAATAAGTAGGTTCTGATGGAGAGGAAACCCATGGAAAATGATCACACAGTTATTGTCACAAAAAATGTTCTTTTTTCAACTGATCAAGAAAAGATGGTATCGAGATTAGGAAAAGAAAACTCGGTATCAGAGAAAAAGTATATGTTGTTATCTTGCCCTACAGGTTTAGCTGTGATTCCAACTGGAAGAGGAGACACATTAAAACGAGTCTTAAAGAAAAACATTGCAAGTCACACATAATAGTTGTGTATAGAAAGAAAACATCTGATATCAAATTGTATGTTGTGAGATAAGGACTTGATGTTGATTACAGTTGTAAAAATGAGAGAAGGAAAATAGTTTGAGGGAAAAACTAAGAATTTTAAATAACGTTCTAGGAAACACCGGAGATATATCCAGTGTGCCCTAAAGAGTAGAACGTTAAAATAATGATGAATGAGCTCAATACTGAAGCTTCCTCTGCTGCAAACAATTATTAAAAACCAGTTAAAGAGAGGCAATTCCAAAACACCTAAGATATTGAGAAGAACTATTGCTGTCAGCCATCTCCTAAGAGCTCTGGAATATCTGCTCTAAGCATTAAAATTCATTGATAGTAATGAAACAAATGCTGAAAGCCTAATTTTACCTGCCTGTTTCAAGCCAAGCTCAGAGACATCAAGTTGATTAAGTCAATGCAAAAGTGTCCAAAAATGTTTCAGCATAACTCTTGTCATAAAAAGCCAAAATACATATTCTTAATAGCATCTTTTAATAATATATTAATGAGATGCTTTATTTGAAATTTATGTGATACATAATGTTATATTAAGCTAGATTAACCAGCATCTCTAAGATGTAGTTGTGCTGGAAAAGGAGTTCTGAGTACATGTTCAGTCTCAGTGCTGTAATTTAGACTAGAATTGGAACAGATCTGGAATTTATTTAATGCAATGGACCCATTGCTGAATGTATCCTGCATAGATGTGGTAGTCTGAACTGGTAAACTTATCTGTAGAGTCAGAATTGAGAACCTGCACACTTTAGAGGCCACCTTTCTTAAGGGCTGAATGCCACCACCTCCTAAATGGGCTCCTTTTGTGATTTTTAAACATGCACAGTAGAACATGAGGAATGTTTTTGTAGCTCTTCAACTAATGATAGTTGGAAATGTTTATAGAACTATACAGCAACAACTTGCCAGACAATTAACAAATGTCAGGTTCACAATTAATGTATTGTATTTTTAGAACATCTGAAATCCAGTTTGTCACTCATGTCTGCTCCAAAGCAAAGATAATTTAAGTTGACAAAAGCAAAAAAAAAAAATAGAAAAAAGGAAAATAAATCACACAGGAAAAGATGGACAGAAACTAGGCTGCACATAACTGTGTTTTTCTTAGATGGAATTATATATTACTATGTGTATTGGGATAATGTACTTTAACAATATACTGAGGCAAACAGAACCACACTAGAAGTCTGCGATTTCCATGCCTAAATTTGCAAAGTAGATTTTGAATTTAAAAAATCATCATACAAGATCCCTTTCTTCTCATTCATGGCCTTGCTGAAACACTCTGGAGAGGTTCTGCAAGGACTTGACAGAGCAAAGACAAATAACCACTTAATCCAAAACCTTGGAAAGTATAATAGTACACTGTAAAAATGGCCTATCTTTATTTTGGCTGGCCTTTATTGAAATTCATTATTGGATACCATTTTATTAGACTGTATCTGCATGCAAAACACAACACACAAGTGCAGGCCCTGATCCACTGAACAGATGACACTTAGTTGAGTGGTGCAGTTGACTTTCCTGAAGGAAGGGATGCCATCCAGAGGGACCTGGACAAGCTCCTGAAATGAGTTCATGTGAAGCTTATGAGATTCAACAAGTGCAAGTGCAAGGTCCTGCAGCTGGGTTGAGGAAATCCCCATTATCAATACAAGTTGGTCAGGGAGGGATTGAGAAAAGCCCTGCCAAGAGCAGCTTGAGGGTGCAGGTGGATGAGAGGCTGGACATGACCCAGCCATGTGCACTTGCAGCACAGAAAGCCAAATGTGTCCTGGCTGCATCCAAAGCAGTGTGGCCAGCCGGGCAAGGGAGGGGATTCTGTCTCTGCTCTGCTCTGATGAGACTCCGCCTGCAATGCTGCATGCAGTTCTGGAGTTCTCAGCAAAGGAAGATGTGGACCTGTTGGAGGGAGTCAAGACAAAGCCACAAAACTCATCAGAGGGATGGAACACCTCTGCTATAATGAAGGACATCAGGAAGGACATCAGGACATAGGATGAACACCTCCTGTATAAAGAAAGAGTGAGGGAATGAGGGTTATTCAGCCTGGAGAGAAAGTTCTGGGAAGATCTTCTTGCAGCCTTTTAGTATTAAAAGGTGGCTTATAAGAAAGATGGGGACAGAATTTTAAGTATGGCTTGTAGCAATTAGGCACGGGAAAATTGTTTTAAACTGAAAGAGGCTTGATTCAGACATTTTAGATGATGAAGCACTGGAATAGGTTGCCCAGAGAGGTGGTAGATGCCCCATTCCTAGAAATATTTAAGGTCAGGTTGGACAGGGCTCTGAATAACTTGACCAAAATGAAGATGTTCCCGGCTTACTGCAGGGGGTGTTAGACTAGATGACTTTTAAAGGACCCTTCTAACCCAAATCACTGTATGATTCTATGGTTCTATGTTTCTGTGATTCTGAATGAACAGAATACCTGTTGGAGGTTAGTAATGGTGTCGCTCAGAACTCCAAAGGGATGGAAATACATGGAGACAGAAATTCCACCTCCTATTCACAACAGTGAGTATAACTAGCTGGCACAAAGAACTGTGCCTGTAGTGTAGGAACAGACACTGGAATCAGTAGAAGTAGTGCAGGTGTATCTGAGTTACACTGTGTACTTGTACCGGGCTAGATTTCAGAGAGTGGATTTCAAAGGAGAAAATCTTTCCTCCCCTCCATCCTCAGGTATGTGACACAGAAGAGGCCATGCAACCCTTGCCCACATTGCATGTGCATCCGTGCTGTACTAGTAGTCACACAGCAGGAAGAGCAAAAACCGTAAGGATTCACAGGAGCCATTTTGATGGAGTAAATATGATGGTGAAGATCTGCACCATTCACATTGCACAGCAATGTGTATGGGCTGTAGCACACAATGTCTTCACAATTAAAAGACAGCTGATTGTGTATTTGCAAACTACAGATTTTTTTTTCTGCATAAATATGTTAACTGACATTTATGCCAAACATATTACATACTCATGTCAAGAGAATAGAACCCATCTGTACTGCAGAGATGTAATTAGCATTAATTAATATGTTCGTATTGTCTGGTGCTCATATATTTTGCCCTGAAGTCATAAATGTGGCATGGCATTTAGTAAGGCAGTATTCATGAGCTTTCATCTAAATTCCAAACATTTGGCTTTTGTGATGCTTTTAGTGCTCCTTTTTATTAACTGTTTCTTAGCATCTATGAAAAGGGTATTTTGTTCATGGCAGTGTTTGAGAAATTGCTCTTCCTGGGAAGAACTTGTTATAGGCAAGCAAGTTTGTTCAGCAGTTGATACTCTAGCATAAAAGTAGACAGTTACAATTATCTTGTGACAGACGTGTAGTAAAGAAACTTGTTTTTCACAAACATGAAGCAATTGACAAAAAATATATAAATAGGTTATTAACAACATATAATAAAATCTGCTCATCCAAGTCACTTGGTAAGCAACATGTATATATTAATTGAAAGGATGCCAAGTGATTCAGGAACAAAAGCATATCATCTACAGTAGCACAGTTTTTACCATTTCTGGTTCAGCAGAGATCCTCAAACCAGTGAACCCACTTGCATGCCCTACTCATGACCAGTATGCATTTGTGGTAAACATGCTCCTCTTCTTACCAATAAACTTTATAGGCCTGTGAGACCCTCTATTACCACTTTTTCTGTCACTGCAAACTTCACTCTGGTTCTAGTCATTCTGCATATCAGTGCATAAAAACTGAGGGCTTTGGACTGAATTTCTTCATTGGAAATCTTACAAGTATTGATGTTGCTTCATAAGTCATAATATGTGGAGTCACATGTACTTCCTGCACAGTTTTCTGTCATATTTCCTTTATCCCTCCACTTCTGAGGTCTTCTTCTCACCCATTTACTTCTAGCTGCAAGAAATTTTTTCCCTTTGTTTGATACTTATTCATATATTAACAATAGCTGAAATTGCTAGATATCCATTTAATTGGATACTTTTCACAGAATTACTGGTTGAATGCCCTGATAACTGGAAGTACCTGGACTAGAACACCTTAACAGGAGTTTAGTATTCCTACACTGAATGCCGCATCTACAGATCCAGCAGAAACCTTGAACACATGAATGGGTTAACTAGTATTTTAGCTGTCCAAAATTTTAAAGCCACAAAAAAAATTCAGCCTCTAGAAACAATATTGCCCTGCTCTAGCGGTGACAAATTCATCCTTGGATAAATCGGAGGCAATTTTGTCAGATTTTAATTGTATGCCTCTCTATACACAGCCTGTTTATTTCTCATGCTTTCAGATGCACAGTTTTATTGTAAGCAGCTGCCACAAGTGTGATTTGCTCCAGTTTTATACATCAAGCCATCATGTATGTGTCCATTAGTGCCATGACCTTGATGGGATTTGGCTGGAAGCTTTTGATTAGTCTTACTGCTTATTTAGAGTATGACCCCCATGCACCTTTTTCTTGCAGCAGTGAGGCCTTGGGGAAGCATCTTCACCATCCTTAGACATTTATTTACCATCTTAGTCATACTGACCCGATGTTTTGTAAGGTGGTGTGGAAAACTGGACCAGTTCACTGATGTAACTGAAACACAATTTGGCAGGAAGAGCAGCTATTCAATGCACTGGTCTGGTTTACCATGAGAACCAGAAAACCTGAGTCACAGCACAAGTGAGAAACCAGCAGAGGACAGGAAATAATTTCATGGGTGTACTGCAGAGGAATATGTGCATGCTAAGTCCATGTGAATGCATGTACTGAGGTTGTACCAACAGGGGCTAGTTTAATCCAACTGCTAAGATTTTGAGCTGCTAATCAAATGACTCTTTATAGCTACATCATCACAAAATGTGGTCACTCTTACTTTAGCAACGCTGGTGTAGGTTACTGCTATTTACTCAGAGTAGGTAAGCTGCCTGGAGGAAGAAAGTTAACTCAAATTTATCTGAACTGACTCTTTCAGTAAAGATAAACCTTAAAACAAACATGGAACAGGTCAGGGGAAATGTATATCTTGATTTTTCATCTATCTGTTCATTTGTGGTACAACATCATTTAGAGAGTAACATGATTTTTGTATTAAAAAATAGAGGGGAAAGAGTCAGAGAAAAGTTGTACTTTCAGTGCAGCTGACACTTTTATATTGGAAAAGTAATCTTTGTGTCCTTTTATCAGTATCTGTCATCATCCTCAGAATTTAAACTGGGTGAAAGTCCTTCATAATATGGACTTTTTTCCAGATCGGAGAGAGTTTACATGGAGAGCACACAGACGAGGACAGTTCAAGCAGCCGGACTGGGGAAACACCTATGGCATAATTTTGTTGCTAACAGAAGAGCAGTATTTCCTATGAGAACACTAGCAGCCAAGCTGCTCAGGCATGGTAATAAACTCACTATCTGCCTCTCTGTGCACAGTTATGACTCTGCCATGAATCAATATGTGGGCATCAATACCTGCAGAATCAAAATCTGAAGATATTAGTAGAAAACTGCACACAGAGTGTGTGGAGTGTGTTAGATGCAGAGCTTGTAAACACAGAGTTTGAAGGAGTTTGTCATATCAATTTAAATTTAGTAAACCTCATACTTCAGCTTAGCAAATTGGTTCATGCCAAGTTTAAAATATTACGTTCAACAGATTTCTGACTTATCCAGGAAGAAATAACAACTGAGCAATTTTCTGTAAGTATAGAAACCATAGAGTTTTCACAATATTCAGATCACTAAAGGTAAACTGAATGGATTTCCTGTTAACTTTGGAGAAATATGCCTATCTGAAAGAACAAACATAAGAATTTTAGCTAATATAGTCACATTCTGGAAAAAATAAATTGCTGAAAATGAAAGGCTAACATTCCTGACGCTTTTATTTAGAGGTTTGCAACTGCAACACAAACTTTGGAAAAAATCACATGCAAAAAAATGAAATGTTGCATGTCCACTATTTTAAGTAGTTCTATATCAGGAAGGGAAAAGTAAGCTTGTATATTACTTGAAGCTTATGATAAGATCCTATCAGGTTAGACTACTGATACATTAATATACAAGTGTTCACAGGCTATTGTTTTTCAATGCAGTTGCAACTATCTGATGTTATTTAAAATATCATCTTAATTGCATGTCCACTAATGAAAATAGCAATTAGTACAGTAAAACAAAGAAATCACAATGAAAATAACAGAAAGTACATAATAAATACTAGATTTTAAGTATATCTCTGTGCAAGATATTTACCTAAATATCTTCAAGTTTCTATTCCGAAAATCAGTAAATAGGCAATGTTGTTCACAAATGTGATTTTTTTTCTCTTACATTGTAGAAGGCTTATATTAGAACTGACATTCAATCTTCTTATCAATAGTAAAAACTATCTACTATAGAGGAAATTGTCTGTTCAATGAGTTTTCAGAGCTCTTCTTTGATGCTTTTAGTGCAGAAATAACAAAAGCTAGCAATTTCTCTGCTAGTGAGGATCAGTAATTTCTTGTGTGTTCTTTTAACATTATCTCTGAAAATGAAAAGATACAGGGGTAATATAATAGGCCTAGACTTCAATATTAGGCACCATGCCTCCTTGAAAAAGATAGCTGAAAAAAGTACTAATTAAAAAAAATTATAAAGGTTTTTGCCTGCAAGTATGCATTTTTTTATTATATTTTCAGGAAGGAAGTGTAGAGGAGAGTGTGTTTCCCAAAAGAAAAGCCTCGCCTCACAATTTTCCAGTATTCTTGGGCTTTTTTCGTTAAACAGAAAACAAAATGGGTGAGGAAAGCATACAAGCATCGTAACATTTGAATGTAAATGTCTGCTGCCCCTCTGTGGCTGTTTTTTAGAGTCTCTTGGGGTTTTCAAACAAATGTAATTAGTATCTGATTAAATTTACCTGATATCAACACAACATATATGTATCATTTGAATCCTATGTAATTTTCCAAAGTTCAGTGTAGACCATAAACATAGTCTAAACCATAAAACTAGTCTTGTTAGGACTATTTCAAATGCAAAAGAAATCATAGGAGCAAGCATATGCAGTAAGAAGCAGAAGCATTAGTTGTTACACACTAAATATAAAAATGAGTCTATAGAGTGAAGTGTCATCCTCCTTTGGTTTTGAAAAAAGTGCCTGTGCATTTCCAATCAGTTTGTAGTAATTTTTATTTATTGCTCTAATAAAAATTGTTATCTTTTGCTACAACCTGGTATATTAATATATAGCCACATCTTGAGGGATTTATTTAGATCCTAGAATTTCTTTTGTCAGAGTAGGGATATTACACAGATATCTCTATTATCCTGATGTGTACAAGGCCAGTTGAGAAAACAAAGTGTCAGCAAGGTGTACAAGGGAGAGGACATATTGGCCTGGATGGCTCCTGCCAACAGCTTCAACAGAGGGAAGAACCTGTGTGATGGTTTGATAAGTTTGTAAGGTCTAGCTTTTTGAGTGTGATAGGGGCCAAAAGATGGCTCCTGTAAGGAGCTTCCAGAAGCTCCCACAGCTGTCCAGTCAGGGCCTATCTCTGATGGCTCCTGGGAGATTGATGTGCTGTTTTCCACAGCTGGGCCAATTAGGAACGACAGAAACACCTCTGTGACAGTATATTTAAGAAGCAATCTCTGTAGTACGCAGGCACGTGCCATGTAGCCATGTAGGAGTAGGTTAGGCAGAGGAGAGGGAGTATAGCAAATAGCTAAGAAGAACAACTGAACCAGATATGAAGGCCAGCAAACTCTGCCAGTCTGCCAAAGAAGAGGAGCGATGGGGGAGGAGGTTCCTGCATCATCGGAACTGAGACATTCTCATGGCCTGTGGTGAGA
>VZRZ01002429.1:293475-396355 GCA_013398175.1 Climacteris rufus | reverse complement strand
TGCCAACTTCTGCAAACTATGCCACGGTGCCAAAGGGGAGAGAGAGAGAGAGAGACCCCTCCAGGTATAATTGCTAAGAAGAGGAAACACCTGAGCATCTGAGGACTAAACTAATTAGAGAAAAACCCCCTCCACGGGTTCCCCTTACAATCTGGGAGGAGAGAGAGGGCTGTGAAGCTTTGCGGGGGGGGGAATGGGAGGATGGCAGAGAAAGAATGTTTAGGAGATGTTCCTTTTGCTTGCTCCTTTGACTCTAATAAATTCACTTTATCACTTAGAAGTACTGACCTTGTCTCAGCCTAATTTTGCTCCTCTGCCAGCATTTCTTATCATGGTTTAGTAACACGGTTCTATCTAGAAGGGGGAAAAGAGCAGTTCTAGAGGGGCCTTGGCTGTTGGCCAGGGCTAAACCACTACAACATGGAATCCAGGCAAACCTTGAGACAGGCAGAAAGAGACAAGGTTAGTCCTAGGAGGTACCCAAGTAGTATTCTGCATGTTCATTGGTAATGTGTTCCCACATTAACTTCTGGTTTACTACTTTCATTTATAAAAAGTCTCTCACAATTACTCATAATACACTGTACGAGGTGCTGAGTTCCTTCAATGCTTTCTGACTGCAATGAGAATCAAAAATGTTTTCTCTTCTACAAGAAAGGCCCTGGAGTTTGAAAACAAACCACTGATTGTTTCTGTCTACAAGCAGCCTCTTTTCCCCTACCTCAATGTGCAATATGCAGGGCTCAGACAATGCAAGACAAAACATGACTCCAGGACAGCTGGCCACATTTTTCTGTATATCCACTGCAGGAGCTGAACTCATTCTGTGATGGAAGCCAAAAGGACACCTACCATAAGAATCCATGAACCAGGACTAAGAAGTTAAGCATAATTTGAAATTTATGGGGCATAAGCTCTTATACTTGGCACTGCCAGGAACCAGGTCTTGCTGTATTCCATGGTGTCATAGTTTAACCCCAGCTGTCAGCTCAGCTCCATGCAGCCCCTCACTCACTCCCCCAGTGGGATGGGGGAGAGAATCAGAAGGGTGAAACTGAGGAAGCTCATGTGTCGAGATAAAGGCAGTTTAATAGGTGAAGCAAAAGCTGCACACAGGAGAAAAAACCAAGGAATTCATTCACCACTTTCCATAGGCAGGCAGGTGTTCAGCCATCCCCAGGAAAGCAGGGTTCCAAAACTTACTTGTGGTTACTTGGGAAGACAAATAACATCACTCCAAACATCCCCTCCTTCCTTCTTCTTCCCCCAGCTCTATATGCTGAGCATGACACCACACTGTCTGGAATATCCCTTGGATAATTTGGGATCACCCACCCTGGCTGTGTCCCCTCCCAACTACTTGTGCACCCCCAGCCTCTTCACTGGTGGGTTTGAGTGAGCAGCAGAAAAGCTCTTGACTCTGGGCAAGCACTGCTCAGCAGCAACAAAAACATAAAAACATCCCTGTGTTATCAACACTGTTCCCAGCAGAAATACAAACTGCAGCCTCATACTTGTTACTAGAAGAAAATTTACTCTCTCCTGGCTGAAGCCAGCACACATGGCTGCTGCTGTCATCAAGGAAAGTATCTTCACTACCTTTTAAACTTTATTATTTAAAGGCTTTTCTTAGTAGTCCTTTATTGAAAAGCTCTTTACAAGATCCAAAACGAGTATCCTCAACAGTATAGTCTTTTGAGTTACTGCATCTCAGGGCTATCTGGAGATACTCCTGTGTAATTTTGAAGATCAGGATAACATAGAAATGCTATTCTCAAAAAGCCATTTGTATAAAATAAGCATTCATAAATCTTATAAATCTTTGTGCTTTTCTTCTGTGCAAATGGAACAGTAATATTTTGAAAGATAGTGAATATTATAGCTCTTTAAAATTATGTAATGACTTCTTACACTGAATCCTGGCAGAGTTTATGTTTGCTTCCCATATTTAGCTTCCCAGATGAATATGAGCCAGCCATATGTATAAAATGATAATTTTTTATGAGACTGTTTTTTGAGACTGTTTTTTAAGACTCTTTGGTGATTTGCTGCTGTATCTCTGAAAAACATGCAGCTCCCACAGATGTTTATCAGGTGGTGTATTGTGGACAATACAGATTTCACAGCTGGGTTCCTAGTCTAGGTAGCCATTGATTAACACCCAGGTAAGAAATTCCTCATAAAGCCTTAGGTCTCCCTGTCTTGGATTATATTGTCTCTAATTTTTAAAGAATGTCAACATCCTTTTGAAAAGCCACTATTCTGATAGATTTAGAGCAATTAATCCTGCACAGTATCCAGATTGTTATCCCTTATCCTGAATATGAAGATAAATTGCTTTAATTTTTTTAAAACATATGAGACATTTCCACCAATAAGTTACATTTGCTCTTGCACTATGGAACTCCTTTTTTTTTTTAAGTCAGGGCAAGCTTTAGAGAGCACATCTGTAAATGAACATACCACAGCTAAGATACTCTGAATCTCGTGTACTTTAGCAATATAGACTTGTATGACGCATTCCTGAATTTAAACAGAAAAAGGAGCACATAGGAAAGTATCAGGGACTATTAAATGCCAATATTCATTATGATAACTTTTCAAATGTGCACAGACAATGTCTATTGTATATACAGCAATAAGCACATCTCTAGACATCCTGGCTATTTATACAAGAGCACAAAGGTATAGCTATAGCATCACTCAGTTATTTTGACACAAGCTGTCAACACTTTTACCTCAGTGCTGTTGCTGATAATCATTACCAATCTAGAGACTGTGATGCATCTCAAGAGTCCATCCAACCTGTTTCCCAAACCTTAATGACAAGAAGGATTTTGTGTTACAATCCAGTCCTGGAAGGGTGAGGTGGAAGCTCCCCAATGATTACCCCCAAACAATGTATATTTTTTGAGTACATACTTTCTTCCAAAGGATAAGCCTTTTCTTTTTAATATTATCCATTGGCTTTAGCATTTATAAGCTTAAACACTACTCACAGGAGTAAAACCAAATGAAATGTTTTGTCATGGAAAGTTAGACTAGGAGCTAGATACACCATGCATGCAATTTGATCGTTTCATTAGCTCCAGTAGGATGAAGCATCTGCGGCGTTCGCCAGAGAGAATTCTTCCTTAAGATATAAATCACTTCAGTTTAATATGGACAAAGCCAATACTACAGTCACACTAAAGAGTTGACAGACTGAGTGAAAAAGCAGAATTACATTATTTGTAAGACCCTGTATCGCACCTTCTCCAATGGTGAGCTTTTCATCAAACTTAGCATTTTTCAAAATCCAGAGGGAAAGATTCAGTAATGCTTTGCATTTCAGGCTGTAAGCTTATACTGTATTATACTTTATATTTCTTAATACAAACAATTAGGTTTTGTATAAAGCAAATCTTTTGCCAAATATCCTTCAGCCCTTTGACTAATAAACCACACAGAGAATCCAACACCGTTTGGAATTCTATAAATAACATAGCCTTGGCGCAACAGTAAAGAACGTTAGTCAGGTAGGATTTAAATTTTTTTAATGAAAGATTCCATATCCTAAAGAACAATAAGGCTTTGAAATAAAAGTTTCAAGGCCAATACTAGCATTATCTACACCTGAAATTATACTACTTGTATCAGTGGAATAACAGATCTGTAAACCTATAAATCAGTCTTTGTGAGGACTGCATATTACCTATGTTACATATTACATAAGTTACTTATTACATAATTTACATATTTCTGTGGTAGCCCTGTAGTATATTTTAAAAGTGTATAATGCTTCAGAGAGGTGGATTTGGCCAATCCATCCAACTTTTCACAATGCAAAGAGAATATCTTACTAATTGTTACTTAGTTGACATAAATCATATTAAATTGCTGTGAAAGTACATAGTCATGTTAAATATGTTTAGGTCTCCAGCAGGCTCAAGACTTCTCTTCCTCCCTTCCCAATTTGTTTTTCGCAGGGGAGTCCTGCATCTCCTTGCTTTCCCATTCCTTTCTTCTTTATTACAAAAGGTATCTAAAGAGAGAAACAGAAATAGAAATCAAGAATTACAAACATTAAAAAATAAAATTCCACACAGATTAAAGAATGGACCACCTACCTCATGAATTAGGCCTACAGCAGTTGTTCTTAAAATACCCTAGACTCAGTATTCAGAATTAATGGACCTGGTCTCTTGTTCTGCTTTCTTCTGTGCATGAGGAAAGTGAATCTTTCTTCACAGTTCTTGCTTTTATTGACATCATATGGAGATTTTCAACACATAAATTTTCTTGTCAATAGAATGCAGCAAATGTTTCAAATGTTGAAACACTCAGTGAAAAAAATTCATGTAGATTTTGTAGTGGAAAGGCATATTCCTGTTTGCCATATATTTTTTTATTTAAAAGCAAGTCTTCAAATAATCATTGACAGGCACAAGTGAGGAGGGATTCATACAGTTACAATTTGCAATTCTTGCATAAGTAAACTTGAAGAAGTGTGATAACTTGAGAGGGAAAATATGATGGAAAGTGGAAACATGGAAGATCCATCCAATCCACAGGAGATCCTAGTTGTACGTAGATTTTTTATATTTCATAAGTAGCAGTTGCACATTTACTTTCAGTGTTACTTACAGAAAAATGCTTCTTAATTGAAAGTACTTTTGATTCATGAGGTTACATGTGTTGTGAGTTGACTTTGACTGGCACCCATCCGGGTACTCTCACCCTCCTCCTTCTCAGCAGGACAAGGAAAGAAAATAAAGTGAAAAATAAAATGCTCATGAGTCTAGGTAAGGACGGGCAGGTCACTTACCAAGTATCATCACAAGGGCAACACACTTGACCTGGGGGAAATTTAGTTTATTGCCAATTAAGTTTGATTTGAATAGAGAAAAAAAAAATTAAAACAATACCTTCCCCCCACACATACATTTTTCCCAGGTCAAATTTCACTCCTTTTTTTCCTGATTCTTCCACCCATCCTAACCTTCAAGCTGCACAAGGGGATGGAGAATTGTGGGCTGTGCTCATGGTCATTCCAGAACAGCTCCTCTTTGCCAATCCTTACTCGTCAGACTTTTCCCTTCCTTCAGTGTGGGTCCTTCCAAGGGCCTGCACTGCTTCAGAAATATCTGCTTCAGTGTGGGCTTTCCACAAGATGCCATCCTTCAGGAAATAGCCATTTGCTTCACAGTGGTCCTCCATGGGCTTCAAAGTCTCTGCTCCACTACTTGAAGTACTTCCTCCCTTCACAGACCATGGTGTCACAGGGCTGTTTCTCACACTTTTCCCCTCACTCCACACTGCCATGTAGTGTTTTGCCCTTTCTAAAATACATTTTCCCAGAGGCACTGCCTGCATGGCTGAGAGGCTCAGCTGTGCCATTCAGTGGATCAGTTGGAGCCACCTGGAACTGTTTGTGTCCATCGCAGCACAGCCTTAGCCTCTTCTCACAGACGCTGCTCCACAGCCCCTATGGCCGGTGCCTGGGCACCTGCACCTAGGACAACTGAGTTTCCAGAATTAGTAATGTCTTCTGCTGCCAACATGAGTAGTGATGCCAAAATAGATTTTGCTTTTTCATTTTGCTTCTCTAATTCCCTATGTAGAGACCCTGTAATTTTCCACTGCTAATGTTTGTAGAACTTGTAAGTAATAGAAGACCCATACCCTAGTCCATTCCAGTTACCCTAGTCATAACCAGGGCATGTTATCCCCCCGTGTTATCCCTCATTGTCCTCGAGAAAAGTACATTCCATCTGCTTTGATAGTTGAAACATGAAAGTAATAGAGGACCCAATGACCATCTTACGTGTAAGTGTACCCCAACGCTAATTGGGAGATTTCTGTCAACTATGTGAATCATAAAACTTACTATAAATATGGGAACACATGCACGGGCGGAGGGGGACCTCTTGGACATCAACGGAGTCACTCGGGACCATTTCAGAGCCTTGGCTGCCAGAGGATCGGGGAGCTGCCCGTCCCCCCTTCCTGGCTTGTTATGGATTTGCGTGAATAAAAGGTATTTGCTTCTCCCCTTCCCCATAATTTGTGTCTCTAGTCTTCCGTCTTCTTCCAGCCCAAGAAAGGCATCAGTAGCTTCTTGTCTTCTCAAGGTAATACAGCTTTCATTCAAGTAGTAGCACAATGAAAACAAGTTAAAGGACATGAATAATGTATGGAAATACCAGGCTCCAGATCATGATGTCAGACAAGATAAGCAAGGGAAGTAATGAGAAAACAAGTTGATGTATGTTATCTTGAAATGATAAGGAAATTATATGGTTATTTGATCAAAACATTTATCAACCAGAATGAACACCATTAGAGTGAAATATGAAAGCATGAAGGGCATTTCTGATATGATGGAAAATAGCAGAAAATTGGTAGAGCCCACACCAAACCCCATCATTTGGAGTTTGAGAAGATTTGCTCCTGTTGACAGATCTAGAACAACAGTCAGGAACCAAGAATGAAACATCCTACATATGGGTGTCTACAGATCAGGTACGCAAGTGGGTCCATATGGCCCAAGTGTGCTGAGCATGACATCTGCACCTGGGGGTCTCAAAGGCTGCACTCATCACTCATACATCACCCGTGAAAAGCACAAGAACTTCCAATATGCCTGTGCTAAATATATAGCATAATTAAAAGGGAAAAAAGGGAAATAGGGAAACATTGCAAGAAGAACCTTTTTAATCTTTGTAACAGTGAAGTGCACACTGTAGAAAGGCCTGATAATCTGCCACTGAAAGCAAACTGCATTCATGTTCATGGGCATAAAAACTTGTGCAGCAATAGACATTGCAAACATGTCTGCAGATCTCCATCATAGCCATGACACCTGATCCCCCATGCTTCAACATTCTGTAGACATTAGATCACAGCATCACAGAATCATTTAGGTTGGAAAAGACCTCAAGATCATTTAGTCCAACCTTTGACCAAACACCACCATGACAACTAAACTATAGCATTAAATGGCATGTCCAGTCATTACTTCCAGAGATGGTGACTCCACCACCTCCCTGGGCAGTCCATTCCAATGCAGACCATCCTTTCAGTGAAGAAAGTCCTCCTGATGTTCAAGCTGAACCTCCTTTCCACAACTTGTGGCCATTTCCTCTTGTCCTGTCACTTGTTGCCTGGGAGAAGAGACCAACACCCACCTTGCTACAACTTTCTTTGGAGCAGTTGTAGAGAGCAATAAGGTCTCCATTCAGCCTTCTCTTCCCTAGACTAAGCAACACCTGCTCCCTCAGCCACTCCTCAAATGACTTACTTTCTAGACCCTTCACTAGCTTCATTGCCCTTCTCAGGACATGCTAAATGTTAGTAGAAGTTTTACATGAATAAACTTAGCAGGCAAGGGACCATCATATTAGTGGTGATATAATTTGCTGCAGGGAACCTCTGCAGGCAGCACTTCTATTACAGCTGAACAAATACATTGTGAATAACTGGAGAGATCAAGCATGTTTCTGCTCAAGAGCTGTTGAAGAGTAGCTTACAGTTTCTTTAATTATATTTGTTGCTTAGAGTCACACAGTGGATAATTAGATGAACAAGTTTTGCTCTGAAGGTTCAAGCAAGCAGTTCATATCAACATCTGTAATTTTAAAAGTCTCAGTTAGATTTCATTGCTTATGTAGATAGTGTATGATTGGATCTGACTCCTGCCAGCATGAGTATTGCTCTTACAATCCAAAATATGACGTGAAGATTTATTTACAAATTTGAAACCTAGATTGATCAGATATTCTCCAACTACATTTCTGTGAACATTCCTGTTTTCACAAAATACTACAGAGAATAATCCCAAGGCACCAGCAACACAATTTTTTTTCCACCTTTTAGTTTCACCATATAATTATGGATTAGATATGAGATGTTTGCTAGACGAAATACTAAATTTTAAGTGAAAGAAAACATATAAATAATGTTAAAATATCTGACCAATTATCTATTTTCACTGCTCTCTTTTTCTGTACACTGTAGACACAGTTAAATCCTGAAGCACTCAAATGTGCTGCTTCGACAATTAAAATTCTATAGTTTTTCCCTCCTACACAATTTTTTGAAGTTTTCAGGTGCCATTTTCTTCAAAAGCACATGGTGTACCCTATGTTTAGGAATGGACAATTTGTAAAATTTCTGAAAACAGAAAAATATGTATTTTTTAAGGCTGCATTATTTTCAAAATTTAATATTTGATTTTATTTTAAAATTTTTTAAAATCTTCGTCCTTGACGTAAGCCAGCTCTTATGTCTTCATCAAAGAAAGTCAGAAATATAGATGAAGCCAAAGAAAGGAACCAGGCTTTCTATTAAATGATAAGGAAAAATCCCTAATCTATGAGGCAATGTTTTTTTGTTTTTTTCTCATTTATTCTTTTCCATGGTTCACAATCATCCATGTGTGATAAGAGTAGATGTAATATCTAGAATAATGCCATTAGAAAAAGAAAAATAATAAATTTAGCACCAAATTACCAAGGAATTAACAGTTAGCCATAGAAGAACAAGAGAAAGTAATACCAAAAAGTATAATCTACCTCACTGCTGTATTATTCTCCAGAAATTTTTTGGAAATGTGTTACAACTAAATCATCTCTCAGTGGCAAGATCATTGCTACAATGCAACTGTTGGCAGCATCACAGAAAAGATGAAAATGGTGTTAACACACCTATGGTATAACTTTTTCTACTCCATACAGTCACATTACTTGCCTAGGAAGAGCAAATACACAAACAGCAAATCTAAGCCTGGAGAAAAGGAAGTCACTTAAGTCAAGGAATGCTCAAACTGCTGTAACTTTCATCTTCATTTGCTAAAAAAATACCCTCAGAGGGAGTAGACAGGAGTTTCAGCTTGCTGCACTTCCTGTTCCTCACCACGAGTACACAAAAGGACAGAAAAAGCCCCAGATATTCAGCTCTCAAGCTAACAGGTCCCAAGAACTCATATTTCTCTAAAAAACATAGCAACAAAAAAGTAATGCAAAATTTTGATGCTGAAAAGTCCCACATTATGATTGATTCTACTTCTCAATAACCAAACATGAATGTTTGTTGTGCAGAATGAAAGTTGAGTGACAGAGACCATTTTTTTTCCTACAATGCAAATTCTCAGTCAAGGAAATAATACACTATAAGTTAAGCATATTTCTTTTTAACTCTGTTAGAGACCTTTGGAATGTCCCATATTCTGGTTTACATTTGGCTTAGCTCCCTTGGGTCAAAGACATAGTGCAAAAATGTCCCCATTTTGCTTTCATTTAGGGAGATAGGGATTTCCAGGGCCGTTCCTAAGCCTGGAGAGAATGAGCCTCTGATTAAGTCTTTTCCTGGAAGGGCACAGCAATAGACAGAACAGGCCCGTCTGGAAGTGTTTTCAACAAATATTTTTAGACCCAAATTTTTTACATACCCAACCTAGTTCTTTCAGCAGAATCAACTGTATCCAAATAGTTTCTCACAGTTGTTTAACCTCACCTTTAAAATCTTGTCTAACTTCTTTAAACCTCTTTTCTAGCCCATACTTTAAAATCCCTAACACCATAAGTCCCTTTGGCCAGCTTTCTGAGGGTTTATTTGTTCTGACTGTTAACATTTCCTCCATGTTAAATCCAAATTTCCCTTGCTGGTATTTATGGCTATTTCTTATCCAGTCTCCAGTGAATATGGAGAATGCTTTCTTCCTTTCCTCCTCACCTATTTTACAAATTATCTTTTATGTACTACAAGATTGATTTCCCTTCAGATTCTGTTCTTTAAGCTAAAATACATGTCCAACTAAATTAAATGGAGAATTACGGATTTCAATTCCATCACGGAAAGAAATGTAAGACTCAAGAAAAACTATGATGACATCTTGTGAGGCTGAGCACTTTTTATCTGGGAACTTATTATGTCTGCCTCTTGGCTTTCCTCCTTTCGAAAAATATGTTATTATTGCAGAAAATAATTTCTTTTACTTCTTCATAAGTGAAGAACTTTTTTTTAGTTCTTCACTTATGAAGAACTTTTTTTTAGTTCTCAGATTAATTTATTTTTTGTATTTTGCATTTTATTTAGCAGCTCTATGCTTCAAAATGTATTTATTCAGATTATTGACATTAATAGACCACAGTATCAAGTTTGTCATGTCACAACCTGTAGCCATGAAGAAAAAGTTATTGCATGATTTATACAGGAGGATTATACATTCTAAAAACAGTCAAGATGAAAAGACTTGTCAAGAAAATTATATCAACCAAGATACTTAAGAAAGAAAACATCTCAATTATAGATAGGTTTTAAAAAACAGTACTACTCTTACCTTCTTTCAGCAAGAAAATTAATCTTTAAAATATACCTCATCTGTTGAAAGGTCTCTTAAGGCTGTGACCTATTCAGGTGACAGTTTAATCTATAAAAACTGCATATAAGCTTAAATAAACTATTTCACGTGCCACTGTAGTAGACTAAGAGCTCATGGTCAATGAATTATGAAGAGAAGTAACTTACTGGAGAAGGAACAGTAATTTCTAGAGTTGCATTAACTCTACTTGCTCGTATTTGTGCCAGTACAAATTTCAATATAGACTGTTCATATAGAATATAGCTCATTTCCTAGCACCTCGACTTCATGTTTCACATCACTCTTGTTCATTTAACACATGTCCAATGACCTTTTGCATTCTCCCAATTAGTAGGTGAGCTCTGCTTGTTTTGAGAGCTGCATGTGTAGTATTTCCTTTGGAGGGCCACTACTGACACTGCAGTTTTAGCAGTGTCACCATGAATAACATTTCGATTAAATGCCAGTAGATAAGAGAAGAAAAAGACTGTAGCTGTTGCTGGAGGCTTTGGAGGCTGGAAGGGAGGTAGACTCTGCAACTGACCTGGGGTTAAACCACAACAATGGTTTCTGCACCCAATGCCGCAGTTGGAGCTATTATCTATGCAACTGCCTCCTGGCCCTCACTAGCAATTATTCTGGATTAATTAAGCTGTTCTCCTGAAAGATTTAAAAAATCTTACTTTCAGGGTATTACTCTTGACAGTTTAAGTTAATTTCTTGCTTTTTCCCTTGTATTTCTCTGCAGCCAGCCCATTTTGCCTTTGATCTATTGTTTTAACCTTGATGTTTCATTTAATATTTACCTGATCAAAGTAGCTGATTACATTTTTAAGGTAGGATAATAAAAAGCCAAATTATAAAACTAGTCCACATTAACAGATTGCTCACCAGAAACAATGCTGTCATACCTGGCAGCTTTTCAAACAGAACTGGATGGATGGGACAGATCAATCTCTCTACTTGATATGACTCAAGGCCAGCATGTGGGCATGACAGAACAGGAATCAGGAACATATTGTGTATTGATGCCAAAAGCAAATACCTACAGAACCAGCCTAGGTCTGCTGGGTAGCACCTTGGGGGCGGTATCTGTGAAAGCCCAAAGCTCCAGGTTACTTGTGTCCAGAAAGACGCTGTTTTACACATCTGAGGGTTATTGCCAGTGAGGTGATCCCTGCTTTAAGGAGCAGCACCTCACAGACCCCACTATAAGTTTGAAACTTCAATGAAGTCAGAGACTAGGAACGGACAAGGGACAATGGTCAGCAATTTGCCTTGTGATCTTGTGTCTTCTTGTGAATTTTAATTAGTTAATTTAATTTCTAATTTGAGAAAGAAAGGAAAATGTTTTCTAGAATGTGAATTTTACAGGATCAGCTCTTTTCCAGGAATCCTCATTCGAGGCATGGTTTTCCCCCTGCTATCCAGGGGCATATGGCAGATTATGGCAGGGTCCCCCAAATGTCTGCCAGTGGTCATCATCTGTGGATGCCCTGCTACTAATTAGTGCCATTCTGTAGTTCATTTTCTACACAGAAACTTATCTGATGTAATGCAGCAGATTGCCATAAAATGGATCAAAGCAACTTTTTGTGGCAGTTCTAAAATTTCCACAATTTTTGTCTAGATGACTTCATGACTGACAAAAAGATGTTTATGTGGTTTCCTTAGTATTTTATGTACTATATACACTTAAAATAAATAATTAAATCCCAAGTTCTATGTTAATAAAAGACACAGAAAGACATGGAATGGGCAATGCAAAAATTAACTGGACAAATTCATATAATTTCAAGCATTTGAAAGGGCAGAAAATATATTGTTATTAGGAACAAATACAAAAAATCTTCAAAGAGCAGTTCAGAGAATATCTTGGTCATGGGATGACCAAACAGCAATGTGGACCAGCTGTAGTAGACAAGCAGGGTTAAAGGCAAGGGACTGGTTCCCTTTTCCAACTGCCTTCAGAGGAGTTTCTGCTGATACAAAGCCAGTCGCCTACATAAAATCAGGCCCATCCAACCCTCCTTGACTGGAGCAATACAATTCCATTCCAAAGCAGTTCTTGTCCTAAACTCAAAAGTTACTGCATTTCTGAAGCATCTTACTCTGCTTCAGTGGTGGGAACCTTCAAGGACAGACTAAGGGAACATTGTCCTGTAGCATTTGCCTATACAATCTCTATGACTTCACCTGCAAAAGTCATCTATTAGACATTTTCCAATTCACATTTTGCAGATTGGTGGCTTACAAATGGTCATACTTGCATACAAGGTAATGTTACTAATAACTGATACTTAGTAAGTAATAATACATTTTGTTCTGAATTTTTAGATAATTTTACAGTGTTGGCAAGTTAAATGAAAAATTTTTGGAGCTTTTACAAAATGTTCTTGTGAATCTGCTTTTATTTTATTTCATATTTAAACATATCTTTAAGAAAGCTGGAGAATAACAGGACCCCAAAACAAAAAAAAATCTGTTAATTTGACAAGTAAAACTGTGTTACTGTACGTTTTGGTTAGTGTAAATAAACAGCTCCAAGAATATAACAAAATATATAATTTGTATCAAGACAGGGATGTACTCCATAAAACTTTCTACAGCAGACATATAATTATTTTAAAGTGTTTTTTTAAGATTTAATTTTGGCTTACAGGGTAATTTTTCCTTGCTTTCTCATTTGTACAGTTTGAAGTTTTAATTCCATTTTGAATTTAACATTAGAAAAATTTGAAGCACATTTGAATTAATAGAGTAAAAACAGTTGCAATAATCATGTTTTATATAAAGTAGTCAAAGAAGCATATGACTTACAGAAAATGAAATAGACAAAAATCTGACAATTAATGAGCTACATTTTTCAATTACATTTACATTTTAGAGTAACCAATAAAAAGCAAATAAAACCTTGTTAGATGAATTAATGATCTTGTTTATTTGAATTACAGGCACAATATATTTGAAAGATACTACAGGGAAAATAACATTACATTCCCTTTCCTCTTTCCTCTTTCCTCTTTCCTCTTTCCTCTTTCCTAGAAAATTCTTGCCCTGCTTAATTTCCAAGAAAAATTTAAAATTAAAAAAAAGGTTTCCTCTATTTTGAGGAATAATGATTGGTTTTCACCTACTATGCTAGTTATGGTAAAAATGTAGTGAAGACAAAAGAAGGCCTCTTTGTTTCAGAAATGCTTCAAATTATAAATGGTTTTTAAGTGTTTACAGGTCTTCAAAGGATTATATCTTAGATACACAATCTGAAGGATTTAGATACAGGGGATAAAAGAGGGTGGGCAGGGAGGCTGAAGAGAATAAAGCTGTTCAGGTAAGGAAGGAAAGAAAGAATGAGCCAACAACAATAAAATTAATGAACCATGATTTCCTGTGTATGTTTTCAGAATCCCTTCACCATTCTGCAGTAACAAACCCAAACCTTAACTCTACATATTCTTTGCAATATCACTTCTAATGCAGTGTCAGAAGCTCCCCTCTTTTGCTTTTCTGTTTGACAGTAAATGCCAGCTCACTCCCATGTCCCCAGCTGCTATCCGGGCAGGAAGTACTCACCTACTTCCAATGGCTCCAAACTATTCATATGTAGATCATATGGATCAATCCACATGCCAGCGTTGACTGAACAGCTAACAGGCTAAGCAAAGCAAGCAGCTGCCACTGCTCTGTCAGTGTTGGATTGATTATACCTGTCCTGCCCAGCTGGTTATTTTTGTAAGACCTAAACTTAGTTATCTCAGAGAAACACACAACCTTGTGAATTGTAACTAAAACTGATGAATTGTCAACATTATTTGCAGAATACTGGTAGTCAAACATGTACGTGTGTCTGATTTCCTTTGAAAACCAGGCTAAACCAGCTAAAAGTTCCACTTTCATTTGGAGGATGCATTTTGAAACCTCAGAGAAACATATACCTGGAAGGCCCAGAGGTAAAATCTAGGAACAGAGCAAGGGTGTGGTGAGTATTGTGTCATCAGGGCAGCCCTAGGTGGCACAGCCAACTCTAAGAAAGAAAATTCAGTCCCTAACATTACATAACAACATATTCCATTTCCCAAGAGAGTCATCTAGAAAATAGTTCTTTGTTAAATGATTATGATACCAAGGATTTTCCTGTATTTACACTCAACTATTCTCTATAGACATGAGGTGCATTATTCTCCAATAGACTGTGCAAAGATTTAGAGTACTTGGAACCTTAAAATAAATAAAAATCCACTGCTAAATCTTAAGACTTACACTTTATCATCATTTATATTAATGTGAATCATCTATAATAATAATTAATACCATGCCAATCATCTTTTATATTAACATAATAAAGTAAACTGATGCATTTTGCTTTTGCTGAGCATTTGCAATTTTATGTCTGTAACTTCTAGTGACATGAATAAGACTGAGGTTATAGATGACATTTGATTTTCTTTCATACATCTTATGAAGTGTGACACCTTGCAAGTACTGTTGCCATCTTTTTTATTAAAGTTGAACCTACACTCCTGTTTAATTTGCTTCAGCATGTGCTGTGGAATTACTATTCTCCAGAAGAAGAGCTGTGACATCTGATATTGCAGAAAGAATTTAGATGACTGCAAACAGGATGTCTCACCACAACAAATCAGTATACAACTCTTACTTTCTCTCAGAGAAGAGTGACAGGTATTGGTGAGAACCATGCTTTCCTATATCCAGGCCACTACTTTTTTAAGCAGCAGGGAGCAAGGTGAGGGAGGGGCAGGCTGGGAGAGAAATAAGGGGACAAATTTCTAATTAATCCTTCATGCCCCACATTTTCTGTCATGATAACCTATATTTCATCTGGCTGTGTTGGAGTTATCTATCTTGATAGCAGTGTGTATGGTGGTGCATTTTGGATCTGTGACTAAACCAGTGTTGATGACATAACAGCTTCATTTATGGCTGAACATCACTTGTACAGTGAGTAGGCTACTGGTAGGTGAGAAACTAAGAGGGGACTAAGCCAGGACAGATGACATGAGTCAGCCAAAGGCATATTCCACACCATGTGAAATTGTGTTCAGCAACAAAAGCTCAAGGAAAGAAAGACTAAGGGGTAACACTTGTGCTTATGGCATTACACATGCTGAGGCCCTACTTTTCAAGCACTGAAAAGTAGTATATAAATGCCTTTCTTTCTTTCTTTCCTTGAACATGCAGCTTTTCGTTCAACTGCTCAACTGTTTTGATCTCAGTTCATGAGTCTTTTCACTTTCTATTTTCTCCTCGTTCTAGGGGAAAGGGGAGCAAACAAGCAGGTAAGAGAGTTCTCAATTTCTGGCTAGGCTTAGCCCACTGCATAAGCTGTATGATTTTCATCTAAGGCAGAGCAGCTCTTATACTAGGCTTCAGTTCAACCCTGTCTTTGTTTCTGTCAGCAACATAAAACAGCAACAGCTGCCATTATACATGTTCAGTAAGACACTTGCAGGTGTGTCACAGAGCCAAAATTTATTTCTATGACTGATTTCTTGCTAAAGTTAACAAGTATTATACTCTCATGAGCTAACTTCTGTTGAATGCTTTCTTTAATGCATACCATGAAAACATGCTCTGCATCAATAGTAGCAATACAAACTTGCCTATTTCACATATTTCTTCATAAACATCAACAAGAAACGATGTAATAAAAGTTCTTTGCTCTCAACTTCTGCTGTCAAGTTCAACTTTTTCACAGTGTTCTGTAGCATTGGATCAGAGATATTTAATCATTTACTTTACACAAACATGCAACAGGCTGTGTACCTTTTCCTTCTGAGGAGCCAATGCAATAGAACAGTATGCACATATAGTATTTACATGTTTTGCTACATCTAAGTATGAGATGCTTTTTACCTCATAATTATTGTATACAGCACTAAGTCAGCACATTGCAGCGGGTAGCTCTTGTGCAGTACTGGTTATTTAGTTCCCAAATACGGCAGATTTCCTGAAACAGGTGATTTTAACTAGATGACTACCATCTTACTCCTGTGCATTTATCTCCTTCTGGAGGGAAATAAGGTGTCTTTTCTGCTTTGGACTGTGCTGTTTGAAGCATGTTTTTCAAAGGGGCAAAGAATAGCTTCAGTAAGTTAGCAAATATAATCCTGTCCTGGCTTCAGTTAGGGTAGAGTTAATTTCTTCTCAGTAGCTGTTACAATGCTGTGTTTTGGATTTATAGTGAGAATAGTGTTGATAATTCATGGATGTTTTGGGGTTTTGCTAAGAACCCAAATGTCTATTCTAAGTCAAGCAGTCTTTTTTTTCTGATCTCATGCTCTGCCAGTGAGGAGGCAAAAAATAAAAAAGAAAAAAAGAAAAAAAGAAAAAAGAAAAAAAGAAAAAAGAAAAAAAGAAAAAAGAAAAAAAGAAAAAAGAAAAAAAGAAAAAAGAAAAAAAGAAAAAAGAAAAAAAGAAAAAAGAAAAAAAGAAAAAAGAAAAAAAGAAAAAAGAAAAAAAGAAAAAAGAAAAAAAGAAAAAAGAAAAAAAGAAAAAAGAAAAAAAGAAAAAAGAAAAAAAGAAAAAAGAAAAAAAGAAAAAAAACAACCTGGGCAGAACCATAGCTGTAACAGGGGGACAGGTAACCCAAATTGACCAAAGGGATATTCCACACCCTAGAACACCATGGCTAATGTACAAACTGGGGAAGTTACCCACAAGAGTGCCGCAAAGGTGGCTGATCTGGATTCAGGAAGGTGGGTCTGGCATCAGTGAGTTGTGAGCAATTTCATTGTTCACCACTTGGGGTTTTTTTTTTCCTTTTTATTATCATTATTATTTGCCCTTATTACTGTATTTTACTTTCTTTTCAATTATTAAATTGTTCTTATCTCAACGTACCAGTTTTACTTTGATTCTCCTCCCCATTTCACCAGAGTGGAGGGAAAAGGGAGAGTTGAGTGAGCAGCTGCATGGTATTTCATCTCCAGCTGGGCTTAAAACCACAACAAACCCATTATCTTTTAAAGCACGATTTTAAGACAAGGCTTTGGGAGCTCAGATTCTAGTTTTTGAACAACTGAGACTGACAGTCCTGCATCACACCACTGCATAAATAAGGAAAATTTAATGGGAAATGAATCATTTTTCAGATTATAATCTCTTACACATAAAACTTTTTTTTTTTTCTGAATCAGACACTTTTTTAGACATAGCTTTCACACTTCCCAGGTTCACAGAATTATAACACCAACAAAATATCGCCTCTATGCACAACACCCAGTGAAACTTCTCATTTTTTACCCCCACCTAGGATGTTCTATAGTCAGTCTTGACTGTCTTAAAGGAACCTGTCCTCACGGTTTTTTCCAGAACAGTACCCTCAGGGTGAAACAAAACTTGAAAAATTAATAGTATCCTGACTCATCCAGACAGATGATTGTTAAATGCCTAGTATAGCAGATGGGATTAAAAATGAGGAAAAGTGTTTCAATATGATGCTGAAGTAAGGAGAAAATTCTGTTGCACCTGAAAACGAAAAAGATAAAATGGGAATGTCTTTGCTCTTGCAGATACAAAATATGTGACAGGGAAATGTCCTTATCTTTTGCTTTCAGTAATGCCACTGTGGGCTAGATATGCTCCAAACAACCCTGTCAGGCAGTGGTGCCCCTGACAGACACCCAGTGTGTGAATTTTGAAAGTCTCTGGACAGAAACAGACACTGAGCTGTTCTGCTTAGCTAATATGGGAGTTTACCAGCTCTTATCTATTAGAAATGTAGGTACCAAATCAGGTTTCTGCTACAAATCATAGGCTCTATGAGTCATATGAAGACAAGACTCAGTAAGGCAAATATTTGTGAGGAAGAGATGAAGATTCTTTAAAAATCTGTTATTTTCGGGCTTAACTCTGAATGCAGATGTTTAGTTTAGACACCACTGTTAAAATATTTTGGCTTCAATATTTGGAAGTGGTCCAGCAAACCTTAGTCCCATCATATATATCCTTAATTTCAGTTAAATCTCTCAATCACCAGATGCTTGTTATCACTATCAGTAAAAAAATAATTATATATTAATTTGTAGTTGTACAGAAAACAGGGGATTTTTTTCCATAAACATCTAAAAGTAACATACTTAACCATCTTCCTTTGATGGATCAAGCCAAGAGACTATAGACAAGAAGTTTAGCACTCATTTAAGAAGAGGGTAGCTGCTTGTACTGCAAATTTCCTTGCCATCAGCTAGACTTACAGGGCTTTATATCCTTCCTTTCACTTCCCAGACACTGTCATTATCGATTACTGTATCACTAGCTTTGCTGTATCACTGGCTTTGTTTATCTATTTAATATTTATATACATTATTTATATATTTTATATATATTATTTATATATATATTATTTATTACTGTATCACTAGCTTTGTTTGATTTAACAATCTTCAATATTAAACATTCTCCAAATAGCTTTCATTATCATACATGACCAGGAAAAAAGTGCTTCTTTTAGTAGCAGTTCTTGAGCACGGGATATGTTAAAGCCATATGTGCGTCAGTGTGTGCAGTGCATTGCTGAAGCATCTGAAGCGAAGCTTCTCTGGCAAAACAGAGCAGAAACAGACCCTAAGCAATAAAAACACACTACAACACTGACACCTGTTGGTAACAAATGTGCCAAACTGTGACACTATCTTTATACTCCTACATTTTCAGAAGACCCAAGAGCTCAACCTAAATTAATACACTGATATCTGTACATGTAAGTCACCTGGATATGAAGAACCTAATACGAGACAAAAAGTGAAGACTTCATGCCTAGTCTTTCTGGAAGTAGATATCCATATCTGCTGATATCCATGTGCAGCTGATGTATAACAACAGTTACAACAAATAAATACCAGCACATATCTCATGACTAGAGACTATTTCAGCATTCCGGACATCCACATGTCAACCACAGTAAGCAATACATCCTGCAAAGCACTGACAGACATAATGTAATTTAACCACAAAAGTTTTTCCATCTGTATCACTCTAAGTGTGAGATGGAACCTGGAAATGAAATACCAGTCTTCAGCTCAACAGTAGCTTAAATGAATGCTAAGAGAAAACTAGCAATGTGGTATCTTTTTCATTGCTCCCTTCCTGCAAAAAAGTGAGATGAGTGAAAAGTGAAATTGTACTGCGGCATTCCTCTTATCCTAATAGTAGTCTGTGCTTCCACGTGAGTTTTTCTAATGAGAAATTTCTAAAAGAGGAGGTAGCTTTACAGAAAAACAAACAAACAAAGAGGCAACTGGATCTGCTTGCTTTTTAGCATAACAACAAACTTCTCTACTGCCCTACTGGTTGCCCTCACAGACAATAAAGACTTACTACTATAATAAGCTACTATAATCAGCTAGTATAATTACCCTCCAGAAAAAAGATGCGTGATTTCAGAACTGAGGCTTTCCAAGTTCAGCACCTAATTACAAAGCCAACTTTCATGACCCTGTTCCAGACTGCATTTAACAAAGCAAAGTGTCACATTAGTAACAGCCATCTAAATCCTTGCCGACCTAAGAAGCAATGTTTCAGTATGTGCCCTGTGTTTTCTACTGTATGGCTCCAGCATTTTTGGAAAGAAGCAGCATCAGCAACAAATTGAACACTAAATTGAGCTGGCAGCAAATCCTGTAGTCATTCAAGGTCACAATAGCCTTGTTTTTACTTGTCTGGTGATTGGTAGGCTCCTTTTCAACAGTTAAATAATTAATTCAACCTTCAGCACATTAAAAAGCATTTCCTCTTCCAAGGTAAATGAGAGTTCAAAAAACCTTCCATGTCCCAGTTTGTGCCATGCATGTGCTTCAGCACTCTCCTTGTGACCTGTTTGCGCTTCTTTCCTCTGAAGAATGGTGTCTTGATCAAAGAATATTACTTCTCCTCAACACATTACTAATGCCTAGATGTGCTTTATGCACTACTGTGATGCCAGCATTTAGAGGAAAGAAAACAAGGGATAGGATCAGCTTATATATTCAAGCCTGCAGAAAGCAAGTTAAACTGGTGGACCATGATTAGCCAAACTGAATGGTGTTCAGAGTAAGACCTAAGCCTGATTATCCCGGAGGGCTCTACATCTCCCAGTTATGTCATGATTTATTCTGAGGTGATTGTCTGTGCCAGTCATTTGTACCTGAAATAGGAAGTACAAAATGGCTGAGATCACCTGAATGCAAGGTGATTAGGACTTCAAACAAGTTTTTCTTTGTTGTTCAGTCTGTTTCACAGTTCTGGAGTATAGTATCTGTGAATGATACCAGACAATGAAAATACTGAGCTTTGTTAGACAGAAGAGTGAAAGAGAAATTATGTAACCACTTTATTTTTCTTTCTTTACCATAAGTATATTCTAGTTAATATGGATCCAGTATGGTGCTCTGAGTCACAAGGGAATGTGGTATTCCTACACCAAATCACAGAAGTCAGTAACTTTAAACCCGTTATACTCACCTCACTCATTAAAACAAAAAAAAAAACTTTATTCACAGCATAAGAAACTTTTCAAATGAAACTGCAGAAAAAAATGAAGAAACATCTCCACTCAACTGGTAACGTCTCCCATGAAAAGTACTCGTGGACTGTTTGCTGAGAAAACACCCTCACACACCCTGACTGCGTTAGCAGATTTTTACACTCATCAGTGCAGGGACCATATATTACTAAATGTTTGTGAAACAGTTACAATTATAATTTATCTACAAATCTAATCAAGGGATCTGTAGATTAAACCAGTGAAAATATTAACTCGTAACAATTCTGCAGTTCCTGCACAAGCCTGCCAACTCCTCCAATACACTACAAACCATTGGACTTAAATGTTTTGTGTAACAGCTTTCACCACATTTACTGCTGCAGGGTTTTGAGTTTGAGGTTATGTTTTTTAAGTAAAGGAATTATGCAAATACTGTGTTAAAAGCAAAATGAACAGTTCATGCTGAACTAAAATAATTGAGTGATGAGTGACAAATTAATTATATATATCCTGGGTATTTTGCTATTTTTATATTATAGTTACTAGCTTTTCTGGATCAGGAAGAATAGAGTGTTCTCAAAGATTAAGAGTATTGTGTGAGTTGATACACAAGAATGCAACTTTCTTAAAAACATATCCTCCAGCAAATTAAAAATTTGCCTGCCACCAATCAGTAAACTTGTGTTGCTGGGCACTTGGTGATGTTATTAACCTTACTTATTTTAAACTTTTGATCAAATAACCAGCTTTCTTCATGATCCATGTCATTCTTTTCAGTAGTGGTCACTCCAGTCTTTAAGTCAGAATATAACAGTAAATGTCAGTATTAGTTTGTTCTCGCTGTAAAGCCTCTTGTAGCTGATGTAGTGATGAAGCAAGCTGAAGGTGTGTAAGTGTTGCTCAAGGATAACAGAGATGCATTTTGCACTTTCAACCGCTGCATCATGCAATACTGCACAATAATTTGATGCAAACACCTACTTTGTACATACGTTGCGGTTATGAATATGGTAGAAATTGAAACAATGGAATTTCCTAAAAAGCAGGGGAAAAAACCATTGAAGAGTGATACTCTGGTATGCACAAGATCAGGTCTGCCATTTGAAGAGCAAGGTAAAGAATATTAACCATTTAACCCAACTAAAGGCTTGGCTGCAAATGAATTGCAAAAACCATTTAGAAACTTGACTGATTCCTCATTTTATTGATTTGGACCTGACATGGGCATAATAGTATCCTACAAAGATTTTGCCTTTTTCAGAAAAATCAAGTAAGGTACAAAAATACTTTGTGAATGCTCTTATACTAAGCTATCCAGAACAATGAATACAGTTAGCAGTGTTGATCAAGCCGTTGTCTGACTTAAAATAGATGAATATTTTCAATATGGTATGATCATGTCAACCTAAAGCATAGTGTTGGATTTCCTCCTGTTCTCAGGCAAGACAACCTCATTCAGAATGTCTTCGAGAACCTGGTGCCAGGTGCTGCCTTCTCAGAGTTTCTGCACACAGCAGCAGCTATGATGGCCAGGGGCTGCTGCTTCTCAGTGCAACAAAACCCCACCAAGCAGCTGATTAGTGGTCTCCTGCTTCTGGTCTTATGCTCTCTGCACCTCATCTTTCAGGGTGGAATGAACTTAACAGAAAATTCTGTTTCTCATATAGGAAACATGCCTCTGTGACTGGCAGCTCATTCTGTTTGGGGTTTTTTAGAAGTTCCTTATGTTTTCTTTGTTTAATTAAGGCTAGATTTACTGTGAGGAGGATTTTTTTCCTTCCACTTCTAATAATGGCATTCCCTATCCCTCCTGCTATTCTTGTAGTGCATCCTGCAGCACCACACCATGGCTACTCTGTATCTCTTCCACAGAATCTGTACTATGATTATGAAATTTTTAGAATAGTTGTAACAACAGAATTTACCTTCCAAAGCGAGAAGGATTTGCATTTTCTGATATGGGATTTTGACTAGTCATCACTCTAGTCAAGTACATTGGCACCTTGTCTTCTCTGGCAAAATTGCAGGCGTTTTATTTGGATGAGGACCTAGACATAGTTATCTGTGTCTGTGCTGTTGCCAAATGGGATTATTACAATACATTATACATGTGGCAGGTTTTGAAGACCACCTGGAAGATTCAGCTAGAGCAGCATGTAATTATCCATGAGATTAACAGTGTCAGCTCTGAGGCACACATTACACCAACTTTCCAAACACTGCACTTTCCACCTATTGGCATATGGCTGCAGTGGAAGTGATGCATCCATGAAGTCCTGTGTGAGGCAGTCGCAGGCAGCCTGTCTCTGTGGCACAGGTAGCATTTCAGGGCAACTGAGCTGTGCTAGCTTGGAATCTGGGACTGGAGACAACAGGGTATTCTCTCTGCAATCCTTGACAGAACAGTGTCCTCACCTATCTGGCAGAGCACAGAGCAGTAGATCAAATGGTCAACACAGTGGAAGACACATCAATCTTTCACAAACCTCTGCTATAACAATTGATTTTTAAGTTCTTAGTACAGAGTAACTGCAATCCATGTATAGATTGTGGAGTGGGGTACACTAACTCCCCTAGCAGCACTAACAAGTTAATTGGTATATATTTAAAAATCCCATATTTAGAGATCAGAGTATGATCTATTATTCTGGAGAATGATAAAAGAATATTAAACAACAAACAAGGAAATACAGCTTTCTCTAATTTTTCTGTTCTTTATCAGAGATCAAGCATTTGGGCTTCTTTGGTCCTGCTCCTTACATGTCCCCACCATAGCTAGCACATTATTTTCCTGACAAGCCTCATCCCTCATATCACTGATGGATTTATATTCTGCTGAGTTCAACTAAGTACTTAGATAGTCAAAATCTGATCTCATTACGTGTGTGTCAGCAGAACTAACTCCAGGGAAGTCAATGGAACCAAGTTAGATTTACAGACTTGGAGCCAAATATTTAATTTACCATCTAACATCTGTCATAACCTCAAATTGAAACTCTCCGTGGACACGACCTACATTCCTAAAACTTACAGATGGTATTTTAATATGCCTATAAAAAGAAAAATCTTGTGCTAGAGAAGTGTACTCAGTTCTTCTCATCTAATACATTTGATATGCACACTAATTCCTCAAGGACCATTTATAAGGGCAGCCAGTTGGAGCTAAGACAAAAGAAATAGGAGGAGAAAAGAAGGCAGCTATGCCAACTGAAATGTCAAGGTGCTGGCCAGCCTGAAGCTCAGTTCCAAAACTAATTGGAAAGGAGAACTTGTGCATATATATATATATATTTACCACACATCTGCTGATTCCTGTGTGTTAAACCTTTCCGTGACCTCATCAAAACTACACTTGCCCTGAAAATTATGGAATTATAAATCCTTGCTCAGAATAGCTTTGAAACAAGTTTTGATTCAGTTTTTGATGATGGAGTCTAAAATATGTGCTGCTTCAGAATGAAACAAAGTAAGAGTTCTCATGTTTGGACATACTTTCTCCACTTAGGCTTTCTCTCTGCATTTTACACAGCACAAAGCATTGATTAATGTGAATGTTTTAGCTGTAGTTGTTGTTTGTGTATAAACTTTTGTTAAAACAAGTACTGCAGAATAAATGACCTTTATACAGACACCTATTAAGGCACTAAAAGGCTTGGCTACATTCATCTAAGACGCGTATACATAACGTTTGGAACAATAAAGGGATCAGCAGCTGCAAGGGGTTTGAATTGAATTCTTTAACAATAGAAAAGTTTTTCAGCCCCAAATACCAGCAAAGAGAATTTTTTGCAGATAATCCAGAAGAAAGAAAATAATAAAAAAAAACTGCTAGTCAACTTTGCAGCAGTTAGCATAAGGGTGCCATCTGAAACATGTCAGCTTAAGAGTGTCCCATAGTACCATTCTTTTACGCAACCATAGTATTCAGAACTGTTTCCCCAAATAATCCCAGATGGCAAGCCACAAAATTTCAATTCATTTTAAAAGCTTTCTTTGCTGTTATTATGTGATTGAAAGTGCAAAAGCAAGTTGCCATTCTCATGGCACTATTTGCATTGGCTATTATCCCCTAAAATCCCCTTTAAACAGCTACATTGTCAGCCCATAGGCCTCATTTAGAACTACAAAAAAGACCAGATTAATTCGATCAAAGGGAGAGCCAAGTACAAAATGCACTTTTCAAACTGTATCAGAGTAGGTTCGCTTTACAAATCGCTGCACGGCTAGAGCAATGCAAAAATCCTTTGCCTGAAATAAAGCATGAGCACTAACAGAAATAACTGTGCATGTTTCACATGAAGCTTTTGGGGCTCTTCCAGTATATATCTCTCACTGCAAATGATTACAAAAAAATATATTTAAACATAAGTAAATTAAGTAGCAAACATCTGGTTTTGGCCATTTGGCTTTCCGCCACCACTTTCAGGAGGCACTGATGTAGTGCATGGATAATTTAGCCAGCTATAGATATTCCTGAAGTATCTGTCAACCGGAATTTTTAATTAATTAACAGTGAGCAATGAAACTTTCAAAACATACAGATAACTCCCCCAGAATTGTTTTCTTGCTAGTGTGAAAAAAACCACCATCATCACCACTGATGAAGCAAAGAAAATAGAAAAAGCTTTTGGTGTCATTTCCGCAAAATACTCTTTTGCTTAATCTAAGAACCATTTTGAGTCAAGCATAACTCAGGTCCATAGATCTACAGCCAAAAAGTCTCTAGTGGCTTTTCAATCTCACCTGGGGTTTGATGACAGACAATAATGCTGACAATTTTGTTTCTCACAGAAGCTCCTTTGGTGTCTCTGCACCGTGTCGTTCTCTCAGCCTCTACTGCAGTTTGCTTAGTGATCCTGCCACCAGTTCTCTCAGCCTCGGTCTGGAGCTGTTTCTTCAGCAGCTGCTTTTGTGTACTGAGAAGAACATATTACAGCATAAAGAACTGCAGCACAAAGGTAGAGCAACTGAACATGTGCAGCAATATGTGCCATTGCCTCTTAAAGGACACATCAGGCCGAGAAAGACATGCTGAAAAGCTGAGCACCTGCAACTAATATTAGAATCATCTGCTGTAGGATGGAGCTGACTGGATGCTTTTGTTAGCCACTTCCAATGGCATTTGGATTTCTGAACAGTACCCTTTTAATATAGCAGTTCCATTTGTTTACTTCTCGTATTTTATGGAATAAGTGTTTGTGTAGTGTCAGTAATGAACTGTGTAGCCAGAAATTGTTCTGTGGAGACAGAAAGTGCTCCCACTGAGACAAAAGGCCTTGACAATATATGTAACAAATGTAGGTCTGTACATATTATCAATTCACTAACATACAAACCTTGTTTTACTTCATAATTATGAAGGCCATTATTGGGAAGAAGAAAAGAGAAAGAGTTAATGTAAAATTGGTTCTGTATTTCAAGGGTGCACATTAAAAAAAATTTCAAAATAATACATATTCAATTAGAGACACAGTTTGAGTTTTTAAAAATCTCATATGTAAACATGTGCATGTCATTCCACCTATTTAATGGAAATAAATGCCAGAAGTTAAAATCAGTCAAAATTAGGTGTTTGGGTTTTTTGTACAGAGTAGTATACAGAAAAGTACTTCAAATAAGCTGCTTTGTCCTCCAAAAATAAGATAACTTCACTTAATATTTGTCCCAGATAGGTCTTAACCATAAGAGATGAATGAATTATTGCACTAGGTTTGTAGAATCAGGTACTCATTACTAGATACAAAAATAGTTTTAGCTGTCCAACCTTCTATAAAAATACCTAATTTAAATATAAAGATTTTCAAGCACATGATTAGGTTTTTTTACCTAGTCCTGGGAATGCCTAACCACTCCTCAATTCCCAACAGTAAAGTCCCGTAAACTGAATCAGGTTGTAGGTGTTCCCAGAGAAGGCTGCATTATCTGGTAGCAAAATGTAGCTCCCAGTTAGATCACCTGTAGAGGTCATTACTTTGGACAACTTCTAAAAACCCCACACTGCAACATCAAGTGTGTCTATGCTGAAATCCAGACTTGCTAGCCTTTACTAGCACACTGGTACATCTCCTACAGAGGTGCATTTTTCTTGCATATTGAAATTGTTTCTGTTTTGTGTGCTTAGAACAGATTGAAGTGAACCACAATTACTGGTCACTTACTGATGTCAGCAGTTTCAAGTTTCTATGTAATTCACTCTCATTTATATGAGATACAGACCCTTCTAATCAGTTCAATACAGTTTAAACCACCATATTTTCAAATTTAATAACAGAATACTGAAAAGGGGGGGGAAATAAAAGGTAAAAAAAAAAGGGGGGGAGTTTTTATAAAAAAAACACCCTGTCACCAGGGTGGTTTTATATAATGGATAGTTTCCAGGCAGCTGTACACTGAGAAGTGAAAGGCCATATTCTAACATCACATTTATGCAAATCTGGAATAGCTTCACCAAAATCTATGGAATTAAACTGTCATACAGGAAAAAAAATGGTTCAGATCAGTTTTCACAGTTGTTTCATTCTCCCAAGATCCAAAGCCTCAAAACATTAAAATCAGCCTGAGTTTGAGACACTTTATATCTGTCCTACAGATAGGACATAGATGCACAATTTTTCTCTTTTTCTTTCCTTTTTTGTTATTAGTGTGAGAACATTAGATTTCAAGTTTTTCAAGTTTTTTAAGTAGTGTTATTTCCTTAGACTGGGTTTTCATAAGTCACTCATCAGTGAAATCCCCCTGTCGATAAAAGGGAAATTACATTGCTTTTTCTGACTGTGTTCCCATTTTAAATTTGCAATAGCATTATACAGTTTTCCTTCAGTATTAACAATCAGAAACTAATCCTTCTTCTAGCATAAATTAAGCAATAAGAAGAGTTCTTTTCAGACAAACATGTAGCAGAGAAATAAGGGTTGGCAGAGTATTTCAATTTGACAAGCAAATAGTTTGATGTGTAAGAAATCAGTAATTGTTGGTAATCTTATAAAAAAACCACATTTTTGTCATTGAACACTCAGTTTCACTTCCAAATTTTGTTTTTATTTTGTCATTTGTTTGCTATATTATTCAGAATATTTCAGGGAGATGCTTCCAACTCAGAGCTGTGAAGGGATATCCAAAGAAGACAAGAGAATCACAGAATGCTTGAGCTTACTAGGGACCTGTGGAGATCACCTAGACTAGCCCACCTGCTAAAGCAGGTTCACCTAGAGTAGGTTGCACAGGATCTCATCTAGGTGGGTTCAGAATAACTCCAGAGAAAAAGATTTCACAATCTCTTTGGGAAGCCTCTTCCAGCACTCTGTTGCTCTCAAAGTAAATAAGCTTTTCCTCATATTCAGATGGAATTTCCTATATTTCAGTTTGTGCCTGTTTTTCCTTATCTTGTCACTGAGCACCACTGAAAGGAGCCTGGCTCCATTCTCTTGCTCTGAATATCTTTGTGTACATTGATGAGATCCCCTCTCACTTGTCTCTTCTCAGGCTAAACAGACCCAACTCCCTCAGTCTTTCCTCATAAAAGTGGTGCTCCAGTCCCCTAATATCATGATTTAGGAATGATATTCCCCAGTTTAGTACTCCCACTAAACAGAAAACTATAGGCTGTTTCTCTCCCGCCTCCGATGGGAGAAAAGAGGGCGATTTACATGTAAAATTCTCATCAAGCCTGACCTCGAGACAATGAACAATGGCTGATGGGGTCCCCACCCCACCACCCTTTTATCCACCCGAAAGGGACACCCTTCTTCCTGGAAGCGAGAGAGGGAGTCCCTTTTCCCTACCTCTGGCAATTATGTAAAGTGGAATGAAATAACACAATGTCTTTGTCATACCCCCTCATGCTGATCTGGGCAGGAACCAGAACACCTAGTCATCTTCATAGCCCTCTGTTGGACTCTCTCCAGTAGTTCCTTGTCTTTCTTTACTCCTGTGTTAAAATGGCCTGAGAAAAAAGGTGTTCAGTTAACCTGGGAGTTGGAAGACACCATATGGTGTTCTTCTGAAAATATATCCTGGAATACCCAAGGCAAACTGGTAAGGAAAAAGGAGGATGAGCAAAGAATGGATGTTGCTTTGACAGAACTGAAAAAACACTGCACCAGCTGAGTAGAAATAGAAATATGAGGAAATACAGCAGAGCTGAAATAAAGTGAGAGATCACAACTGCACTCTTGCATTATAACAGAGTGGAGTAAAGGATTGTTTTTTCCCTATCCTAATCCTATTATTCTCCACCCTGCTATCAGCCCATTACTTAATCCTCCTATGAAGGTATCAAAATTAGAATAAAATCCACTACAAATAGCCCAGAACAACGAGGCCTGGTAGTCTAGTGGCTAATCTGTAAACCATTCTTGTTTCACAGGTGGTACTAATAAAGTCAGTTTGTATTTTTCTGCTTCAGTCCCTCAGCTGGGATGATTGTACTTCCTTTGCAGTGATGATCACTTAAATATTTCAAGTATTTGAACACATATAATTGCTGAGAATTCTGGAGATAATTTCTGCAGCTGTGAACCTGTTTCTTTCAGGAGTATTTTTATGGAAACTTATCATAAATGTATGTCAAGTTATAGCCTTATTTTCTGACTCAAGTCTTCCCTAACCAAAGTAGGGATGGCTTTTGACTCCTTTGGCCAAAATAAGTGATCATATTTGCAAAGATCCCGCAGAGTATCTAATTTCAGGCACATCTACATGCATTTAACAGTTGATTCTTGCCCAGGGTTTTATAAATCAGCGCAAAAACTTAAAGTAGCTCCAGCTTTATGTGGATGGAAAAGTAAGTGAGAAGTTTCCATCAGAAAGAAGAGACACACTTCTGCTTTTCACATCACCCATGGCAACAACAGTACCAGCTAATTATGAGAACTGGTGCTGAACTAAGCGTCTGAGAGAATTTATGCAGTCACTCCTTGGAAAAACTTCTTCCTACTCCTAGGAGCAAGAAACAAAAGAGAGACTTGCCAGCAATTTGGTCACATAACAGCATTTGATTTTTATCCCCCAATCTGGGGCAATACCTACCTCAATTTCATGTTTCTGTTTTACAAGACTTGTGATAGGTTTGTATGTCCTTCCCATTGACTGAATAGAAAATATGGTAGTATTTTAAAATGCAAAATACTTTGTTTTCCTTTTATGTCGGGTTGTGCTTTTTTTCAGTTTGGTTTTGGCTTTTTGTAGCTGAGATTACAGATTAGGATAGTTTTATCTACTTATGATTTAAATAGATGAGAGAATCAGTCAAATAGTATTTACTACTTTTACTTTTTATGACTTATTTTTGAACTTTATGCGTAAAAATCTCAGGACCTGTTTACATAGGCAAGTTGGGATAATTCAAGTACAGGTATGCATTTCATTACATTTACTACTTTGCACTAACTCATTTCAATATCCTTAGAACAATGTACAGTGATATTTGAGCCTGCCTTTGGCCAGCCAGCTACCCACTTCGTGTTTCCAGAGGCTCCAGTGGGGCAGCATAAGACCTTTTCTAACTCTACAGCCAGAAAATTACAGCAACTAAAACGGTAGACACCTTTTTTTTCTTTTTTCCTTCTGTGTTCAGTATCCTTTTTGCTGTACTGTAACCATCATCACTGGTGTGAGCCTCTTGGTACATCTGGTTTTCTACGTAAAATGAAAGGAAATCAAAGGTAGTTCCAGGTAGTTCCTGAGTTACTTCCCTTACATCATTTCTTACCCAGGAAGTTCTTGTGGACCACAGAATGTTACCAAGGAGACAAGGTGGGGCCAAAGGACAGTTCAACTGCCATGTGACTGTGTTGAGGGTAACAGGTGAAATTCAGTTTAAAACAGCAATAGTAATAACACTTCAAGGGGCTTAATAAACCTGAGAAAGCATAAGTTCAGGCATACAAGACTAAGCATCACAAGACAGGGCCATTGCAATGCAAAGCCTTGCATTCATTTTTTTCTCCCAGCCTTTACCTAGGGCTCAGAATCCCCACCATGGGTTAAGACTGTGTGTGCTCCCACATAAATAAATGAACTCCTTCATGCCCCTCCCACTTTCAGCTAGCAACAGCCTAACCTAAATAGTGTTTTGCTTTCCAGATCTTTGCCATCAGTAAACCTCCAGCCTATGAAAGCCTCACAGAGAAAGACATTATTTAGGCAGGATGAAATATATAGTGGCAAATAGTAGTCTGTAGCACTAGGAGAACACTGGTTTGTGCCTACTTATAGGATTTGGAGAGCACATTGAGTCTCACTACGTAAATGTAAAGAAATCTCACCCACATCTGCTGAGAAGTATATGCAGAATTCCTTCCTGACATGAATCAGCAAAGAGCCAGTCCACTCAGTGTCTGTGTTCATGGTGCTGACTCAATTTGCATAGGCACTCATCAAATACAGACTCAGAAGTTCTGGTGTCAGCACTGGACACATATGCCTTACCTGTTCATACACATTCAGTACCGTTTTCTATATGCCAGAGTAATTTGGGAAAAAACACCCAGCAGTTGCAAGAACATAACAAAAATCCTGCTTCTCCAAGCTTCCTAAAATGGAGCAAAGAGAGGATCTGATTGTATAAGATTGTTTGACAGATTTTTCCCCAGATGCAGTTCTGGCTGACAGATCTCAGGCACATGGAAATGATACTCTGTGTGTTATCATTGCACCAATATAGTTTCAGGTGCTCCCATTATTTCCCACTTTTCCTATAGAAACAGCAGCCCTGTGAGAAAATTATCTGAACAGTGCAGGGCAAGGACATGCAACAAGTACCAAAATATTCAACACAAGATTTTCAGAAGCACTTGCACTTGACCTGCCTCTGTTTTCTCTTTAAATCTGTGATAAACATTCCTTGTGAGAACGATAGTTGCTCTTTTGGTTCTGTTTTTGTTTTTTCTTTTAATTTGGTAATTAAATAAAAGAAGCTCTAAACACTTCTTGAAATCTATCTTTTGTTTTCCAACAAAAAGTCAGCCTGAAGCATCACCTCAAACAGACTTTAGAAAGGGAGGTGCAGCCCTCCCCGCAATAAAGCCATGTAGTGTAACAAAGGTAAAACTGCTGTGAGAGGGTTGTCATTTAAGAAACTGAAATTTTCTAACTAGAGGTCTACAGGTAAGGAAGACTTGCCTTTCCTTGCCACTGCTGGTGTTTACTTCTTATTAAATTCAACTGCCTGGTAAAGCACTATGGGATAGCAAATTCCTACAGTTCCCAGAGAGGCTGTTACACCAGTGCATGTGGACAGCCCTCATCACCTGGTTGCATCTCTACCTGGATAAACAGCCACCATCACACACACACTCCTTTATGCAGAAGGGCAGCCATCTTCCTGCACTTCTGGGGAGAGTAGAAATCATAAGAGGTTTGCCCTTTCCTCTCTTTGACTTCTTCTTACTCTGTCCAAGAGATGGACATGAGCAAAGCCAGGTGTTGCTGCCTCAGTTTTGTACCACAGAGCAACAGAGACCTTGTTGGGGGATGCAGCTTCACTGTCCCTGCTCAGGGGCTGCAAGGAGCTGTGTACACTCTAGGTAAAGCACACTTGAAAAGTGAAGGAAACTGAGAAAATGGTGGTTTAGAAGTTAGGTGAGGCTGGGGATGAAGGAAACTGCAGTTGACACTCCTAAAAAGCCCACCACCAAAGGCAGGCAGACAACTTATTAAGGACAGGGTTGGTTGCAAAGGTGTCAAAATGTCATCTGGTTGATTAGCTCACCACAGCTGCCAGTGCATTTAAAACAGCTTTTTTAATCACAAAAAAGGTTACAGGAAGGTGTACATAGCTGTTTCTTGACCAAATTTTAACCCATCAGCAAAGTCAGATGAATAGTAAATGTGTTATATGCTCCACCTGAGCCCTGGTAGGTGTCCAGCAAGATCAGCCTCCAGTCAGTAGCTAAAAAAACCAGAAGTGTCAGCGCTGATAATGGCTCCAGTTTCCTGGCAGTGCCATTTCAGGGATTTTTGTTTCTGAAGCTGAGAGCTGCCGCTCTAACCTGGGGCTAAACAGCCATTTTTCTGAGACTGCTTGTCATCCAGAGACAGGGGCAAGGGAAAAAATCCAATGCAACAGAAAACACAGGAAAGTTAGAAGAATCCACTGAAAGCCTAGGTCGAGGCTAAACCAGGGGCAACAGCATAAGAAAACATGCCAAAGAAACCTTTAACTTATTACATCATCTTGATGGTTGTGGTTTGGGTACTTCATTATTATAAACTACATTTATTGTAAATATTAAATAATATTCATACATTTGCAAGTTATCTTCAAAAGAATTTAAGTCCATTTTATAACAATAGATCTGAAAAACTTTATAACCTAAGGACAGAAGCAGTCCTGCACCTGTACTTAGATACTTACATTTAATCATATTTGCATAGCCAGTAACGAAACGGAACTATGACAATAAACCCAGGATGTTTTACATTTTTTTGCACTTCTGTCTACATTTTTTAAGAAACTCCTTTTTTTTCCCCAAATATACAATAAGTAAAAGCTCTATACACAACTATTTCAAATTAAAGAAAAAGTTTGCTTTAGTTGGGATTTTTCCCAGCAATCTACAAAATCTCAAACATGATTGATGCTGCAAATATTCCTGTACAAACTTTGTAATACACATAACCATTTCCTCACAAGCTGTAAAACTCAGGATTTATATATCTGATCACTGGGCTTTTATTATGCATTACTGATTTTCTGTCTCCATTGCAAAGCTCTGGTAAAGAAGGGGTTTAAAGGAAAGGTATAAGAAGAGTCAGGCTTTTCTTTTCAAGTCAAGCCTGAAAAAAAGTTTAATGATGTGAACAGAAAGGAAGTTACTTGTGGAAAATGAGCTTTTTATGCTCATTAGCTTTAAACGAAGATAATATTTTTATCAAAATCAGATAACAGAATAATAGAGTAGCTGAAAAACTTTATGACTTGAAGAAACCATTGCAATTAAAAAGAAACTTCCTCTCTGGGCAGCACAGTGGATAACAGCATTCAATTAGTAGAGGGTTACCAGGACCCAGTGGTCTGTCCTAATAGTTGGCGGACAGATTATAAAAGAAAGGGGAAGCAGGGTTAGAAAGGGTGTGTTCCCTTTCTGCCTGCCCTGGGTGCTCTGTGGTTTTTAGTTTGATTGTGAGGTTCCCTGACTGCCCTGTGGACAATAAAGCATTCTCTAAGGGAAAGTCTCTAAAATAATTTGGGCTGGAAGTTTACTTTCTTTCTCTGCAGTAATTCACACAGACTAAGGGGTTCTTAATGTTTTGAAATACCTCCTAATGGCTGCTGCTAAAATTAGATATTGGACTCCAGTAAATTAAAGGGTCTACTATGGAAGTTTATTTGTGCTTATAGCAGAAAAGGCACTCATGTCTATAGAGGGTGCTGCTGCTGGGAATTTATTTCCATTGTGGTGGCTTCTTTTGACAATGTGTGAAAATTTAACTGGCTGCAGTTTAAGATTAAAAGTGTAAACCATGCCATTCGCAAGAGTTGTGTTTTACAATACAGACCTACTATAGAACACACGCCACTGGAGGAATTGCAGATTAAAACTGATGGGGCGTATAAACACTGTGTTTGGCTAGGGCAGAAAGAGGTTAAAAGTCTGACCTGCAAACAAATCTGGTGCTAGCTCTACCTCACAATTGTAGCTTTTGGTATGGGAAAATATTTAAAGCAATTTAAATGCAATGTCAAACAAAGGATCTAGTTTAGTAAATCATAGACTTTCTGACCAAACAGCCCACAGTACTTCTTAAGTTTGTTTTAATTATAACATATGATGGAACATAACTAACTCTAAAAGTAACCACGAAGTTAGAAAGTGGTCTTTGACAAATTTTTGTCATAGGCCCATCTAACAATGACCAAGCACCCACCCAGACTTCAGATCCAATAATGTACTGCTATATCATATAATGATAGAAACTCTTCCCAGATTTTCCAACAGCTTGTCACAATCTCACATTATCTTCACTTTTATCTGATTAAACTTTAGTCTGGCAACTCTAGTCCTGGCCTTATTATCAATTAGGTATTAAATGCAGAAAAGAGTATTCAGACCTGCTCAGGTCTCAAGCTCTGGTTAGAGAGACCATGCTAGCAACTGAACAGCTGGTGAAATAAACCAGGAACCTTTTTGCTCATAGTCATTTACATAATAATGATGACTTGTGAAGTTGCTAATCAAAATTGGAATACTTCCATTTTTTTCACTGACAATTTACTAATTAATCTGAAAAAAAAATTCATTTTGGGACAAAAATATTTGGAAAATATGAAGGTTTATATGGGATCAACCTGCTAATCTAGTTTTCATAATGACCAATATGACTGGCACAAATCAATATAGCAGCCAGTTCAGATATGATTGGCCAAAGGCTCTACTGCTCTACTCTCAAGTCATGAACATCAATTTCATCATTTAGTTTGTAGTTTATTCTGATTGCCAAGAAACATACTTCATGTAAGTTGTTTTCTCGTAAACACATGAGCACGTTGAAAATTGTTGATGAATGCAGATACTTCACAAATTTCCATAAACATTTCATTTCAATCCTTGATTAGTTCTCCTTAATGAGAGGAAATATAAATATTTTTTTTAAAAACCAAAAATCATTCACTGCCTATATTAACACTGAAATATGGACATTTATGCCAGCTAAGAGTAACTTCACAGGCATTGAAACTGATTTCTACTTTATAGTCCTATCCAATATGTGTTGGATAGAGATGTTGACTAAGCTCCATATTTGGATGGTTGCTTTCCTGCTTAATTACTAATTATGCTTACAGGGCAAAGTAAAATACCTGGAGTTCAATCTGCCCTGGGACAGCACTGGCCAATGAACTAATACAGAGTCCATGTAAACTCAGCACTGAGTGCTGTATCTATCAGTCATTGCAAATGTTTTTCTTTACTACAACAGCAAAACCAATATACTACTGGTAGGAAGAGTTCTGTGGACACGTTCCAAAGAATATGGTAACAAATTTTGATTTGAAATAGTACCCTTACCAATGTACTATTATATTAATAGTCTTTATTTCCAGTCCCTATAAATAAGATTTCGGCTCTCCTGTAAAACTTGAGACTAATGTTCTTCTTGTCATATATGATTTCCTATACCTTATACTCACCACATTTCTTCAACTTAAAACAGAGAGTGAGAGCATATATCTTGTAAGGCGTCCTAGTGTCATGGTTTAGCCCCGGCTGACTGCCAAGGCTCCACAAAAGCCCACTTCCCCCTACCCCTTGCAACTGGATAGGGGAAAGGAATGTGTTACTAGCTGAAATAAGGACACTGAGAGAGAAGGAAACTCCCTAATTACAGCAGGCTAAAACAGGCTCAAAACTTATAAGTGATAAAGTGAATTTATTACAGAGTTAAAGGAGCAAGCAAAAACATTTCTCTGAAAACACTCTCTCTTTTTCCCCCACTAGCAGCAGCCCACAGCCCTCCCTCCTGCCCTCAGAAAGTAAGGAGGACCCAGGTTTTGTTTCTAGTTAGTCAGTTCATTCCTCAGATGTTTCCTTCCTGGGAGAAAAGGCAGGTCCTAACTTTTTCTTTTTCTCTGCTCAAAGGCAGTGGCAAATCTGCAGAAATCACGTTCCCCCTCTTGGCAGGCAGCTGGTCCACCTCTGCCACCCTTTCATTTTTCCTCCCGAGACCAGGCTGATCCAAACTTAGGGTAAGGGTGACACACGGCTTCTTTAACTCAATTGACTCCTTCAGTTCCCAGGAGCAAAAGCCTCGTTATCTGCGTCAGCTCTCACCAGATCCCTCCTGCAGGAGCTTACTCCCCTCCTGCTCCATAGTGGGGTGGATCTCGGCTCCTTCATGGACCCTCAGGGTGCGGGGAAACACTGCATTGGTACAGTCCCTTACCACAGGCTGTGAAGACATTTCAGCTCCGATGATTAAAGGACCTCCTCCCTCCTTCTTCTTGGCTGGCTTTGCTGTTGTCAATATCTGTTGTTTTTTCTACATGCTGTACTCCTTCTTTCCCTGCCTATCTACAACTACATGACTACATGGCTATAGCTACATGGCGTGCCTGCGTACTCCCGAGTTTGCTTCTTAAATATGTTGTCACAGAGGCGTTACCTTCCTTCCTAATTGTCCCAGCTGTGGCTTGCAGCACATCCATCTTTAGGAGCCATCAGAGATAGGCTCTGCCTGGACAGCTGTGGAAGCTTCTGGCAGCTTTTTACAGGCGCCATCTTTTGGCCCCTACCACACCCAAAAAGCCAGACCCCCTCAAACTACCACACCCAGTGAAGTCATAAACACATTGACTGCAGTTAAAATGTATTGTCTGACTTGGGTGCTGATAGGCTGGCAGTTCACGTTGAACACAGGATCAGAATTAAATATCTGCCTATGGAGAATTCCTGCCAAGCATCAGCTCCTGTTCCTGCCTGATGGCCAAATGCCCCACTCTTAACACATTCCCATGACAGTTCAATCTGGAAAGGTATCCACTTATAAATTATAAATATAAAATATTCCCCTGCTCCCAAACAATGTAACTTGAGATGTCCTCTGACCAATGGCTCTTACCTGAAGAAAGCAGATTTAGACTTCTTTAGGAAGAAATTCTTTACTGTGAGATTGGTGAGGCACTGGAACAGATGTCCCAGAGAAGTTGTTGACCTTCCATCCCTGTAAGTGGTCAAGGCTAGGTGGGATGGCGTTTTAAGCAACCTGCTTTAGTGAAAAGTGTGCCTGCCCTTGGCAGGGAGTTTGGACCTAGATGATATTTAATGTCCCTTCCAACCCAAACCATTCTATGATTCTGTGATTTCTCAGGCCGTCTTGTCTGAAAAAGGCATGAATAGAAAAGTCCTCTGTGAGAATATAAAGCACTTCTGCATGCACGAGAGCAGATAACCAAACAGCCTTTTTTATTAAACTATTGAACTACAGTTCACCTATACAGTGTCTACCATTTTACTAGTCAGCTTGCACTCAAGTGCACAACAAAGAACAAGGGTAAAACTTCCACTTTCAGCAGCAATTTGGAGCTAGAGTGGTTTAAATCAATGGTGAAGTTACACTCAGCATGACTAGCAGAAGCAGACAAGATCTAGCATTAGACCTCTAGGGCGAGGTGGAGATCGGTTCAGTGGAAGAGAGGGCATCCATAAACATTCAGACTGCTATGTCTGACCTCTGCTCATGTGCAGACTGAGATTACAACACAAGAACATCTAACAGACATTATCCAAAACAACAGAGCTGGCTGGTTGGGTACCTGTATGTTCTGCTTTAAATCTTTGCTCACCTTTTTTGTCAGCCCATGTGAAAAAAAAAACATGGGAGGATGGCAGTGACTTAGAAAGATGATGCATCTTGTCATCTGGCAGAGTAGACACAGAGACTAAGCAATTTCCAGTGAGATTCTACAGGAGCTGCATCTCCCAGGAACTACACATTTTTGAGCATCAGTTACCAGTGCACTATGATACCTGAAACACCCAGGCCCCAGGCAGCTGCCCTAATTTGAAGCCGTGTCCGGCTGCCTGGGATTGCATTCATGGTAGAGGATTTGTTTGAATTACTTCAAACTAAGCCTAGACTGTTTCTTGTTCCCGCGGGGTCTGTAGCATACGGATTGGTCAATATATTCTTTAGAGGGCAACGGTAGCCTTGAGGTGAAGGAGATCTGAGAGCTGCTGTGCTCACGCTGATTGCCCTGGCTGCAAAGAACGAGCTGGAGCAGCTCCCCCGGGGCTGCCTCTTCTTGCTGCACAACAGCACCACCGAGGGGTCTCTGAGCCACAGCACAGCAGGACGGCAGGCCCTGCATCCCTTTCAGAACGGGAATAGTGCTGCTGAGTTTTCCAGAAATCAAATCTCTCTTACACATCAGATGAGACTTTACCTTAAGAAAGTGTTCATACTTAACAGCTTCTCTCCTATGACAGATTCTACAAACATTGCTCTTTAATCAAGCACACCAGTGAGCTTATTTCCCATAATATTTGGAAAGAAACATAACTACTGGTAATTAAACTAGCTTCACATAAAACTTAATATTTGAGTTGCACATTAGACAGGTACTTTTTAAAATTACTGTTCTTTCTCATTTCCCCATTATCTTTGTCAAATTTCCATACAGAAAATGAAACTTAAGAACATGTAATTAAAGTGCAGATAATGTAGTCTCAAGGCATGACAACCTCCATTTTCACTACTGACCTTTCCATTATTTCCTGCAGAGAATCACGGCTTGAATATTTGTCAATGTTTTTTTCTATGGAAACCTACTCGCTGGTGCCCTGTAGAGAATTATTCTCTTGCTCCCTGTGTTTGAAGAGGATTTGGATACTGCTTAGTGTTTGGTTTTTGGTAGCTCCATTTTCCTTTTTGCTTGCTAACCTGTGATGCTGCTTTTTTACTCTTTGAAAAGTATAGTACTGAGCAAAGTAATTCAGAACATTTCAGACAGTATGATTTAATGTCACTCCCCTTTCCAAAACTTCCTAGCCTCTCTGTGTCTTTCCACAGATGAAAAATACTGTAAAAGAATCTATGTAGCAGATTTGTTGGATCACTTAAGAGTCAATATATGTAAGCAGGAGTCTAGGACTTGATGTGATCATACATAGCCTGACAGTTTTCTTGGAGGTTGGCTGGATTCTGTTACTTATCAGTTCTCAGAAAATGGGAGTTGCCACCATTTTCAGTGTAAATTACACACTCCTCCTGATGTTTCACTAATTTGACCTCAATGTTCTGGTTTGAATCCGCAGCACATGATGAAAACAGATATATAGATTGCTTAAATGTAAATCTCTAAGCTTCTTCTTGAATTGCATCTCCTCTCTTCACTCTGAGGTTCTTTATTTTTGGGGATTGACTCTTGTTGGTTGCCAGGTGTCTATCAAAACTGCTCTGTCAGTCCCCTCCTTGGCTAGATGGGAAGAAAAAATATAGCAAAAGGTTCATGGGTTGAGGTGAGAACAGGAAGAGATCACTTATCAATTACTGTCAAGGGCAAAACAGACTTGGATAAAATTAATTTATTACCAATCAAATCAGAGTAAAAAAAAAAGCCCCAAACCATAAAACACCCATTGCTTCTTCCCAGGCTTAATTTTATTCCAGTATTCTCTATCTCTTCCCCTGCAGCAGCACAGGAGACAAGGGAATGTGACCTGTGGTCAGCTCATCACACATTGTCTCTGCTGCTCCTTCCTCCTCAGGGGGAGGACTCCTCACCTGCTTTTCCTCCTCTGGTGGGAGACAGACCTCTGTGAACCTCTCCAATGTGCATCTTTCCCGTGGGCTGCTGTTCTTCATGAACCTCTTCAGTGTGGGTCCCTTCCACAGGATGCAGTATTTCCGGAACAGACTGCTCCAGCATGATCCCCCCATGGGGTCACAAATCCTGCCAGCAAACCTGCTCCAGTGTGATCTCCTCTCTCCATTGCTCCAGAAGTCTTGACAGGAGTCTGCTCCATCACGGGTTTTCCTTGGGGTCACAGACTCCTCTGGTCATCCACCTGCTCTGGCATGGGGTCCTCCAGGGGCTGCAGGTGGATCTCTGCTCCTCCATGGACCTCCAGGGGCTTCAGGGCACAGCTGCCTCTCCATCGTCTGCCCACGGGCTGCAGGGGAATCTCCAGTGCCTGGAGCACCTCCTCTCCCTCCTTCTTCACTGACCTTGGTGTCTGCAGGTCTGTTTCTCTCACATATTGTCTCACTCCTCTCTCCAGCTGTAGTTGAGCAAGTGGGATTTTTCTCTTTCTTAATTTTGTTATCCCTGAGACGCTGAAGGCCTCAGCCTTGTCCAGCAAGAGGTCTGTCTTGGAGCCAGTTGACGTTGGCTTTGTTGGACATGTGGGAAGCTTCTAGCAGCTTCTCACACCTAAAGTCTCCCACTACCAAAACCTGCCATACAAAAAAAAATGCATTTATATAGGGACAACTCGTCATTTGGTCCAAATTTAAATTGCTGAATAGTAAATCAAATAGTCTGAAAATTACTGAGAATTCAGCGTGTGCTCAATTAGACATCACTGAATTACATAAGAGAAAGAGTTAGGAGGGATTCTTTTAGCCAGATACTGTAGATTTCATAGCATTCTTAGGCTCTTGTGCTTTATCATCATAATTAGACAGTGGTCTCAGTGTAAGAAAATGAATTTATTTTTCTAATAATCTTCTCTACTAAAAGCAGTTTTACACAGGAGAAGACTGTTATCATACATACTCCATTCGATTTTTCTTCCTTAGATTTAGCTATACCACTTTCTTCACATTCCATTTCTAAGCATCTCTGCCTTGCTCTTCTTAGGACTCTCAAATACAGGCATTTGAAAAAAATAGGTTTATTTTCAAGTAAACTTTGAAGAGAAAAAAAAAAGGTAGGCAAATGAAAAAAAAGACAGGTGATTTTGAAACAAAAGGATTAATGACAAGATGTATTTCAAGGTGTGCCACAGATTCTGGGGTACAATGAAATGTGCTTAAATCAGACCCATCCCAGGGAACCTGGCACCATATGTTTTTAGGACAATGTCTGTTATCTTCTTTTAGGAAAGTTTTTCAATGCTCCCTGATATACTTGTAATCAAATTATTTTTCTATTCTTCTTTTCTTTTTGATTATAAGGAATATCATAATGATATAATCCATCTGTCTCTTCAGCCCACTCAGTCAAGTATTGTCATCTTATATGTGTAAAGTCTAATCATAATTTTGTGCCTGCCTTAAACACAATCACAGGTAAAATAGGCAGACAGGAATATAAATTGAGTTTTGTGCATCACTTAAGCAAAGAAGAAAGACTGATTAAGAAATTATATCTGTTTGTCTTTTCTCTATTATAAAGTCAGAACCACAAAAATTACAATCATTCTCTAAAGGTTGTCATTATATTTGACTGGAAAAACTGGGGAACTTGCCAGGTGTAATCTTTTAATCTTTTCGGTCTTAAAATATGGCTTTTCCTTACACACAAGCCTTTCCTTTGGTACAGCTAAGTTGTTTGGTAGGGGTTTCTTTTCCTGAAAGGGACTGTCTCTTTATGAATACTGCTTATGAATTTTGCCCTTTATGAAAGGGCAAAAAGCTTTATTCAATCAGTGTAACCATACAGAATACAGGCTTTATTCCCATTTTATAGCTGGAAATCTCTGAAGATCTTGATTCATGTGTGTCAGGTGATACACCATCAGCTAGGGCTTTGATAAATAAGAACTGTAAGCCTTTATGCTTATATACATCTGTTAATGAACTGCCATTATCTTGCTGCACTGAAGGAGTCCTTGTCAACACAGTGTTGCCTAAAAAGGCTAGCCCAAAAACTGAGACTAGTCAGGAGTAAGGAAATAAAAGGTGGGTATTTATTCAAAAGCCTTCAAAGGTACATTTAGGGCAGATAAAGCTCCCTCTTTGGGTCATCACCCAAAATGGACGACGAGTCACAAGTCCACCACACCTTTATAGGTTTGGACCATTTGCATATCAGCATAAATTCACCAATTAAAACTTTGCAATTTCCCCCTAGCTCCCTTAGCTCGCTCCCCCCCTCTTTAGAAGCTTGGGTCTGGGCAGTCTCAGTATCCTTGAAGAGTAAGTCCAGAGAGGCACTGTTATGTCTCTAGAAAACAGCAACTAACAAGCTATAAAGCATAAACACAAGGCAATACAGAATTTGAAAAATATAAGGGTTAAAACCTAAGACAACAACAGGATCAACCATTTCGATGGGGCCTTATGAGCAGTAAGGTTCAGCTGATAACCAGTAATTAATTAAGCCACTACATCTGAGCCTTCTCAGCCAGCAGTCAGACTGTTCTTAAGGTAGCATGACGGGAGAGCAAGTGGCTAAAAACTTCCTGAGAATCAGGTCATGTTAGTCTCAAAATCATGAGCCAATTTGGAGAATGAAAGCTAGGGATTGTGGGGTTAATCCTTAATTCTTGAAGAAAGTGACAGAAAAATAACAGAGTGTTATGTAAAATGTGAGAATATGAAAATAAGGGAAAACGAACATTCAGTGCTAACCAACTAGTATTCTCTCACCACATTCCTGGAATTCAAACACCTACAAAAATTTATTCATGTTGGAAAAGAAAACCAATAATGCTTAAATCATATATTTCCTGGGTTTTGTTGAAAACAAACATGGCAAATAAACATCTTACTGTCTGCTACCAGTTTCTGTTTGTTCAACATGATGTTTTGGTAGTATTGAATAGCCTTCATAGATTACCTGGTTCACCTCTACTTACTTACAACCCTGTGTATAAAGTGCACAGCTGTTTTAATTTAGCTGAATTTGAAACCCACATTCCAGCATGCAAGATGATACATTAAAGGAAGAAAGCAAAAGCCTGATTGCTTGGATGCGTAGTAAGTGTAGTTTTAGTACTTGTACTCAAGATGGCAGCATGAAAACATAAATGCTTCAGTGAAAACTTTCCAGAGCCCCACTGGCTCTTCCCTATTCTTCATTTTATTGTGTTCTGTTCAATAGACTGAACAGTTTGAAGCACAGAACGGTGGGCAGTGAGGAACACACAGACAGTAAATATTCAAGAAGGGGAAAAAATCATTAAAACTTGTGTTATTAAAAATAGTATAATGGTGAAATAATGAACCTTCTGATGGAAGTTCATTAACAGTTCAAAATATCAAATCAGAAAAATATTAGCATATAACTAGATCCTGGTGAAACCCTACCAGATCTTTCAGCTGCAATTAATGTAATTGTTATGAGCTGGTTTTCCCATCAAAATGACAACTATGATGCTTTAAAAGAACATCTTAGTTCTTATTCTGAGTGGTAATACTTTCCAGCATTTAAATGTATTCCCCACCACAGATGTCTTCCTTCTATCCCTCTACTTTTCTATCTTATGTCTCCCTGTGTGTGTACAAACATGTACAATTTTGTATCAATGCACAGGAATTATCTAATTGTTTGATCATGTAATGTGCTTAGCTACAAACCAACATAGTGTGTCCCTCCCAAAAGAAATTCTTGCAAAAGCATAGCATTTCCATGAAGGCAATAACTGGGATGTGTCAACTCTCTATGACATTGTATCAATATTAGACTAACAATGCTTAAATACTCCAGGCCCCTTTATATCTTTAAATCTTCACATCAGCATATTTTCATTGACAGTAAACTAGAACAATGTGTGAGAGATGGAGACAGATGTCTGGTATTACAGGTTATGCTAAATCTGTATAACAGGAGACTTTCCTGTTATATTTAGAAAAGAGTATGCGGAATTAGAGAAGAGTATGAGCAGCCAATGCTTTTGAGAAAGATAACAAAAATTGGCTCAATTACTACTACAAGTTCCTGATATGTGACTGGAAGAAGTCATTGAATCATCACCTTGTCTTTGAATGTGGCTGGAAAATACCATGATGGATTAAATCATTACCATCCTTCAAGTTTTCTTCCTTACTGTAAACAATATAATGCTTGCAGAAGTACTCTAGAACTGCTACAACTCTTTTATCCTTCCTGTTAGGGAAGAGATGTTTTTGACAAAAGGCAAGAGCATTAGTTCTGCTGGTATCTCTGTAGATGGAGTAAGCTCTTACACACAAATTCTCGAGAGCTAGCTGTTGGTGTCAGAGTTATGATTTCCGAAGGAGTAGTTGGCCTGTATATTATTTGCTGCATAAGTTGGTCTAAGGAAGAGCTCTTAGAAAGGGAGTAGCTAGAGCAGGTTTTGCTGTATTCCTGAAGTTACTGTAATATTTATGGATTTTCATAGTAATTTAAACTTTAAAACCGTCCCAAGTTTGACAGTGAAGGATAGATCAAGGAAGACTTTCCAAATCGTCCTTGGAAAATGCCTAGACTCTGGGTCAGCCTTTTTTTTTGCTTTTTCTGAAAAGGGAAAATGATCTGCAAACCCCCCCACAACATCTGACATTATTTACCAGAGGGGATATAGTATTGTAGTCTCCCCTCCCTACTAATAAAATTATGGAAAAGAGAAGGAGGTGTTTGTAGACTTACTTAGTTTCTCAGTCCCCGTCTGTAACAGCATTTCCAAGGAGTCACATGTAGCCATCTGGTTACCATCTGGGTTTTATCAAACAGCATGGGACATTTCCAAGTAGTTATGCAGCCAAAAACTGAGCATCCACAGCTCGTGTGTAAAAGCACCTGAAAGAAATATGCATACTCTGCCAAGGAAGCTCTATTATGCAAAGTAAATGATCAGCTTTTTATCCAGTATTTTCTTTGAATATCTAAGACCAGATTCATTTTGATGACAGTAACCCCTCTGACTTGTTGCAGACTCAGCCTGGCTTTTGCTTTCTGAGCTATAATCAGTCTAGCTGAATTGCACCTTCTGGTATCAGTGATGTAAGACTTGACTTTTGCAGCACTTACTAGTCACAGGGACTTACACCCCAGTTAAAGGCAGTTGTACAGGCTGAGCATGGTTTCATGGATATTCTGCTGCAGAAGGAAAGCACTTTGCAACTCTCCATGGTTTTGCTTTGCAACAGTACCTATTTCTTGGGCTTCTTTGAAGCCATAGAATACCCACCAGAATGTTATACTTTTAAAGTCCATTTCCTAGCTGTGTGCCTAGTTTCAGCATAGAATCATAGAATATCCTTAATTGGAAGGGACTCACAAAGATCATCAAATTCCCCATCCTGCACAGGACAACTCCAAGAATTACACCATGTGCCTGAGGGCATATAGCAGGAATGCAGTAAACCCAGAGTGAACATTTGAGCTTAGAGCCAAATGAATGATTACATCCCTTTGCAGCTGCCATGACTGGGCAATGGGTCACCTCTTCAGGTGTAAAAAGAGTAAAAATCTGCAACATCTTTTTGTAGCATACCTTGGTTGCAACTGCTGGTCATTCTGCCCTTCGATTCCTCTTGTTTCTTGCTGGAAGCACAATTTAGAGGACTTTGAAAACAGGAATATACACTAATCCTCTAATCCTCTAACTGGTTTTGCTGAGACTCTGCACATGAAAAAATTTAAGCAAAAACAAAGCAAAACAAACCAAAAGGAGCAATTAATGAAATAAATCAGATGTTGTGGCTTTGATACCTCCTGTCCTTTCTGCACGTATTATTTCCAGTCCTATTAAGTTACTATTTGTGAGAGAGTGTAATGGACTGATTTTTCCGGTTACATACACTGGTGTATTTTCATTTAAGTAATGAACCCCCACATTGCACCCAGTTGAGGATTTAGCCCTAGGCCTACTATGACCTCTGGTGGTTTTCCTAACAAAACAGTATGTTACTGTCCCTTCCTGAGACCAAACTGAAAGTGCCTTTAGAAATGGTCAAATTCATCAATTTGGTTTTGTTATTCATCTTCCTTCATGACATTTGTTGCAGTCATATTACTCCTCTGAGGGATTTCATAATCCTAAGCTTGTATTTGTCTTGAGCTGAAAAAAGAAAACTCTTGGGAGGAAGGAGGAAGGAATATTTCTATTCCTATAAGCAAAAAGTCAACAAGTCGATACAGGTGAAAACATAAACTAGCAATATCATTCAAGGTCATTTTAGGTTTAGCTAAAGATAAAAACTTAAACATTTGCCAGAACATTTCAGGAAGGTTCTGAATACAAGAGGGAATTTGTCTGTCCTCTTGCTTTTCAGTTTGGATTAAAACCAAAAAATCCCCTGTGTTTCAAGAAAGCATATGCATTCACATACAATATTTAAGATTAAAGCTGAAGATAACCCATGGTCTTCCATACAAGAGGAAAATAGGAGACAGGCTGAGGAGTCCTTAGAAAAGCAGAGAAGAGTTCTGCTCTGAAAAAAAAAAAACAATTCTGAAGTAAGTATATGGAGATTCCTTTTTTCCTCCCTTGCCAAAGGAGATGCAGGTTGTGGAGACACTACAAAGGACAGGATTAGGGTGTTGGGGCATAAAAGAAATTAGAATAATGGAACTGATCCAAGTAGTTATTCTGTAGGAGAACACCCAGTGCTTTTTTGGTATATATCATAGCTGAAAAATGATATGGTAATAAAATCTCTGGAATTTGGCAGTAGGGGAGTGACATTGGTATGTAAAGTACCTTTGCCTTTACAAAAAAGTATTTGCATGTTTGCTTACTTGAGGCAAACAGCAGTCATAATCTAACCAAAACTTCAGTTTCCACCTAAAAAGTCATTGAACTACCATGAAAATAATTATGTGGGAACTGGAACTTTAAATTTACTAGCTTAAAGGAAAGAAAAAAATATACAAAAAAAGCCTTGTGTGAAAAAACACACTCTAATTGTCTCATTGATTTATGAAAGATTATTCACAGTGAAGCAGTTTTTAAAATGTTATGATTGAGTTAGTAGAATATTTTAGACTATTTCATTTCACTGACTTTTGTCCCTTTCAGGTATTACACTTAAAGCTCTCTTTTCTGGTTGGTTTTTTTTTTTTAATATTCCAGCTTCTCAAATAACAACTTTCTTTCATGGGTAAGAATTAGGCACTGCAGCTAATGGTGTTAAGTGAGCTTCCTGCTTTCAACTGATCACAGCTGAAAAATAGCTAATGCTGAGTTTTAGTGAACTGACAGCACTGACCCAGACAAAAGCTTATAAAGGCATGAAGACAAAAGCATGAAGGCTAAACCAGAACAACTTTATTTCCTTAAAGCTGTGAACTTGTAGGAAGACAGTAGTGGTGGCTAAGCATTCAGCCACAAAAATTTTAAGTTTTGCTGAGACAATAATGATTGCTGGATGAGGAGGTTTTAGCATCTGCATTGTCCATTAGTGGAACCTTCACAGAGCCTGTTAACTCATGAAGTATCAACTGACAGAACTCACAAGAGAAAATCTGAGTGCTACAATATAGGCAGTGATCCACACAGAATATAGGTGTGAGTTTGACGGTTTCTAGGACAAATCCCAGAAGCACAAACAACTTCAGATTTTCAAACACATACTGGGCAAAATCTGAAGTACAGAAATAAGTGAAGAATGTAACATAAGACCATGGGGACAGAGAAAAATGAGGCAAGAGAAAGAGAGATTGAGACAAAGACTTGCTCCATTAGAAAATTATTAGAAAAAGCAAGACAGCCATGAAAAAGGAAAAACTGTTTTTACTAAAATGTAAAAGGCCAGAACTGAGAGGCCAAGGGAAACATAAATTATTTTCAAGTTGTTGAGAAGGAGAAGGAAACATGACTCTCAGACAGAAGAGAGAATAAAAAACTGAAGCCTCTTAAAAGCATAGTGAAGAGGAAGAAGACTCAAGAGTCCTGGCTAAGAAACTGCAGATTTGTCATTTGAGCAGGTCCAGTAGAAAATGTGTTCCTTGTCAGGATGCATTTAGTAAAAGTATAAATTAAATGAAACTCTGACGTTATAGAGACTTCTGATACAAGCCAGAAAATGAACTAACAATCTTTCATGTTGGAATAAGTGATACAAGTGTCCCTTTAGGTGGGTCTCTTGGTTCAATAGTTTAAGAATTCATGGTAGTTACTGTGATGTCTTAAAACTTTTGCTTTTTTATACATTTTTCATATATTCATAGTTCTGTAGACTACTGTCAGTACTTTTCCTACCCTTTCTCTTAGATTTTAGAACAATAAGCTAACCTTCTAACACATTCCTGAGATATTGTTTGGTCCAACTGTCGAGGCAAGAACATTTTGTTTTTGTAACCAGAATCTGAGAAGACATAACAAGAAATAAGGCAAAGAAGCCCCCTGGACTGACATCAGTGGAGCAGAACCCAGGGGCTAGATGACCTAATTGAATGCTCTTTCAATTGGACAATATTCGATTGATATGTTAATTTGTTAAACTTATAAAAACTGTAAAACATGATGCCAGTTGAGCATATAGCCACATTATGCATCTTGAAAGCTTTCAAAAAAGGACCTGCTTTTTATGTTACTATTCTGATATTGTTGAAAAGTTTTCTTTCCCTTATTTTAGGCAATAACTTAAGTTTTCGAGTCCATTTGGAAAAAAAGCAAAACATGGCAATATCAGGAAGCAAAAGGATAACTTATGATAGTAAGTGCTGTGGAACAGATCAGAAGGAAGAAGAGTCCACATGGAATGCATAAGTGTGGCGACAGAGAGAAGAGTATTAGAGTAAAATTATGTCTTCAAACATGGAAAATTTAGCAGTAAAATGAGAATGAGGCTGAATAAGACTAGGCAAATTACAAGAAAATAAAAAAAAAAAAGAAACAATTTAGCAATCACCATCTCAGTTTCTTTGAAAACTATGAAAACTACAGGAAGTATCATCAGTTTTCATTAATGACAGTAGTTCAGAATGCAAATTGAAAGGTATAATGTCTAATAGGAGTTCAAGGAAAGAAATGCGTAGGAGCTTTTTTGGAAGCACTTCATTAGTGAAGCAGAATTGGGAAGCCTCTGTCATACAGAGAAGTATCCCGTTTTCATGCAGTATCAGACAACCTTGAAGACTTTTTAAAAAGAGTAATTGAATAGCAGTTAATATTTCAAAATGCCGCAGCTAACAAAGAGTGATAACAAAATATTTTATTTCTGCTATAAATGGCAAGAACTTTGTGATTGGGAGGAAAAAAAAACTGAGATGCCTAGCTAATCAGCTGAGGCCTCTGATTTGTTAACATAGAGAGGGTTAAGAACCTAAGACATAACAGGAAGTACTTCCAGAAGAATAATTAGAAAAATCTTAAGGTCATCATACAAATTTCATAACTTTGTACATTGTATTTTTTTCATAACTGTACTTTTTTCATAACTGTGTACAGTACTGATTAACTGTGCTGCAGAAAACAAGCTCATAGTGTGAGAGAAATTCTATCAAGTTGCTGCAGATCTTAGAAACAGAGCTATAAATAGAGATACAAGAAGGGACTTGCATTGGGCAGTATATATATGTGCATATATGTGTGTTGATTACCTAACTTTAAGACAACTAGCAAGGGACAAAATAAATCATACTTGGTTTTACATAACATTTGAGTTTATTTACATTATGCAACTATCTAAAAGTGCCTGAGTGGACATAACCTCTCAAATTCCTTTCCTCTTGTTTTTTTCCTGAAAAAAATATAACTTAGTTTTTGAGTGGATTCTAATGAAATTCACAGAACTGACGTTGCAGCTTTCTTACAAGTTCATGACTTTTCAAAGGGTTTAAGTATTCTGATCCTTATGATGGAAATCCCAAAGGCGTACAAAGCAATAGTGCAAGTAAAAAGCAAAAAACAAACAAACAAAGTATTTTACATTAAGTTTATTGTACTATCACCATAAACTGAGTAATTAAACTGAAATACTTGCTTTGTCATTCATTCCTGCAATGTGGTTTCCCTTCTGCCCAGTCCAGTTTGTTGTTTCACACAATACCTTCAAGGTTTATTTTAATTCACATATCCAGACTACCAACATCACTTCCAGAATTATGAGGTATTTTTACATTTTTAGACAGTTTTTAAACTGATATTTCTAAATATTAAGAACATGACTATATGGGAAAATGGGCTTTTCTTGGTAATAGATCTAAGGCTGAGAGTCTTGATGTGGGGAATTCTAAGAAGTCAATTTTCATTTCAAATCAATACGTCAAAGAGATTCCTTTTGCTTAGCTTTCTGATCACAAATAGTGGAAAAAACAATATAAACATTAAAATAACACAGCCCTTGTATCACTAATGTTAAGTCATCTGGATACAGCTGTGCAAATGTGAAATAATTACAACACCAAATTACATTTTACTGCTGTAAAAATCTCCGTTTATTTAGTACTATAAGAATCTTGACCTATTTTTGTACAGGTCCCAGTCTTCAAATCCACATGTAGTATCATTAGTCAAAACATTTCATTTATCATAGGTTTCAATCAGTGGCTTATTTTTAGTAACATACGACATAGTGATAGACTTCAATAAATATTTAAAAGTTTCAGTTCAGACAGAGAAAAAGTTCAAATTCTCAAAGCTAAGAAGTTCCTTGACTGTACTATTTTCCTCTTCTGTTGCCAACAGTTGAAGTCTTCTTATTGCCCTCTTCTTCATTAAAATTATTGCTCAGACACTGTTATGTTCTTGTTGCTATGCTGTCTCTTCCTGTTTGTACTACAAAGATGACATCTCTCCAAACTGCAGATCAGAGTGATACTCAGGAGGAGAGCTCAGAGCTATAACCTTGGGGGATTTTGGAGTATGTGCTGTAAAGGTTTTATGTTTCTCACCTTTCCAATCTGATCTTCATTTTGAACTTGGAGATGTGTAATGATGAACAGGATGAAAGAAAGGCTGCTTACTGTTGTTAGCATTTGCTTGACTGGTAACAGATGTTCATGACAGAGATAATTTTTTTCAAAGTGTCTTGTGGTCTAATGTATAAGGGATAGAGATTATTAACATTCTGATCAGTTACCATACTTTCCATTAATCCATTTTTCTCACTACTTATGGGAGCCAATGATCACGCATTTTCACAAGATGTTCTTGATTGAACAGTAGCTTCTATTCAAATAATTTCAAAATCGGGAATAATCCAAGAATGTAGTACTAGAATCAACAACTGTCCTCTTTTAATTCTTTCTCTGTGGCCTGTGTCAGTTTATGTGTTACGTTCTGTTCAGCAACAAGAAACACAGAAGTGACCTCTGATTTTTCACTCTCAAGGACATAGCAGTTCCACTGAGAGTGATCTTTCCTCTCTCATCCCTGTAGAAATCTCTGCACCTGTGCTTGAAGTCTTTGAGGTCTCAGCTAATGAAGTAGGTGCTATTTATAACTCTCCAGATCTCCAACAGTTTTTGATGAAAAACAGTCAGTCTTGAAAGCATCTGTGCCACACAAATAGTTCCTCAGGCTTGAACTTTAGACCAGCTAAGCTCAGACAAGACAATCTGTCCTTTATGCCTTCTCCTCTTCATGTCAGATGCTGTGTACCAACACAATTTCACATTTTCACTTTCAAAAAGCAAGAAACCTGAGCCATAACGTCAACTGAAAACTTAGTAATAATTGCACCAAGTTGCTCCTGATAAAGTTTCTGTGGCCTAACCACTTCTGCTCCACTGCCATACAGAGGTTGTCAGCCTACATTGCCAAAGGGTTAGGTGATGTCATACCGCTTCAGCTGCATTCACACAGTTACCACAGCTCACTTCGTCACAGTAAGCTGTTTAAACAGAGTAATTTGTCTGGACGAATGAGTATTAAACTTTTATACACTAGTCAGTTCTTCTCCTATGGAGGGTATCTGTGTCAAGAGATAAGTTTTTAGAGATTTAAACTGAATACTGTAAATGCAAATGTGTGATGCCTTGGCCCACATTCTCTATAGAATCATCACAGTCGTGAAGTTTCCTATGTGGTCATACTCATCCTTTTCTGCCTTTGTCAGCTATCAATAATTTCAGTCACATAAACTGACTAAATGACTCTACAATCAAAAGTAATATCTTCCAGCTACAGACAGAAGACAGTTGACTGATTGCAGAGAAGTTGATTGCTGCTATAAAAATTCCCTGAAGAGTCCAGATCCAGGCAGACTAGACCAGATCAATTTTCCTATGGGCATGCTTACCCTGGGTGAGGGAGGGGACAGAGGAGGGAATAAGTGAAGAAGAGCTAGCCTCCAGAATGAGATACCCTCTTGATAGTCATCCAACAGCTAGTAGGACTTCTCTAGTGAGTCTCCAAAAGAAATATTCATGGAAACTTTGTCTTGTTTTATGAAATGAAGGGCTAGAGCTTCCATTCTCTCTACAAAATAGGAAAAGAGTACGGGGTAATTTCCTGAGCCCACATTTAGTACATTTTACTAAGGAATTTTCCTCAAATTAAGTCAACTGAACCCGAAAAAAAGGATCTTTGCAATTGCTCCGGCTGTACAGAAACATACTGTTGTCTCATTCTTCCCTCCAAATGATATACTCCATGCATTCACCTCAGCAGCTCTGCTCATAGCACACTGTGGCACCAGCCTATTACAGCACTGAGGAAGGACTGAAAGGGTCCATTCTAATGAACACAAACTTCAAGACTCAGCCCTACTGTCACTCATTCTTTGATTTCAAATGAGGGAGAAAGGACTACTGTGTAGACATGAAAAATAACAGCCAGAAACAGCCACCTGCTAGGGAAAGACAGAGAGAGAGAATATACTCATCAAGCATGATATAGTAGCAACTAGGCTGTAAGTATATGCCTCACATACAGTGCCAATGGGCAGTCTATGACCCCTGAAATAAATCTGTCCCATATTCCCTGACTGAAGAGAGGACAGAAGGCTGAGAAGTAAGAAGCTTATTTTAGCTGACTGGGTTACTAGAACACAGACAGAAATGACAGTTTTGCTGATATAGCATACTTAAACTTACTTGGCTTATACAAACAACAGATAGAGAGCAGTGAAAAATGAGAGGAGCCAAGCAGACTATCTCAAGACAAGCTGAAATGACTCATATTAATTTATACTCTGGCTCTAATGTTTTCCATTAAATAAGGTCTTTGTTCAGTAACTCTGTTACCAGTTAAGCCTGTAAAACCTTTCTGTCACAGAAGCAGGGTCTGGGGTCACCCCAGATCGTGCAACCTGGGAGGCATTAACAAGTGGCATTCTGGTGGCTCTACCCAGGGCTAGACCTACTCAGACTGGTTATTTGGTGCTTGTGAACTCCACTCTTCAGTGCTACTGACTTGGGAGGCTTCTTATACACAGCACAACATCAGATTTACCCTACCACTAGTTCGCTCCGACAAGCTCTCTCAAAATCTGAGGCTGTAAGGTTTTGCAAAACCACCCTTTGGTCCAGTTGTATCAGCTCATTCGGGCGCTAAAAATCAAAACTTGACCAAAGCCATTCAGACAAGAATTGGCACTTCACAAAAGGTGATAGGAAAAAGAGAGACACCCACACCAAATCTGCATGTAGCAGATCAGGTTTAAGTGAGTTATTTCTACTGAGTCTATACCACATGAAGACTGATGAAATTCTTCAACTGCACCTGAGTTAATCCAAGCCAAAACCAATCAGCTGTGCAGAGAGCCAGCTCCATTTTCTTGCATCCATGACATAGTTAACTGGCAACATGAATAAAGAGCCCATGGATAATTGAGAGTGAAGTACGCAATATATCAACATTCTCTTAGCACATTTGAGTGCTGACATATCATTTATTTCCCACAGACTTTGTATACAAAGCTGAAAATGCAATGTTCACCTCTCACAGAGAAAGTGGGAAGATTCTCCATTTTTTTACATACAGTTTTCAAAAACTTCATACAGTTTTGCCTATAAATATCAAAACAGCTAATTAAATACCTGATTTAGGAAGAATCCCCATGTACTGTAGTACTGCCTTTGAGTCCATATCATTACTTACTTTACTGAAAGGGTCCATGTAAGCAAGAGGACAAATACTTTATGAGGGTTTGGCTGAAACCTGGCAAATACTTAGCATTAGTTTCTGTGCTCAAGCTGCAGTGGCTCCACACATATTCTTTAAGACCTTTTGAGGATGGGCCCCCACAAGGGTAACTGGAATACTTAGATTTACTGGCTCCAGCTTCTTTCTCAAACCTTGTCTTAACTGACTCAACTTTCATTGTGTCATTTTGTATCATTTGAGTTTCAGGGATTTCATAGCTTCCCTTACCATAAGTATCTACCAGCACTATTAGTTAAAATCTCTCTACAAGTTTTTAATTCCCACAGCCTTCTTACTGGGATTGTAGATTCAGCTCAGCTGTATCCTAAAATATATTTTCCTCTGACAGAGGAAATACCATTCTGCTTCAGCTGATCATCTATATCCAAAGACTGCTGTTTTATGAGAAGATAGGTAATCGAGTCCCTTAAAATGAACACCCAATAGGTATCTCTGCCATGGGAATAGCAGGGTTTCATGAGCCTGTATTTTAAGTTCTTGTGTCTGACATTTCATTTCGCTTGATACTTTGTCTGGCTCTTGGCATATTATGTGAGTGAGCTTGAAACATTCTTCTGCTGACAAGAGATTTGGATATAGGTAGAACTTATGCTGTCTAAATATATCCTTAAGTGCCAGGTACATAAGGATATTTCAGGATGTAGCCTCCCACTGATTTCAACAGATCTGGTATCTGCTTCCTACCTTGAAAATTAGTCACCTATGTTTTATGCAGATAGATTTTCCGGGTCATGTCTTCCCTGTGTCCTCAGCAGATTGTCACACCTGCAGACAAGTCAAAACCACAAGCCAGCCATGCCAGCACAATCTTATTTTGTACTTGCTGGTGTGGGTCTCATTTTGCACTGCCTACCTTCTTTTAAAATAAGTAGAACATATTTTTTTATTCTAGTATAAAAATGGCAAACAGAGAAGAAATAATGTAAATGGAATAGAAAACCAGCAAGCTGCAAAAATTCTATGCAGTATTCTGGGAAATCTTTTATCCAGGAAAATGAGGATTTAAATGGGAAGTATTACTATAGTTTTAACCAATTATTAGTAGAGACTCCTAGTTTTTAACAGGATTGGGATGGGGAATGAAGCTCTGTTGATTCAGCACTTCCATCATGTGAAACTCTTTTTGGTGGAAGTCAGACTTCAAAAGATAGAAGCATGCATAAGAAAAAATTAAGTAGTGACACCGAGTCAAAATTAAAAATCCATGCTATGAGTCCTGTTGGCATAGCAATGGATGTAACAGTTTTTAAGATCGGATAAGTGGCTAGATAAGTACATCTACTGGCAAAGAAACCAAACTGAGAAAGTATAGAGGAGTATAGGTACCAGATAAAGTCTATCCATGTCTTGGTTCCCCTAGAGAACATCTTACTTTAGTTCTTGATATCACTCAGATACATTGCCATTTAGATTATAATGCATTCAAAAAAGGTCTGGAGCACAAGTCCTATAAGGAGCTGAGGGGGCTGGGCTTCTTTAGCCTGGTGAAAAGGAGCCACAGGGAAGACCTTATGCACTCTCTACAACTACTCAAACACAGGTTGAAGCTAGGTTAAGGTTAATCTCTTTTCCCAAATAACAAGCAATAGAAAAAAAAATTGCCTCAGGTTGCACCAGGAGAGGTTTAGATTGAGTATTACAGAAAATTTCTGCACCAAATGGTTATTAAGCATTGGAACAGGCTGCCCAGGGAAGTGGTTGAGTCACCAACACTGGATACAATTAAAAGCCATTTAATTAAAGTAGTTGCGGCATTTAGGGACACAGGTTAGTAGTGGTCTTGGCAGTGTTACTTTCATGATTGACTCAGTGGTTTTAAAGGATTTTTCTAAATGATTGTAGAATTCTATAATGCCAGGAATAGTTTTGCAGAGAAATATGTCAACATAAATATAAGCGAGTCTGTACTAGTACTAGACTAGTCTGTACTAGTCTAGGGTTTAATAGGGTAAGGCTAGGTCCAGTAACGAGACTTTAAAGTCCAGTTTCACGATTCCAGTATTCATCCTATGTTTCTTCCTTGCTCACAGGATTCTCCATGTTTGTGCTTTCTGTCAACACTCTCCTCCGATCTGAGAAGTCACCATGTTTGTACCTAACTGTTAATGTTCAAGATAGGAAATAATTTAGCCCAAGTAAAGCCTTAAAAATAAGAGTTTCCAGTTTACTATTACAAACTAGTGAAGATTGTCTTCTGAACCAAAGGCAAGTCATGATCACTCTTTGTCCTTCCATTTTCCTGGAGGATCTTCACTCATTCTTTTTTTTCCTCTCTATCCCTTTCTTTTGTGATGTCCTGCCATTTCTTTTCGATTTAGTTTGTACAAAAATTGTAAGTGAACCCAAACTGTCTGAAAAAAAAACTTTTTATTAAGACACTAATTATGAGCATGTAACAGAAAATCAACTTCTTCAATCCATCCTTATGTCTCCAAAGTTAAGCTGTTGCACGTGAAAGTTCCAAATATCACGTCTCTATGTTCAGACACAATTGACACTGAACAACCAAAGTACCGTTTCAGGTTTGGAACTGTAGGCACCATACTGGTTTAACATACTAAAACTAATTACTTAACTTCAGGAGACTTCAGGAGTGCCTTGTGCTGTTTGATTACAAGGCTCAGGATTCTGTTGCTGTCCCTCATATCATGCCATCTGAGATCCCTGAAGATAACCAAGATGCATCATTGAACCAGATGATCACTGTAGGCCCCTTCCAGCTGAAATTGATTCTATTCTGTTCAGTTCTATCCTATTCTGTCATCCTGCCAGCATGATAGGTCTGAACGGAGACCTACAACTGGAAGCAGGGGAGGATATGCACACACAGCACCATATGCCTAATTTTTGGCAATTGACTCTGTCCCGGGTGTCCCACAAGTCAGGACTGTCTGACCTGGCTCTGTCCTGGTCTATTTGACCTGTCCCCTGTAACATCTTGGGGCACAGTCAACTTTACTTTTTCCAATTGTGGCCAGGTAACATGCAAACAAGCAACGTTGAACAACTTATCTCCCCTGTTATGGAAGGTGGAGAAGATACTGACTTAATTTCAGAGGTGGCAGTTTACAACCTTAGGTTGCCTGCCTGCAATGACTGCCTGCAAGCATTGATTTCTAACAGACATGCTTGCAACATATTCATTGTATTGTAACAGTTAATCTTACTGAAAGGAGACAGTACATTTCTTCAGTTTTTCCTGTCTGCTCTGTTTTCTGTAAATCTTAAACACTTCTTACATCAACTTCAAAAGATACAAGAATTCTCTTATCTCTGTACTAAACACATTACCTGCAGTAGGCAAGCTGTAGTTCATGGGTGATGAATCCATACTGCATTAGCCTGTCATACTGAAAATAATAAGGATTAGGGATTACAGATTGAAATCCAAATGTCACGCCTATTTACAGTCTTTAATAAATCCAATCTACATCTATGAGAGAGAGCGTTAATACGCATAGCTCCTTGTCCAGTTATCATATCTTCTAGAGCAAAGCCACCCCTGCACAATTAGAATAGCAGTTTAGAAGGAGTATATGTCATTTAGAATGAGCAGAGTTTTTCCTTGGACAATACAAACAAATCAGTTTTTCCTCAGAGGTCAATTTTTTCTGTGCTATCAAGACAGTTCATTTGATTGACCTAATTATGTGTTTGCGATAGATGAAAGGCATTCTTAAATTCCTTTGGAATTCTCTTAATTTCTCAGAAACCCTCTTAAATCTTTAGTATTCACATTCTTCTTCAATTTTGTTTAATTCTTGTACCATCGGTTTGAAAACACATTTCTTTCATTTCAGTTTCATATGGAGGATAGTATTGTCTGTATTTCTGTAAAGGGTCAGAAGTATTCTCCTTTTCCTGAGTTATTCAAGAATCATCAAGGACATAAAACGCATTAAAGACTTCCATTGCCAGAGAAAAGACTACTTTCTATTTGTATTTTTTCCATGCCACTGGAATTTATTTCATCTGGATGAAGATGGAAGCTAAGGTGAAACTCTCATTTTTCCAGAGAGCTTCCAGTGGTAATAAAAGTAGTCTGTATAAAGGCCCATTTGTTTTTATTTTCAGTAAAAATGGTTTTATCTCCTTCAACCATGAGAACAGTAAAGAAAACAATTTTTTTTCCATTCCAAAATTCTGTAATTGAACATATTTGCCATTGCAACAACTGAAGGCAGAACATTCCAATCTGGCTTGTGGCTAGCCCTCGTTGACAAACTATCCTTGAGTATTTCTCTAAATATTGGTATTATATCTGATTAGGTTACAATCTTCTGGTGATAATGTTTTAGTAAGTCTAATTATAGATTAGTGCAGAGCTGTTAATTTGCTATGGAATAGTGCACAGGCATATATATGGTTATCCCAACTACGTTGTGACAAGTGGAGTAAAAAAATATAGGAAATGGGTCACAGGAGCACAATCAATAAACTAGTATTTTTTCTTTTATTTTTCACTCCCAGAGTCCTGTTCTGCAAATACATTAAATTCTTAACTGCCTGACAGAGGGTGGTATCAATCTGCATGTTAGTGCTTATTGATTAGCTTTGCTAGGATATGTGCTGCCAGCTATAATAACCAAGAGCATTTCGAGTGAAATTGATCACATTAGTCCTAAAAGTTGAACATTTTTGTGGGAAGTCCACATGCAACCATATGATTTAAAACTTTTTTGTTTCAAAATCAATATTCTCAGACCACAGCTGGAGAAGACTGTTTCTAATGGATTTTTTTAAAAGTTGTTTGTTACTAAATATCAATACTAACATAGTACAAACGAAGTTAAAGCCATGTTGAGCTTACTTATTTTATTATCTTTCTAAAGACCCTGAGATTTATCCGCATTACCAAATAATTTATCACAACAGAAGCAGATTAGTAGATCAAAGCAGTTAATGCAGTGGCCATCACATCTACATGTTAAAAGGTTTTGCTTAGAGCTGGCTAGATTTAGGTGGTCACCACAACCAAATGTTCCAAACAGCCCTGGGAGTTAAGGCTGTCCTAAGAGCTATTCATCAGTTTTGACCTTTGTGTTCCCATTAAAGTGCAGAGTCCATTGGATACAGATCCCAAGCAGACTTTCTTGGTTAGTGTTCTTTCAAAGTTCTCTAGTTGACACATATCGGCATGACTCTACAAACTAAACCAGTAAACAATGCAAGTGACACTGGTCAGGCATTTCACTTCAGAACTGTTGTACTACTGCAAACTAAAATGTTAATTTAAATGCAGAAATCTAGCCTTTTTTTTTTTTTCTGCTTCAGGGTTTTCTTATACATAAACATAAAAAGAAAAGAGGAAGGAAAATATATGTACTACCCAACTAAGAGAAGAATTTGAAGAGGACTGTAAAGAAGACTTTTCTTTTACAAAGGAGAAGTAAAAAATCCCTATCTTCCCCTGTTGGAACTACACAAGGAATCTAAACCTTTGCCCAGAATTATGAAGCTGTGACCATATACCTACAAAACATGCAGCAGCTCTTGCTCATGATGAGTAGTAAGTTTCATCATGAATAGTAAGCATTGTTTTGATATTGCTGTCTGTATTATAAATACACAAAAAGGGAAAGAGAGGGTGGCAGCTGCTGTATAATTAAATATAGGAAGAATACTTTTGGGAAAGGTTTGATGAGACACCACACTATCAGTGGAGGAAAAAATAATGCCTGAATGCTCTATCAGAAGTGCAAAGACAAGACAGAAGCACACAGCAAACCAGAAATTAAATAATGAATAGGCAATGGGACATCAGTGAATATGCCAGCAGGTTACAAAGAGTTCCATAGCATTGCTGATTGCAAAATGGAACAGCAAAAAACAAAGACTAATTAAAATTATTTGCACCATCACTTGGATATTGCAAGCTGTAGGCAGAATTATAACTCAAGGTTCTTGAGCCTTTCAGTGGGCTCTGGGAAAACATGGAACATTTCTTGTGTTCCTCCCTGAGGAAGGGTGTACCATTCAGTTGGTAGTAAGTTGGGTTACAACCTAAGAGTCATCACAGTGTAAGTAAGGTATGTTGCCCATTTTTCACTGTAAAATAGCTAGTTTTCTCTGTTAGACAGTCTCAAGGACGATTTCTGTAAACATAGCTATGTTGTTGTAAAAATTATCTTTTTACATTCCTTTCCCATGGACACAGATCCCTTTGATGGACACTTCTTGTAACCAATATAGTTAGAGACGGAAGTGTTAATTTTCTCCAATGATCTGTGATTTCTAAAAGTGTATATAAGAATTAAACGAAAGGGGTTTCCCCCCCTTTCCGCCCTTGCTCTGAACACAGCCCGAAGTCCGGCTCTCATTATTTCTGCGTCTTCGACTGATTACCGGGATAAGCCGTAATAACAGGCATCGCGGTAATAAAGGTGAGTCCGTGCTTTTTCGTAGAGGTACAAACATTTTCCACAGGCTATCTAAATGTGGTTGTATATTCACCAGAATAGTCATGGGAAGGGGAAACTGGCAGTTTCTGATGCAGCTACCTATGGGGGTTCCCTCTTTGGACCATCACAGGCCATGGCTGCACTGACTTGAAACAGCCTACACCAAGGGGACAGTCCCAAGGAGAAGAAGAATGCTTAATGTTACAGATACAGAAAGCCCCACTGAAATAAATAAATTAATGAACATATTTAAACTGTATGGGGAACTTGTAATTTATAAACTAGATACGTAAGGAAAACAGAAAATATATCCTGGTGATATACTGCAGCATTCTTGTAGCAAGTTCCATATGAGGGCTGGGATGTCTCTGGACATAATTTGCCAGGAAATGTTAAAAACAATTCAACAACCACACTGCTGTCTCATAACTGTCTTTCTGTTGTGAGGAAAAGTATATAGAAATAATCAAATGAGTGGGAAAATTAGGTATTACTGCTAAACTTGACTAAACTGCACTTAGTTAAACTGCGTATTTACATATACTTAAGCATTGTTCTCATGTGCCTTCAGCTAAATTAAAAACGACCTTCCTACTCAGTACTATTGTTGCCAAAGCCAAGAATTACAGAAGTGAATAGGTATATTGCTTAATATTGCATAGCATTGAGTAGTTATAGATGCTTGGGAACGTGATTAGGAATCAATTTACAAAGCAAGAATATCAGTTTCACCAACAACAAGGAATCTCTTAAAATATGTGGAAATCCAAACAGATGCGATGCATAGCATTCCAGTGTATTAACGGGGAGACAGCTTTGAGGAATTTGCAACAGATAGCACTGACACCCAGTGTTATGATCAGCAACACCAGGGAAATAAATAGAAGTCTCCCTGGCAGAATTACAGTTGACTGCAGTTCTTGGGACACTTGGGAAGAGATCCTGCTTTTCTAACTTCAGGCATTTCTAGAATGCATATACTTGACCTATTTTGGATAACTATATTAGGATGAAATGAATCATACATTGGAAGCATTTTTCTTAAAACTGACTTTTAAAGAACATGGGTGAGTTACTCCAAAGATTAGGTTAGATGAACTGCACTACCCTCCCAGGCATTCTGACTTGATCCAAAAAATAAAAGCAACCTGCCTGTTGCTTGTGCATTACAAAAACACAGGAAGACTTAAACAGCCATATATATTTCAGTTTCAGTGAAAAAGGGTCAGAGCAAATTATGCAATAAAAATTAACAAATGCCAGTAGTTACTCTGCTGTGGGTTTTTTTTTTTTGGTTGTTGTTGTTGTTTGTTAGTTGGGGTTTTTTTGTTTGTTTTTTTCCCAGAAGGGCCAGAAAATATACCCTATCAGTCTTTCAGAAATGTGAATAGGATGGAGATATCCAATGTGTACTAAAAAGGAGACTTTCAGATCATAGATCCCAGGGACACTTGTAAGATTTAGCTAGAAATTGGACTGGCAAAAGCAAGTCAATGATTAAAACTGGTAAGACTGAATTAGAATGCTGCAAAGAAGGGAATGGGAAGCCGTGTTTGGGAGGAAAACATCTGCATTCTGGTGACCCAGTCAGCACAGATACACATTTGATAACAAGACATACACTCACCTGAGAGCCTGTTGTGTTAACTACTTGAATGTATGTTAATTAGTACAGATATCAGTGGGGGAAATGTAACATGCATTCCAAGACGAAATACCACCAGTAACTATACTTCCACTAGCTCTGACAAATTTCTTTGAAAAAATTGTGTGTTCAGAAGTCATATTTTGAGCAGTGATGGAACTCAACAAGGTAGACAGGCAAACATTAAAGCCACAGACACTTTCATTCACTGGGAACACAAACCATATACATCTATGTGGAAATGGATGAAACTTTTATCACACTCAAATTTGATCATTAAGATGCAAAAGGAACACTGAATGCTGAGTGGCTGATACAGAATGGAGCCTAGAATCAAACTGCCTGCAAGGTATGCACAAGACTTACTATATAATAGAAAGTCTTTAAAAATAAGCTCTTCCCAGATCAGCTTTGGTTCATTTTCTTTGTCATGTTTAGCTTCAGTAGGCTAGAGAGGTGACCTCCCCCCCTAGCTGGAGCGGTTGCTGCCACAGCATAATCTACCAGGGATCATGAATCAGATGTTTTAACTGCTGCAGTTCACAGCCAGTGAATTAACATAAACTGACACTGACTTTAGGTTATGTACCTAAACCAGATGTGAATTGTTGTACCTAATGATTCAGCTACCCATTTTCATCATTGCTATATAGCAGCTATTCTGCCCCTTCTGGCAAATCATAAAGGTTATTAATCTAGACTCTCTTCAAACACTGCATCTAAAATCTAGGGAGGGTTGTTGGCTCTTTAGGTGCCAAAAAACTTAATAAAATTCAGGAATTGTTGTTAGTGTTATGCCTAAGATGATATTGTTTTTATGAGGTGTAATAGAATATTAAGTAAGAAGTTTATTATATTCCTGCTTAATTTTGTTATCTCAAGGAGCGCAACAAAAGAGACATTACACCTGGCAGACTCTCAAGGCATGTTTATGAAATCCTTCTGTAAGAAGCTGCTAAGCAGCAAAGGGGATTACTTACCGAGAGTAGGGGCATCGCAAAACAGGCAAAACTAGCTTCAGCTGTCACACACAAATCTGGAAAACAACATCATGGTCTAAGGACTCTTGAACTATACCTGACATGTCTCAAGCACTTGATCCAAAGTGTTAAACCACAGAGCTTTATCACAAGGAAAATGTAATAAACACTAGCTTGGGAACAGTGGGTAACAACAAATCAAGAGTCAATGAGACTAGAAGACCTAATGTGGAAAACAAGGATACATAGTTATGTGGATGCAACTATATCACATTACTCATCTCTCCTATGCTGTATAAGGCAGTGTTCACAGATCTAGTTTCTTTCATATTTACCTGGCCTACCTGTTGATCTGTAGCTGGATAATTCCAAAGTATCCATCCAGTACTGTGACCTAGTCTCTTACCAGTGCCCAAATGCTGGTGGACAGCTGTCAGAGTCCCACTCCTCTCTAAAAGGTAGCCTCAGAAAAGTCCAAATGGGGCTCAGACCTTAAAAAGCATTCCCACCAGGGGAATTCATAAGCCAGCTGAAATCACTGATAGGTATGGTACCAGGCAGGGAAGTCAGTGCTTACCTCTCTGCTTTAGGTTGCTGTTCCATGGTCTCATTTGTTTGCTATTCCTCCTGCCCTTTGACTCTTCCTGGTATTCTCTGGGTCAGTACCTTTAGTTTGCATGCTGAGGTTCATTCATGACTTTCCTTCACTCTGTGCAGCCCTTTGTGTGAAGAGTGTCTTGTTAGTTGGGTGCTCTGACAGTTTTCTCATTCAGTTCCTTTAGCTTCCAACACCTTGCAGAAGGATCTCCTCTGTTCATCACGACTTTTTGAAGATTCTCAGGCCTGTCTTTTCCCCATCCACCTGCAGCTGTTAACAGCTATTCTTTGCTTTTCAAGGACAGCAAATAACTGACTACCCAGATTGTGTACAGAAATTAATTTCATGCAAATGAATCAACTATGTGTAAGAGTACTGTAACATGGTGAAAAGAATGAAAACAAAATAGCCTGTAAGGGTCTTATTTCTTTTCTCTTTTTTACATGCACACTGATCATTAGAGCCTTGATGGCTTGTCCAGCTTTGCTGAAGTGGCTGACTGTCACATCAACAATTTCTAGCTCAGAAGTGGGACTGTATTTGTGAAAGATTGCCCTGAAGATGGTAATGTTTACTAATTAAACCTCTGATGGTCAATATGTTACAAGAAATCTGTCTATTATTTGCCTTATATTGTGAGAGATCATGGTACACTCAATGCTTCCATGACATGCTAAAGTCTTTGTTTCCACTGTGTTTTATCACAGCATTAGTCATGAATAAAGATGTCTAATAATTAAAGATAAAAGTGTACCCTTAATGCTGTCAGGCTTCATATCTGGTCAAGCCTAGGGGTTGTAGCTATAGTCATGTTATTAAGCAAAGAGTCATCTCAGAGGGTAATTCAGCACATAAATGGACTCCACAGCCTGCTAAATGTCCCTACTTTTCTTCAGCAAGTAGGCAAGGTACAAAAAAGTCTTGTTTACTTACTAGGCCCTAAGCCAGGAAGGATGAATCCAGACTAAAATCAAGATAAACTCCTCATTGCTGCCCTGGACTCCCAGTAAACCATGTTTGCATCACTACAACTGCTACCCCCATCCAAGCTGCAACTACAAACTTCCCTGAACTTGTGAGCTATAGTAAAAACTCTACTAAAGTTTCACACAACTTTATCAAAGTACATACCAACAGCCATATAATATACATCACATACATGGAGTAATCACAGTTTCCCACCTTTCCACTCCAAGATTTACCTGGATTGGACAAACAAGTGAGGGCAAGCTCCCTCCCAGGGTAAGCTCCTATCTCAGTTTCAGCAGTTCCTTCAATTCTCTTTCTGCCTGAGACAGAGATGGGGATTACATGCCTTTGGTTATGAAATGCATCCCCAGCCTGGGAGTCACACTAGAGTTCTTTGTGAGTCACATGTGGCCCAGAAGGCTGTGTGGCCTTGTGCTATTCTGTAAATGTAACAGCTGTGATTGACATACAGAAATGAAGTAAAAACATGTTTATTATACTTTCTGGGTTTTTTATCTCCCAACTGAGATGGAAGCATCATTGGCTGCAGCCCAACAGCAGTAAAACTGTTCAACTTCTAACCTCACTAAAAGGTATTGTCAAAATGGTATTAAGTCAATAGTGAATGCCTGGGCCTGTGAGAGGCAACAAAAAGTAGTTCATAGATATATGAGTGAGTTTATTGACAACTCTGGGATTTGCAATACCCTGACTTCAGGGTCTCAGGAGTGATAAATAGGCTGTCAGAGTGCACTGTTTGGGCATGAAGGAATATGGAATATGCCAGGGCAGGGGAATCTATTTCATGACACTGAAAGAAGAATCAGATGAGCTGCCATAAGCTTTTAAAAGTTATATCACTGGGAATCATATGTTAGAATATGAATTATCAAAAGACTCTGATAGACAATGCCATCTATATATATTCCTTTACCACACATCCTCCAGTTTTAAGCCAGGGCCTTCACTCTAGTGTTTCAATCTTGATCTGTCATACTTTTCTGCACCTTCTTAGAATCTCAAGCCTTTCTTCCTTCTCTTTTCACCCTTTACCCTACCTCCTCAACCCTGTGCTCCTTATCCTCCTAGTCCTGCCACACAACTTTATCTGGAAGCCAGATGGTAACCAGAGTACATCAGCTTTCTGCTGAAGGTCTCTAAGCAGGCACTCTAACCCTCCTACAGACGGAATGAAATGTACAGGGAAATACCAAGGGGTATGACACAGACAGAGGAAGATTCATGGTTTTTTGTGTTACAGAAAAGAGTCCTGATGGATAAGACCTTTTTTTTTTCTTCTAGAATTTTGCATATTTAGCCAACACCACTGAAACTGAGCAATCAAGAACAAATCCATTTTATTAGCCAGATGTGAGACTTTCATTCTTGGCAGCTGACAGCTGAGAACTTGTAAATGTGCATTCACCTACTTAATTTTTAAGCAACATCTTTGCCAACTAGCAAATTTGCCCTGACAGTAATTTCTTTTGTCCATCTTCCCACATCTCTACCTCAACAATGAGGGCAATTTCTTAATTGTTTTTTGTTTTGTTTTTATTTCCTATTCTTTTAACCATCAGGAAGCTGCTTTCAGAAAGCCATCTGCACTTACTCACTGCCAACACTCAACAGGATTTTAATAAGCCTTGTGTGGTTTTGACTTTAACACTTGTATCCCTGTGCATAAAAGCCTATTTCCTTAGCTGTCACAGTTTGTCACTTTAACAAAGTTTCTCAGTTGCCTTCTAAGCAGGACAGATTTTACTCTTACTTTCTTAAACAAGTTAAATCTGAGCATAACAGCAACACTGATAATTATCCAAACTAGTCAACGTCCATTGCTTTGAGTATGAGCTTCCACTGACTAGAATCTTTCATAATAGATGCAGATATCTATAGAAATACTAAATTTTGAAAAATTATAGCAATCATACTTTAGGGTTTAATGGCAGCATGTCTGAATGACTTTGGGATCAAACCAATCCCTTTCATGAGGCAATTTTATGAACTTGCATCTCTACAAAGCTCACCTGGGATTGGAAGTAAAGTCAGGTATTTTTCTTACTCTCACAGCATCACTAGCAGTGACAATTCTTAGCAACAAGGGGATTTCTGCAAGACTGATGATAGATGTTGGGAGGGACTGATGAGCGTTCTCATTGCTCTCCTGAGTAGTAGCAATAGCAATCTTCATTAATAATAGTAATACTGGAGAAGTAAAAATTAATTAATGTCATCATTTGGTGCTGTTTGACAGGGAAGACAGAGTTGCTCTAACAACTACCAGCTGCTAGTCTTTTTAGGCTCTTCTGCTGATGGTATAGTTTACCCACATCCCTTGCACCATTCCTCCCCCTCAGTCAGGCTGTTCATTCACCCTCCTGGCTGTATGGTGTCCACAGAGAACAGAGCTCTGCCCTCTTGGCAGACTGCATGGGCTTGCTGGTAAGTGAGAAGATCCCGAAGGAGTGGGAGAGACTGTGCCACTGGGTGGACAGGAGGTGGGAAGAGGATGGGAAATGGAAAAGAATGAGAAATTATGAGATACAGTAGGAAAGACCACCCTAAGCAAATTCCTAGCCAATGTACAACACTGCAGCCGCAGTGTTTCCCTCCAGCCTCCAAGTTTTTCTTTCGCATTGTGCTTAGATTGTAACTGATTTGGTCAGGGACTATTTCTTGTTAAATATGCTCAGAAGATAATATTTTTCACTGAATGAGTCCTAAAGCTGGAGTCAGAGATCCTGGTTGTTATTCCTATTCTGGCCTTCCCCACTTACCAGACATTAGGAAAATTATTCAATTTTCTTATGTTTCTGATTTCCCCAGGTGGATATTTTCTGTTTAAATCTGAGCTCTTCCAGACAGAGACTGGAAAAATTAAAACTGATTCTTGATTATTAGCACCTAACCAAGGTGCTAATAAGTACATAATACTTGTAAATAGTACACACAAACACCAACAAAAGTTCAGATGACAGAACAATGCCTACACTTAACACTGAATTAATAATAGGATAAAGGAATGCAAAGAAAACCAAGTAACTCCTCTGTACCTGAGAAAGCTTTGCAACAGAAACAAAAACAAGGCTATAGTGAAATTCTAAATCTCTAGAGTAAACATCGAGCAGGTGCTGTATTTCACTTTTTCATACACAGTTTTCAGCCCAGAAGCACACTTTAATCAGAAAGATTTTATAGTCCAGAGCTTTCTGCAAATCTCTGCTTAATGTAAATTTTAATACCTTTAGCATATTTTGGCTGCCAGCCTATTATTCACTTGATGCATCTCAAGCAAGGGTTAAATTATGCTGTTAAAACAAAAACTACCTCAGATATGGTAGACAGTAAAATGATTTTGTAAAACAACATTGTAGGAACCTGCAGTTACTGTCCATCATTTCTTTGCATTAATTTCTAAGATGTGTTCAGTTTGTAGGTAAAATGATAGCTGGGTGGGTTTATTAAAAGGACTTTGGCCTCGCTAATCATGAACCTGGAAAATCAGGCTGTACTTACACGGTACTATTACAGCAGATCCAGCATAAGGTTGAAGGGATAGGGGGGTAAATTATGCTTTTCAGATTAATATTTTCAGAAGTCTATTTTACAGGGAAGTAATGTCAAAAAATATGAACTGGCCCAGCTGTTGGGGCACCAACTCCTACTATAAGAAAGAGGAGACAAAATTGAGAGAAAACAGAAGAAATAATCCTCTAAAAATTACTTGCCATCAACAATATTATATATTATATATTCTCAGTTCAAAACTTATTCTTTCTCTGCTCTAGGATCAGACCCTGGTCTTTCTCCCATAGGGATTGAAACCAGATTATCTTTAAAGGTTCCTTCAAAAACAAAACATTCCATAATTTTATAAATATCTTGGACATTGAATTTCTAATAATGAAAGACATAAAAAGTATTAATGGAAAAGTAGCCTTTAATGTGTGAGAAGGTGAAATAAAGTATTGAATAATGAGGATTTTCTGGTGTTTCTCTAGTTCTGCAATTAGATTGCTACAGTATGCACCTTGTCATATATTTAATTTAGACATGAGATCAGTAAATCAGTTAGTAAGAAGCTAAAGGAAATGAGCTTCTGTATCTGCCTCACAATACAGATTGTAAGTGAAGAATGACGAGGCCCATACTGCAGCATACCAGCTTTGTACTGCTCCAGGTGTTCCAGATCAGCTGGTGGATGGGGCTGGATGGGCAGGGCAAGAAGGGCATTCAGTGAGCAGGTGAACAACTTTTAATTTGCCTGTCTGAACAAGAAAGAGTATCAAAACTCTTTGTGAGGGAGGACAAACAAAAACATACAAGAAAACTGAAGGTCACTAAATGGACACTTTGATCCTCCTACAGCAAAACTTTTCTAAGGACACATTGAAATTTACAGGGAGTAGCTCATAGGCATTTCTCATAATACATGGATGTGGGAAGAGTCATGTCATTCTCTCTCAAAAAACAGAGTTATTAGAGATGAGATCTTTTTTTTCAGATGTTTTACACCCATAGCTATCACTATTAGAAATATAGTCATTAGGAATAATTGTATTTATTAGCCTGATATATAGCCATTCCAAGCCAGGTGTAGTGGGTTGACCCTCCCTGAATGCCAGGCACCCACCAAAGCCTCTCTGTCACTCTCCTCTGCACTGAACATGGGAGAGTATAATGAAGGGTTCATGAATTGAGATAAGGACCAGGAGAGATCACTCATCAAATACCATCACAGGCAAAACAGGATTGAATTAGAGACATTAATTTAATTTATTGCTAACAAAATCATAGCAGGATAATGAGAAGTAAAATGAAACCTTAAAAACACCTTCTCCCCCACCCCTCCCTCCTTTCCAGCTCTATTCCCTCCCTGGTGGTGCAGAGAGATGTGAATGGGGGTTGTGGTGAGTTCATCGCCCATGGCTTCTCCTGCTACTCAGGTAGAGGAGTCCTTTCCCTGCTGCACCATGGGGTCTCTCCTCCAGGAGCANAGCCTCCTCTCAGGCATCCACCTGCTTCAGTGTGGGGCTTCTCCACAGGCTGCAGGTGGATTTCTGCATCCCCATGGATCCACACGGGCTGCAGGGGCACAGCTGCTTCACCATGGGCTGCACCATGGGCTGCAGAAGAATCTCAGCTCCGGTGCCTGAAGCAGCTCCTCCCCTTCCTTCTCCACTCACCTGGGTGTCTGCAGAGTTGTTCCTCTCACATGTTCTCGCTCCGCTCTTCTCTGGCTACAATTATGACTGTGCAGTAACATTTTTTAAATTCTTTTAAACTACGTTGTCACAGAGGCATTACCACCATTTCTAACTGGCCCAGCTTTGGCCAGTGGCACATCCATCTTTGGAGCTGCCAGGGATTGGTTCTGCTGGACATGGAGAAAGCTTCTGGCAGCTTCTCACAGAAGGCCCCCTCTACTACCCCCTGTAGCCCCCTGCTACCAAAACCTGGCTATGCAAACCCAATAACCAGGACAGACATTTGGCCCTAAAGATCTGCTGGTCAATTGGATAATCACTCCACATCACAGGTAACTGAAGTGCAGATTGACCAGATCTGTGCATATTGAGCCACATAAACCTTTGCCTTTTTTGATTGGCTTATCTAATCAATCTTCAATTTCTGAAGGTCTAAAATCCTTGTGTGGGATTAACATCACTGTCTTGGTTTCAGGAACAGAAGAGTTCTGTAGCAATGTGCTTTCAGAGAGCTCTGGGCCCACAGGTCTTGTCACTTGCTTATAAAAAATATTGGTTTATGGGACTATGCTATAACTGAACAGGAAACAAGGCTAGCATTAAAAAATCCTGGGGAAAAAAAAAAAGTATTTTTTAGTTTTTGATTTAGCTAGCATTCACATTTATGTTAAAATTAGTTACCCTAAGGTTCTTTCATAGTCTATAGAAAGAAACTGGCATTTCTAGGATGCATCTCATCTCATTGTAATGTAGCCATGATCTAAAATAAAGCAGACAAATCAGGCCCTGAAAGTGCCTATTTCTCTCTACTGACTATAAAAGGAGCACAGGCTGGCTAGCTCAGATGGAGATGCCTACACTCTGGATGTCTAAAGTTAGGTGACATTAATCCTGCCATACATCTGTTGCTGTTCCTCATACAGATTTCCCCTCTTTGTTGCTCTTATGCACAAGTTTTCAATATCAAAATGCTTGTAAATGTGTAGGTGAGACATAAAACATATGTGCAGTCTCTCTTGATCTCCATCTGCAAAAACAGTGGCTTGGGATACAGTGACATTTTTTTCTGGTGGCATAGTCAGTTTATGAAGTTTGCATCTATTGAGTTGAATGCTGACATTTGTCAGTCAAATTGTATTTTAATGTAAATGTGTAAAGCTGAAAATCTCTTTTCCAAGAAGGATGATGAGTGAAATATTTTTGGGATATCAGCAGAGCACTCCTGATATTGCCAGACACAGAGCTCATTCTGCTGTAACTGTTGCCTGGCATTTCAAACTGTGTCTAGATGACCAGCTGGGACATACTCCTGTCTCTTTGAATAATGTTCCTCCAGCTGTCAAAATGAGGGACTGAGTAAGGAGTTCCCTGCAGTTCCCTGTCACACACTGATGGCTAACAACAACATCATTGCCTCAACATGGAGCAGGGATGTGGCTCAGGCCTGGGGAACTGAGAGTTCCAAAATCTGTAATGATTTCCTTTACCAAGGAATTTTACCAGACTTGTTTCTTCATGCACCGAATTCTGCTGAAACCTTCCTCTCTTCCTTCCTCCACCACTTCCCAGAAAATGAGTGCTAGTTGTCTCCTCAGTGTCTCAAATGTTGTTAGCACTTCTTAATGCAAGCATAGCTTCCTGTCTTCGTCACATCTCTTTGCAAGCCTTAGTGTGGTAGGCACATCCTGCGTTTCAGGAAACCTGGAATATGCTCAAAAATGAATTAGAAATGGGGAAGGGGAAGCAAGAGATATGAAACCACAGAAACCAATGGCTTTTATTAGAATCTGAAATGTGTTAATATATTAGTGTCTATCTCAGCTTTGTAGCTGAAAAAAATATGCACCATCACTACAGGATTTCAGCTTCCTTATAATTTATGTCATTTATCTTCTAATATTAACAGGCTTCCAAAACCTCCTGCTGTTACTTGAATATCTAAGGCTGTAGTGCTCTGCACTCTCTCTCTCAATTTCATATCCTGGCTCTGTCCCCAGACTGATCAGGAGCTAAGCCCAAAGCTCTCTGTCTCTTTTAGTTACACTGCGATAGCTGTTGTTCATGGCTTGTTAGCTGGCCTCAACAGCAAAATTAGGTAGTAGGTTTTCATACTTAATTCTCCACGAAAACAGAATGTTTCCGTGTATTTCTTCATTAAGTTCATGCCTGTGCCCAACTTTCTATTAATACATATTATTTCTCTTGTAAACCTTTGGTAATGCTTCACACACACATTGAAAAGGAGCATTCTTTCTTTGTAGAATGCCCTACAGATAATATTAATTTCTTTATTTTTCCAGACTAGTGAGTAATTTTTGTACAAGTAACATAGTAGTATTTCCATAGTACCAACACAGCAAATTTTCATTCCTAGTCTGTAGGAACTCATTCCATAGGGACATTTCTTCAGGTCATCAGAAACACTCCTACAAAATGCTGATCTTGATCTACTTGGTTCTTTTTGTTTGTTTGTTTGATTTTATATTTTCTAACTTTACTCACATTCAATCACCTGATTAACTGCATAGTTTTCACAGTTTTGTGTTAACCATTTAGAGGTAATAACCTATTATTTTCAGTATTTTTCTGCTGATTACTCTTCTTCTTGCAGTGATGTTTTCTGTAAAGAGAACATGAGTTTATTAACAGAAATGATAACTTAATAAGGTAATACAGTATTTCCCACTGTTGTGACAGCCACCATTATGCCAACCATTTGGCTATTCTTGGTAAACAGCTTGAAGTTGTCATTCAGTACTTACTAGACCATTTGTAAAAGCCAAGAAAGCCTGAAAAAAAAAAAGTTATTTTCCAGGCTAGCAAAGAGGCAAATAGCTGGGAGTGGCAGCTACCCTCCTTGAGAGCACATTATTTTGGACTGCTTGTCCATTAAGAGGCCACTGCTGACCTATGACCTGTCCTGCAAGGCTCTGAATTCTTTCTGGGTAAAGAATGAATTGAAGATTTTATTACAAAAATAAGACAATTGCATGTCTTTCAGGGAACCTTCTTCCTCCTTATAAAAGCTAAATATATTTTGAAACATAAAATCAATTGCCAAATGGACTTTCTACCTCACAGGTTCACCTAGGTATGTGCTTAAATCATATGTAATCTATCATTTACGTGTTATGTCAAGCTGTTAGCTCTCTGGGCCAATGTTCTAGAAGACATTGCAAGACATGTCTTTGTAACATCTGACCTGTGCTGCGAGCTTGCTTTAGTAACCTAGGACATGAGCTGGTAGCTGTGTTTGTTCCTATCACACCAGGAACCAAGGTGGTCTCGTCTTCATGACTGCGCTGTAAACATGTTCTGACTTTGCACACATAAGCATGTTATAGAGATGACATTGTGAAAGTGTTAATTGTCTCGTTGATTTATGGAAATTGTTTGTCTTACATTGAGCCTCAGGAGTTTTTGTGAAGGTAGACTGTCTCCTCTAATCTAAAATTACCTTACCAGAAGTTACCCATTTTCAAAGCTTTTAGTCTTTACATTTTGTTTCAGACTGTTACCTTCCCCCTTTTCCTTGGCAATTGTTTTCCCTTATAGATACCATTAAAGCAAAATAAGACTGTATTTCTTGTTTGAATATATACACACACACACATGCATGCATGTACACAAAGCTATATAAATCAGAATGCTCAAATTGAGGATATTCCTTTATGTTTATTGGTGCTAAACTTAAATGCCTTGCAGATCAGATGCACAGGCATTTCTGACATTTTTTGACTTCTTGAAGAGGGAAATAATGTTTAATTGTTAAACTTGAAATATTTTAAGCTTTACTAGATATTGATTTGTGGTTCTTACAATGCAGATAATCAACATAACAGAACCACATGCAAAAATATTCTGCTCTGGAGCTTACATGATGACCTAGGTGACATATCAGAGTCTATCAACCTTACATTGGTCTAAAGGAGCACATGGTCCTTAAAGAAACTACAGACAGATATCAGGACACAGCCCAGACAACCAAGTTCAAGGTTCTGAATTCTAGAATTCTACATCAGAAAAAGGGGAGGCAGAAAACTGGCTTTGTCAAGGAGGAGGAGGGCTTGACTCTACCTGAACTGTGTGAAAGAGGGTTTTACTTATTTATTGTTCTTTTGAAATTAAAAATAAATTACAAGGTGTTTATATTGGAGCTGTTGAGGTGTTTGACAGAAAGCAAGACCAGCCCATGAAATCTGCCCCGAACAGATTGCTGAGTGAATGCACTGGTTTGTGTAGATATTTCCTAGAAAGCTCCACTGGAAAGGTGGAAGAGTACTGGCATGATGAAGGGTACACAATCTACTTGTAAATTGTATTTCCAATACCATCTTTCATTCCTGTCATATCCAATGTTAATTGTTGCTCTAAGCGGTACATTAAGTTACTGTAATAGGCACAAATTTAAAAAGTATTCCCTTTTTTAATTATTAATTTTGCCTGTTTATGCTATGCATTTAGTAGATTTTTATTTTGCTTCCTGCCTCATGTGTTAGTCTGAATATTACTGTCATGCACTGCTCCAAGGAAAAATACAGTGATTTCTTCAACCCACACAGCTGTGGATATGTGGCAAGCAGGAGTCCAGCAGGAGAAAACATGACCTAGTATTTAAAGCACTAGCCTAGCTTCAAACACCTGCCCTAAATAAACTCCCTGTTGGGCCCATGAAGAAGCTACTCAGATTCTCCGTTGTTCACTTTTCTTCAGTAAAATAATGAGTCCTCATCCCTCAGAGGTAATCTTATGGAAAATCTTATCAGGAAAGCTAAAGGATAGTTAGGCACAAAGATTGGAACTATCAGCTTTGTTAGGTAGATGTAAAGTAAGGGGCAGCATCCTATCCTTCCTAGGATAGGAGACCATGTAAGCTTTAAAACGAGAAGACTAAGCACAGCTATTATATTAGACTCTGCCAAACCTTTTGCTGTTTTTTTGCTTATAACATCTTCACTGGAGACATTTCTGCCAATAGCCAAAGCCCAGATCTTGCATTATTGAAGTTATTCCATCAATTGGAGTTGATTCAACCTTTGTGTGTGTACATGATTACCATACTTTGATATTTATGCACACACCAAGAAAGGCAATATTTCCTCTAAAAGAATCTGATTCAACGTCTACAGACAGCTTCCTATAAAGTCCTGAAAAGTAGGTCAGTAAATCAAATCACCAATAACACATTGCTTTTCTATGGATTGTTGAAAACAGGCAAAAATAAGCCCACAATGTATTTGCAGTTTTATTTCCTGTTTATGAAATAAGTTATTGACAATTTAATTTCATTTCTTGCTGAATCCTTCTTAATCATCTAAGTTCACTAAAGGAAAACTGTACAGTGTGAGATGATGCTTCTTGACAAAACAGTAGACTTGGTTCTCCGTACCCTTAAAAGCATAAGGGGATTTTATACTTTTTTTCTTATTTCCTGTAGAAATTACCAGCATGTTACAGAGGGGAAAAAGTTTTCTATAAACACAAAAACTACAAAATATTGCACAATCGTCAAGTTCAAAATTCATTGCCTTTTTTGGCATCTGTTATAATTTTGTTTGAGTTAAAAAGAGACTCAGGCTCACAGCTAAGGAGGGAAGAGGCAGTCGTGAAGTCAGAGGTCTCAGCAGTATGATTCAAGACTGGAAAGCAAAGGTTGTGCCATATTTTACTGAGTTCTTTTTTCCATTCACCTATTGCAGTTGCAGCTTTGAATACATGTAAGAACATGTCAGCTTAAGAGAAGTTCTGGCTTTTGTGAAAAGTTGAGCATTTCATAAGATAAATATTTGTAGGAAGTAATCTTCCCCTTTAGTTCAAACCATTAATTCTTCCTGGACTGAAGAAAAGATTTCAATTTTTCTCTTTCCCTGTAACAGCCTTCACCAGAATAGCAAAGTATAAGGTATAATTCAGTGAAAAAATCACTGAAAGAGCATGTTCTTCTATTTTTAGTCTTTTTGGAACAGTAACACCCAACATTTTGGGATGGGGCTTTTGGAGAGTTTTTTGGCAGAATCAAGCAAAAATCTTACCTCTAGAAACTAAGACTTTTTAAGACTTTTACAATTAGATGAGCTTGTTCTAATACAGTATGCAGCCACCTTGTTTGTGCATCTTTTTCTACTTTTCCTTATTTTCCTGAATTACTACCTCTTCTTACAGCCTCATTTACTGTAATTTTGTACTTTTTTAGTTGCCCCTTGTTCCTGACAGAACTTATTCACTTAGGACCTTCATCCACTGGTAATATGATTTGCTTGCTTGGGAAGTCAGCAGATGTAATATAAGATGGAATGGACTGAGAAGTTTTGTTTAAGGTTCTATGAATGTCAGAAGACTATAGAGAGCAATAAACAGTTCTTGTGAGCCTTTAATGCTGAAGCAATATTTTATGTATCTTCAATGTAGTTTTCCTTTGTGCTAAAAAATAGAAGAGATAAATAAAGATTACAGAAACACAAACAGAAATAAATAAGAAGCTATATTTGTTAATTTCTTTGCTTCTCTATGTTGGTTTTTTTTTTCCTTCTGTTTGAGCAAGGAAGCAATAAAACTAAGTGTGCATAAACTAGAAAAAGCCTGATGACAGATGAGAGACCTGCAAGGAACATCTGAAATGATACACAATCCAGGGAATGTCTGGGCGTAGCAGTCAGTAACAGAAAAATTTGGGAGCCAGGAAAGAAATGGAGAATGTACCTACCATACCACAGCTGAAAATGGGAAAGGAAGGATAGCACAGGACAACCGAGCAATGGGCAAAGACGAATGGACTGTGGGAAGGCAAGAATCAAAGAGAATCAAAGAAAAAGTGAGCAGCTAGCCATGTTAACCAGTGAAATGCAGCACATCTCCAGATGGTTCAAGGTATCCACATGCCTCTCCATAGTACCAGCCTGTGACTGCTGTTGGCTTGGTCCCAATATCTTTTACTTACAAAGTTTCCCTCCCACTGTTGCTGGTGATCAACATACAAAGTTCTTTCTCAAAGAATGTGCTATCTGGGAAAACTCCTCACTTTGGCATTAAAGAGAAGGCTGAGTATGATTTGGTTATGACTACTCAATGTTTGTACAGAATGCTGCCTAGAGTGTGGTGACTGCATGTACTGTGTGTCCCATACAGTCTGGTAACACAAACAATAAGTAACCAGTAAGTACATCAAAAACTACCTGCTTGACAGAGAGAGTCACAGAACAAAATTAGCTTACTGTCTCTCTGTAATAAGCAGAAGTGTTTCTCTGAGGGTTGAATTGGCACTGTAGTGTTCACCTAGCAAATAATACCAATGATGACAAGTAATTTTAATGACAGTTCTCCCAGTGGTGTTTTGGTTTAAGCATTATTCCAGTTTGAGATCACTGTTCCTAGGCGTACATAAGCAGAGTCTTGATAAGTGTCTGGAATTCTTTGAGATCTTGAGCAGAAAAAAACTGAAAGAACCTCTAAGTTGTTCAAATCTGATCCATTTCCTTCAACCAAAAGTCTAGTAGCTATATTTTCATTCCTCTGTTCTGTAACCACAAATCCATTTAGTGAAAGAAAAAACAGAGAGCAAGAACATTATTCGTATTATGCAAAAAGAAGTCGTGGTGTAAAAGGTGGTGTGGTTCAAGGCCAGGTTCGAGGCCAGGCTGAATGGAGCTTTGAGGAACCTGGTCTGGTGGAAGGTGTCCCAAGGCAGGGGGATTGGAACTAAATGATCTGTAAGGTTCCTTCCACTTTATGATTCTTGTTCTCTGATGCAGTGTATGATGGTTTGTTTTTTTTTTTTTTTGTGAGATTGATCAGTACCTGACAGTTGCTTGCTGTTGATCTCTTGCTTTTATCTCTGGTGTGCTTTTGCAGTACATGCTAGGGCATCTACCCTGTTTCAGCTCATTCATGTGTTTGTTATTTAATACATGAATTTGAAGAGGTTCTTAGTAGTGTATGTGAAGTAAAGGAGTAGTCTCAAGCCATTTACTCTTGACAGGTGTCCACATCTAAAACGTCTTCCCCATATTTGCCAGCTGGAATCAGTCAAAAAAGTTTCATGCAGGAATGAGTCTGAACTTCTTTTTAGGTCAGGATCTGTGTTTTTTGGAACATAAAAACACTCTCGTTTTCTGTTATTCTTGCTCAGAGATAATAAAAGACAATTTTTAGAACAATGAGACCTGTATCTTTCATTTAGCATTAACACACAGAGATCAACATACCCTTACAAGGCTTTTATTAACTGGGACAAAGAATGTGTCGAAATGATATCCAGACAATTACTGAAAAAAAATATATCTCTAGTAACAACAGATTTGTTTAGAGAAATTAGGTTGCAGATACGTGTGCTTTCTTGATGCTCTCGTATTGTAACATGATTGTGAACAATATTAGGAACAATAAGGGAGGTTAAATGTGCATCAGCCTGCATGGCACTGAATGTAGTTTGCCTTGAACTGCAGTGGTTGTTTTCTCTCTTCAGCATAGTTATAAAATGATTCCTCTTCCATTTCTGACATATTGCTAACCACTACCCAACAGAGAAGTAAAAATACCAGAAATTGTTTCTGAATTAACTTTCACTTGAACAAATGGTGACTTCTGAATTTTATACTAGCCTTTGTTTCTGAGGAAGCTTTGTATGCTAATGCTTTCTCTGACACTGTTTTAATACAGCCCAAGGAACAGATAGTCAATGTTTTTGCAATCCCTCCTAAAACAAAATTTTGCCTGAAATGCTGTCAGAACAAAACCTGAGCCTAATCCATTTTCCTTTTGAATCACTGACTGCACTCAATTTCTGCATAATCCTTACTTTCATTTCCTCCAACTTCAGTTTCAGCCCATCACATGAGTAATGAGGAAGACAACAAAATCCTTTGCCCAGAATTTTTAGTGTTTAGGGGTTTGACTCTACTATAGTTTATTTTATCCTCAGGACAAATACTATGCATAACCTGAGTGCAACTTATGCATTATAGGGTAGGTTTTTTCTCAAATCTGAAAAAGAAAAGGGGGACTGAAAATATGCAATTTGGTATTAAAGAAAAAGGAACAGTTGATCTCCATCTTCTCTACCCAGATGGAAGCACACCACAGACCAAATCTGGTCTGTAGACCATCAAGTAGAGTGCAGTAAATTAGCAGTACCTTTCCCCTCAGTACTAAAAACAGAACTAAATAAACATTTGTAAATTACATTTTATATATAATCTCTTCGTGACATTTTTCTGGTTCAAGTGAAAATGGGGTTTTATTTAGAAAACCTGTGAGAGAAAGAAAAAATAAAATTGTATCTAATACCAGAACAGTGTGTATACATACTGAGTATCTGCAGCCTTCCAAAACAGAGGTTAGAGCGGGAGATATACCATGTTGCACAGCTGGTTGATAGAACTATTTTAAGGGTGGTTAACAAAGAATGGGAATGCTGGACAACACCAGATATGTCTGTGGGGAAAAAGAAAAATCACAGGCAGAATATTGATGATTTGTCCAAAAATATATGGTGATGGAAGGATACAGCCATTATACTCACACTCAATTTATCTACAAAAGGCCATAATGAAATTGCAGAATTATCTAAATGTGGTTGGATTTTAAACCCTGCAGGACTGAAAGTTCCCTTGCCATCCAATCCCTAAGAAAGAGCATTTGATATATCAGGAATAACATAGTGCTAAGGGTCCTGTGGCCTGATTCAGCTTTTACTGTGCCAATAATATTTTGCAGTGAGATACACCGCTGTGGAAATAAATTTATGACAGGATGATCAGACACACAAAACTTCCTCAAACTTCTTGTCCCTGAAGGCATGCCATGTGGGTAACTCTGAAGTAGCAGAAAAGGCATTTCCTACCTCTCTACACGTTCCTTTGGGTGCAATGGGTCACAGTGGGAAAGCCTGTCTGAGAAGATGAACCTGAAGCACACAGATATGGTTTATGTGTGCCTTTTTCACAAATACCGGTCCTAAGTCATATGAAGCTCCTTTTAACAAAAGCACAAGACTGGGACCAGGTAGTCCAAAATGTACCACATTTTTCTTCCCCTGAGCCAAACAGCCTAGAGGTAAAGATAACCCTCAAAACAATTTCCCTCTGATTAGTTCTGGTCTGGAGAGGACTATTTTTGCAACTTACTTTAATCATCAGGTTCTAAATGACTAAATTAGGTGGCCATTCCATATGTAGTCAGTACTGACAGAGAGGGTTACTCTCAGGGAGGATGTATGTCCCACATGACTTCAGGCACTTACTTAACTGAATCACCCTGATCAATGGAGAATTAGGTATCTAATCTCGAGAAGGCAATTTGGATTGCAGGGTTTCTAAAGCTTTTTCTCAGAAGTGTTTCTGTCTCTTTTTCCTACATCTTCTCTCCTTTCTGCTCTCTCCCTCCTTCTCTCCCTGCCCCTCCACCATTCCCCACCCTCACTCTGATTGCCTAAGTGAACTAGGACAGCTCTGATTCCAATTTACCCAGCTTAGTTAAATGCTTAAGTCAGATGAGACAAAACGAGGTCTAGGCTGCTAAGGTAGAAACCTAAATGTAGATACTAAAGGGAAACATTGTAAATACCTGCCATATTAGCACGTGATGACCACCAACTCCTCATGTAGCAAGGAAATACCATTCTCTTATTGTCCTTGTCCATCTGCACAAAGAAGTCTTCATAAATGTTCTCAATTAATGCATTTATTGCCTACCTAAATCAACAGCACTTTTGATGATTGGATTATTTCAACCAGCAGCTGAGCTCTTTGTACTGTGTGTTCTTTTGTAGCAGATAGCCTATTGCTTTCTTACTGCTTTAAGCAAATAGAAGACTCAGTTGTGCTGTAAATATAAATAGAGTTAGTACCAGCAACACAGATCTTGAAAAGCTTTAAAACCAGACAGGGTGGCTAGCCACTGTCATGCAGTCCAAAAGAATCGTGGGATATGTGGTGTTGTAAATTAGTGCTCAGCTGTGTGAAGCCCCGTCTTCCTTTAGCCAATACTTCAGGGAGCTACTGTTGTCACCACTTAGACAGCAAATGTGAACTATGCAGTTTCTCTAACTGACAGAATCAGACATCTGAATCTGGGTGGTCAAATTTAAAATTCAGAAGCACGATGCTGCCTGATTATCTGTAAAGCCAAGCTGCAACCAGTGACATGCCTTTGGAGATCCACCATGGTAACCAAGACCAGAATCCAACCTTATATAATATCCCATTATAAAAAAAAAGAAAAAAAAAGGTGGAATTTCTAAGTTGAAAGCAACACAAGAATGACAGTGTACTGAGCTGAGTGACAAATTCATAACATACTTTGTCCTTAATGAAAACAGAGCTGGTTTGTGAAATAGTAGGAAAAAGTGAAGCAATTCAAGGGGAAAAGGTTATGTGTCTAGTATTTTTGTGTGTGTGAAAGTATGTATGGTATGTTCTCAGGGTGACTACAAGAATTTAAGTGTGTTTTTAGCTGTGACTCCACTATCACAAGTTTGTTCTGCTTCACAAAGTTATAAATCTGTTTCATCTTGTCAGGAATGTTTTTTGACTCATTTACAAAAAGTCCACAGCTAGAATTTATGCTTCTCTTTAGATAATTCAAGAAACTCCCATCACTGTGAAGGCAGCATCAGAGAGCTCCTGTGCTAAGCCTGACTGCAGTGGATAGAGACCTGCTGCCTGTGTCCTGAGACCTTGAGCCTGTCTTTGTGACTGAAAACAACACCAGTGAAGATCCGATCTATGAAGGAGACATCCTTCTAACTTGGTATGGTTTGCAATAAATACCAATAATTTAGAAAAGCATTTGATTTTTGTCACAAAACTTTAGTTATGCTCAGTACAGTTTCAAGTGCTTCCTCTTTACTGACTTTCAGAGGTTTTTGAAGAATATCCAGAAGCTGAGCCTGAGTGGTTACAGGGTTTGCCTCTACACACTCTTCAATCTTTCATATCTTCCCATTAGTTATCCATCTCTGCACATCATGATGTCACTTCATCCATCCTGTATTGCCATTTTCACATGCTGTGACACTTACAGTAAAATTAGCCCTAGAATATGCCTTGCAGCAGGCCAATAATTGAGGTCAGCTCTGAGCAAATCAATCTTTTGTCACTTCTGCCCTGCCTCTCTACAAGTATATGCATGTACATTGGTTCATCATGTGCATTGCTAAAGCTCTCTCCCTGTCTTGCATAAGCCAAAACTAATGGACAAATTAATGGACAACAAAATTTGAACCTTTCAAAAATCATGCAAACCATACTGGTGCAAAAATTATGGGGGATACTTCAACAGGAAAACAAAACGTCACTTTCATACGGTTGCTTCCCAACAGAAACACTGTTTTGGATTGCTGTTGCACAGTTAGCTCCCTTAAGTCGTTTATTCTTCCTAGTGATTTACAAGCAGATCTGCTGGACGACGTGAAAGTCCTAAGCCAGGAGGTTGTCTGCAGAGAGCAGCTCATGGCCACCACAGACTAACTTGCCATGGGAAAATACTCTGTTGAAATAAAAAAGTAATGTCAAACTTACTTTGAAAATGAAATAATTGCTGAAATTATAGAGAATTCCGCAGGGCGGAGTCACTCCAGACAAACACTCACACAATTGTCCTTGCCACGGTAATGAATTTGGCTCTGTATAGGCAAGGCCACTATGGAGTCATAGGTGAGAACCCAGTAAGCACCTTACAAAAAAAGCCAAAACATACTCCTGCCAACCTCATCACCATTTCCAAAGTAACACAGGGTAAAAATGAAGAAAACAAGTGGTGCTAAGGCCTCACACTGTTATTTCTTTCTGATGGCACAAGTGTCCTTGAAGAGCAAGCCCGGAGAGGCACTGTTATGTCTACAGAGAACAGCAGCTAACAGGCTATGAAGCATACACACCAGGCAATACAGAATTGGAAAAATATAAGGGTTAAAACCTAAGGTAACATTGGGAAAAAAAAAAAAAAGGGGCAAATGAGAGCTTAAATAATTCCCAGCATTGTTCCTAAAAGTATGTCACAGCAGCATGGATCTTCTGACTCCCATCTTACACTTACACCATTCAAACAAGCTTCTTTGTTTAAAAACTTCAAAAACATGTTACTTCAAGTATGTTTATTGGTAGGCAAGCTTATATTTCACTCTGGTCAAATTCCAAACTGAATAATTACAGCCTGTCTGCTAAAAACTCCCACCATAATTTCATTTGGCTCTACTGTTCTAAACTACTATGCAGAATAGCTGCATGCTAAACAACTTCCCTGTAAAAATGGGCAAAGCCATTACACATGCCAGCAAAAATGCTCCCTGAACTGTTTTAATGTTTGAAAAGCACTTCAAGTTTTACCTGGGTGGAAGAGGAAGTCACCAACCAAAGATCAGATATATGCTGAAGCATGTGTGTATAAACAGATATGTACAGAACTCAGTAAATACACTTACAAGGCAGGACCCACATGAAAGTTATATTTTCAGGAAAAAAAAAATCCACCACAATAAATTATTTGTATTTGAATAGAGGAGGGGAAAATCAAAAAACCACACTCTTTTAACTATTTTCTTATTGTTTTCTCTACAAAGATTCATGGTCTCTCTAGAAAGCCACTATTCCACCCATACCCCCTCTGTATGGAGCCTGAGAATTTCATACACCTGACACATTTTCCCAAGAAATTGTCTGCAGTAACTTTTGTTGATAGGTGTCACAGGATTACACAGCAAGAAGCCACAGAATGTGTTGTAGATAGCAGTAAGACCCGAGTGTGCAGATATTTTGCTTGTTATAGTACACTGGGCATTCCATCAAATGAAACAGCCTCACTGCTTCTGTATGGCTTATCAAGCTGAACAAGTGAACTGAATGTATCTCCACTGCTTTTATCAAGATGTGAAACTGAGCAATAGATTGTGGATTGTAGATTGTGGATTGTAGATTGTGGATGGCCTTTTGGTACAACACAAGCTGAAGGAAAAGGGCTACTCAGTTACTCATCCTCAGGAACCTAAACAGGAAATCTCACCCTTGGATTTTACTCTTGGTTACCTGCTCCCTTGGCAATAACTGTGCAAACTGTCCACACAATGCAGTCATTCTCTTCCAGCTGATGAACTCCGGGTATATCTATGTCAAACAGCAAAGTATTTTGATTGCAACACGGGCCTTTGAACTAAAGCTTCAGAGGAATGTTGGCACAGGACTAACAATGCCGAGCAATTAGCTTAAGTGCTCTCCCCTGCAATGTAATCAGCATCTGAAATAAACCAGCTCCTACTCCAGAGAGAAAAGAGAAGGTGATTTTGGTCAGAAGTCACCTGGCAGGGGTCCTTCTCACCGGAGAGAACTGCAGAGGTGCCACATTTGCCTTCTGGCGACCAGGCGTGAATGAGCCCTCCCGTCTCCCGACTGCGGGAGTCTCCTGGCGTGTCCGACGTGGGCTGGGATCTCTCTTGGACCCCCCTCTGAGTAAAAATAGGCCTCAAAATATCGTGCAAAACTGGTTTGCTCAGGCATCCTGCAGGTCTCTTGAGCCTGTAGGAATGTCGGCATTAGAGTGGAAGCCGGGACTCCCGGGAACACTGCAGCTCTCACAGTGGCTCCCAAGTGAGCACAAGACTGGAAATTATATGTGGGCTCGCAAAGAAAGGAGGGCTCAAAGCATCTGGGGCATCCATGTGTGGATAACAACCTGGTGAGTAATCAACCAGAGGATCCTTCACCACCTTTTGTTACGCTGCTTCCTTTCTCATACACTTCAAACAGTGTGTTAACCTGAGGCTGCACTGGACACCAGCAAGAACAGAACATTATGTCTTCCTCCTAGACATTGGAAATGTACTGATATCTTTCTATACAGTCAGATGAAGTTTTTGGTAAGAAAAACCTCTTGTAAAAGCTTCAGTGACACAAGCTGACAAGTAAAAAGTAGGATTTTGTGTTATGCTCTTGGCAGTGGTGCTTATATAAAAACTCACAAATACAAGGATCCTTCTCTATGCTGCCCAAAAATGAAGGTTGTTGGAGCATGCAAAAGACAAGTAAATAGCAAAAATTCCTTAATAATACCAACAATAAAACCTCTCACTTTTGACCTGGAATAGTTTCCCTGGTGATACATCTGAGAGCAAGATATTGCAGATAATAGCAGAGTGGAAGGATGAAAGGAAGCCCTCCTTCAAATGCCTTTGCTTTAGAGAAAGCGGCAGTCAACACCATGCCCATAGCAAATCTGCACAAAGGCTGACAGGGCTGTGCCAAACGATCCCCACAAATGTGAAATGAGGAATATGGTAAGCTGGACATACGAAAGCAACAGCAATGCAAAGATCTTGACAATAGGCAAAAGTCAAATGCCTAAAAATGTCTTCCCACTTAACTCTGGAGAAGCTAAATTGGAGTCTGTGTACTGCATAACACTGCCTCCTTACTTTCTGTGAAGACACATGTCCAGGTGATTCCGGCACACCGCAGGCATGCCTGTCTGCAGTCTTCCCTTATGCTGATTCGGGACTAACAGTAATTAGAACATTCATGACAGATGACTCTTAATTCCTTAACAACATCAATTCTACCACCTCCCCATAGCCAATTCTGGTCTATTGAGAGCATGATGCTAACAACACCGGGGTTCAAGATTCAATCACCGCCATTCACTATAGAGTGGGACTTAATGATCCTTGTGGGTCCCTTTCAACTCAGGATATTCTGTAACTTCTGTAACAAAAACTAAGACCACAAATAAGATAAATAATCCTTGCTATATAACTGAGTCCTTCTGACACAAATGAAATGCACTAGTGCTTGCCTTGTGCTCAGCAAAAAATGGAAAAAATCTTTTTGCTCTTTTGTTTGTATAATGATCTCCAGGTATCAATAGATCATTAGAGTCTTAGCATACCTTTACAACCTTTTGTCAGTACCAGAAAGCAGATCTTTCAGAGTTAGGGTCTTAACAATTTTTTCTAAACTCTTAACATTCTTGTAGCTCCTCTCAGAACTTTCTTCAGTTATTTTCATTTAAAATGTAGGACACAAGTTGCACTTGTTCCCTCAGGCAAGGCCTTCGAGAATAAAACACAATAGAATTAATATCTGCCTGGAATTACCCCCTTGTCAATTCTGCTGCCTCTTGCTGCCACTAACTTTTGCTCCCTAAGCATACCAGTCTGTCCTACTCATCACTGAACTTCCTTTTACCATTTTGAGCCACTTCTACTCCTTTACAAAGTCATCCTGAATTTTGATCTTGTCTTTCACAGGATCAACATGCTTCCCATCATGTTTACATCTATACAGATTTTCTCTCTTCCTTCCCATTCACTGCTGATGAAACCAGCAGAGGAATAGAACCATTCTTGCCTCCTGTTTTGGGAAGAAACTACTGGCAAATTGTCTGAATGCAGTTTTTTAACCTTCTGTGTTAGTCTATCTGAATCCTCTTTCCCTGGATTGTCAGTCCCATGATTCTGTATCAAAACTTAGTTTAAAAATCAAGCTATAATATACTGATTCTACTCTTTCCTCTTATCCTCTAAGCTGGTAGCCTGTCAAGACAGGAAGTCTGATTGTTTTGACATTTTGTGAGTGTTGATAAATGCATGTTAGCTCTTTCTTACTTCTCTAGGGGTCTGAAATTATTAATAATTTGTTTTGCTATCTTTAACCTTAGAAATAGAATTAAATCCGTTCTTTCTCTCTTTGCTGTCCCTAGCTATTATTTTTTTTTCATAGTCAATAATTTGTGGTCACAGCTACTTTTTTTTCAACTATAGAGACAAAGACAAGAACTGAATATTTCAGTCCTCCCCCTGTTTTGTCCATTAGTTGCTTAGTTCCCCATAAATAATGGAACTGCATCTTCTCTAATCATTCCCTTACTCCTAACATGAGGTTATTGATTAATAAAGCTGTGGCTGCATAACAATCTTTCCAGGGTGATAAATGTTCTGCATTTCCCAGCATTCTATAAAATTTTAAATTGCTCTAAGCAGAATTTTTCAGCCATTTTGTATTCATCTTGTAGTTCAGTTGGATTTACTGTATTTCTTGAGTTTACTTATGAGAATGTCATGTGAGGCTGTATGAAAAGCTATAATATAACCAAGCTATTGTATGGCTCCAACTGCTCCTTCTTTAAAAAAGTTTTTCCGTCTTGCCCCACAATGAAAATCTACAATGTTTTACTGCTGGTGTACACCTAAAATGCCCAAAAAAGACACAGACAGAGTTTTTAAAGTGATCCCAACCAGACCTATGAGGACCCCTAAGTGACAGTGCTCCCCATAGCTTTTACCTCTTACTGAACATGCAGTACAAGTGCTCAGAGCCTTTGCATTCATCAATGCTTATGAAAATCTAACCCTGTTTTTTAAGCTGGATGCAATTAGTAGTAGGAAACTCCCATCAAATTAAACAGAGACTATTAGAGAGAGGTGCAGCAAAGCTAGGCTGCAACCTTCTGAGGCTTCCAATAAACCTACCTGCCAGCAGCCCTGCTGTGCAGAACCAGCATCACAGGGTATGGGATTGCATGTCAGAATATGTCCCATCTGCTCTTGTGCAGTGCCTGATTATGTGAGTCTCAGGTACGAATTTATCTTTTCAGGTGGATATTTGGGGCCAGTCCTGTTTAACATCTTTATTGATGTTCTGGATTGGGGGATTTAGTGCACTCTCAGTAAATTTGCAAATGACACTAAGTTGGATGCAAGCATTGATCTGCTTGAGGGTAGGAAGGCTCTACAGAGAGACCTGGACTGACTCAATCTATGGGCTAAGAAAAAATGCATTAAGTTCAGTAAGGTGAAGTGATGGATTGTGCACTTGTGTTGCAGTTTTGTTGGAGCAATCCCATGCAGTGCTACAGGCTGGGGGGACAGTGACTTGAGAGCTGTTCAGTAGAAAGGGACTTGGGGGTGTGGGTTGCCAGCCAGTTCAATATGAGCCAGCGTGTGCCCAAGTAGCCAAGAAGGTCAGTGCATCCTGATCAACTTATCAAGAGTAGTGTAGCCAGCAGGACTAAGGAAGTGATCATCCCACTGCACTGGTGAGGCCTCACCTTGAGTGCCATGTGCAGTTGTGGACTTCTCACTTTACAAAGGCCATTGAGGTGCTGAAGCACATCCAGTGAAGGGCAGCAAGGCTTGTCAAAGGTCTAGAAAACATGTCTTAAGAGGAGCAGCTGAGGGAGCTGGGTTTGTTTAGTCTCGAGAAGAGGAGGCTCAGGAAGAGGAGGCTCATTGCTCTCTACAACACCCTGAAAGGAGGCTGTGGTGAGATGGGGACCAGTCTTTTCTACTGTTCCTGCAGTGAGAGGACCAGAGGAAGTGGCCTTAAACTGAGGTAGGGGAGATTCAGATCAGATATTTGAAAAAAATTTTTCACTCTTAGGGTGGTCAGGCACTGGAATAGGTTGCCCGGGGAGGTTGTGACTCACCATCCCTCAAAGTGTTTAAGAGGTATCTGGATCTGGGCGGTGGTTTAGTGGTTTAGTGGTTATGGTGGTAGTACTGGATTGATAGTTGGACTGGATGCTCTCAAAGGTCTCTTTCAACCTTGGTGATTCTATGATGATTTTATATTTGTACCCCTCTACTGTAATGTTTTCCACAATGTTTCCACACTGGGTTAAGGAAGCAGCTGGTGAACTGAGGCACAAGGGGAAAATGCAGTATGTCCACGGCCACACTGGTTGAGGCCAAGTGGGCAGGCACTGCAGTCTGGCCTCACAGTGTGATCAGTCAGCACTTCCCCAAATGGCCCAGACAGTTTTGGTACTTCCTTCATTCCTATATTTCTATCCAGTGGTTAAGTTCAAAAGGTTACTTTTGCCATGACCAGCTCCTTAACTCCCTCAGGTCAATGTTCACATCTTTGCTCCATAGCCTAAATACCAAGACCTGTTGTATGAAAGAGTCCTTAAAAGTAAATACAGTTGAAACTGCCTACAGCTGTTTTCATTTTCCATTCCTCCTGATTTCTCTGCTCTTCCTAATCATTTTGCATCATTGTTTTACTTCATTATTTTTCCAGTCTATATGGGTCCCTGCAACTGAATAATTATCCTGTCTTCATCCTCTGGGTTGTCTTCAAAATCACTCTGAATTTTACCGTGACAGAAAACCAAGTCTTTTTTCTTTTCTCTCCTGTGCTGCTGTCCTCTACTTTACCTTGTGTTTATTTGCTTTGACTCACTTTTTTTTTTTTACATTTCAAGCCCTGCAAGCAAGGACAATGCCTGTATGTGTAAAATGCATCATAATTCTATGATGCCCTATAAGAAAGAGGAATATAAAAAAAATGTTGTTTTTACTATAAAAATAAGCATATGTTCTTAACTGTTTACTGTAAAAGAGAAACAAATAGATTTATGGCAAGACCTTGTGTCAGAACCTAACTGGTTCATCTTTTCCTTCTCCCAGCTAAGCAGGCAGCAAGCAGACGTGGGAACTGCTTTTTCCAGAGGCAGAGTGAAGGCAGTGCCTTTGGGAGGCCGAGATCTGCATTAACTGACAGATGACTTGGCTGAAAACCAAGACCAGAGATGTGCTGTTTTCAGCTATGTCACTTTATTTCACTTTATTGTTATTGAAGCTAATCTTTAGAGAAGCAAGGAAACAGTTGCTACCTGCTTTTGTCTGCTCAGTCATTCCACAGAAGCCCCTTGCAGAATGTTTTCCAGGCAGAGACCCCACAGCACATCTGATTCCAATATTTTACTGTGAAAAGTTACTTTTAATACAAAGAGTATTAAACCACAAGTACATGGTTGGGTTTGACAAATTGAAGCTGGCTATCTTTTGAGAGTGACATTTATTAAGAATAATCCATGGGACTTTTTTCCCAATATGCACTTTTAAGCATCAAAACCAAGAGCAGTTATATTCTCCCCAGTAAATTAATGTCAGTAGGATGAAGACGACTCAAAATTCTGGTAAATGAAAACTTTCTGATGGACTGGCCACCTGTATATTTTCAGTCCTTGTGTATGTCAAATATCTGCATAAACAAATCAAAATTATTTTCCCTGTAGAATAACTTACTTAATTTTTTTAAATCAAACAATGCTTCAGTGCTTCTTACTTCAATCTAGATGATCCTTAATTTAGTTTCTAGGAGATAGTCCTTGAAATAGTGGTTGTCTGAAGTGGTAGAATTATCACATACTTTAAATGTCAGCTATGCTGAAATTGTGCAATTAGATCTTGACTGATGTGGCTTTCTAAAAACCAAGTGTAAAATTTAACCCTAAAAGAGTCTTAGTCCTAGAATTCCACACTAATGAAGAACACTGTATCAGGATAAATCATTTACTGCATAATGCACATATCATTGAACACTACAAAACTAACTTTAAATAAACGTAGGAAATACCATTTGGAGTTGCAGAAAGTTTTGTTCCAAATTTCATTCTATGGGCTGATCATCTGTTAAACAAACAAAAATGTCTCCAGGCAGAGAATTCAAGTTCAAGTCCCTGGTATTTCTCAACAGCAATCAGATGAAGCAAAACATTAAAGGCAGATCTGCAAATCTTCCTGTGAAATGCAGAGGAATTAAAAAGCATGTTTGCCTGAAGGAATATTAAGTGAAAAAGCAACTGCAAGTCACACTACAAAACAATTGGAGCTGCAATCATGTGTTGTTTAACTGCCTGTTTGGGAGCCTTGTTCAGTTACAAGCCCAGTTTCTGGCATCCTAAGTGCTAGGTCAAAAACACTGAAGCCACAGAATGCAAATGTCTGGATCAGAGTAAAGTTATTCAGCAGGCTCAAATCAACTTGGAAAAAACAGTGGCTTTGTACCAGTAGATACTGTAAGCCAGACATTATCTTTGCATGCTGCAGTCTTTGGCTTTCCCACTGCTGCCCATAAGCATTTTACCCATTTTTTTCTGTCCCTTCCTTCTCACTTCAGCAAAAGGCCATATTCCTCATCTAATTATTGTTTAATTTAAATGCAAAGTCAGGATCAGTCCCTTGTCTCCTTGGATATTTACTAGAACTGGAACATTCATCTTAAATATGCACTATATCACACCTGCAAATTTTAATTTTGCTGTAAAGTCCAGGACCTAATGGGAAAACCCAGCTCCATTAACCCCATTAGCCACAGCCATAGGCGGGTTTTTTTGTTATCATCTATGTTCTCGCTGTTTGGATACAACTTCTGCCCGCCACAGTCCAGTTTGAAGTCAGGTGGGAGTATTGGATTTCTAGGGAAGAAGCCATTATGGCAAGGCACAACGGTGGAAATGCACAACAGTGGAAATGCACAGTGGTCATGGGAAGTCCATCAATCCATGTGGGTGAGCACACACAGAGCAGAGCAAAGCAATGAGTGAAGACAAGTGAGACAAGAACATTTCCACATTTCCATGACATGACAGCCTTGACTGAATCCTACGAGGACACAGGCTAATTATAATTTCTATAATTTTTAGTAGCACTGCATGTGTTACTTGCAGGGCATTTTGGCTTTCCCTTTGCAAAAAGGCAGTTTGCCACATCGGGAAAGAAGGGCCATCCAGGAGAATTGTTGCCACGCTACAGGGGAGCATGTGCCCATGCAGATGAAATGGCATTTCGGTTCAACACCTCTACATTTCAGCAACATCTCTAAGATGATTCCACAAGCAAGAGCCAAAGCAGTCTGGCAACAGTCCTGCTAAGAAGCTCTCACTATGTGTCCTTTACACTTTTTTTTAAAAATCTGTGTTGGGTCTTAAGCACTTTGCATAAAGGGCTGTCTCATGTTAACAGCCGTTCTCCTCCAGACCCCAGCCGGGCAGCCTGCACCACTTTCCCTCTCCTGCCACGGTGTCTCTGAACAGGATGCTGTAAATCTTGCTCCTCAGAGCCATCTGAGCTGGCCCCTCCAGCCATATCACACTATGCAAGAATAGAGAAGAGGGAGAGTGCCTGCATCTGTTCTGTTTCTCCAAGATTTTTAGTACTGTCCAAAGTACCAAGTAAGGCTGAATGCTCATTGTTGGAGAGTTTTGCATGTTTTAGACACAGCAGTTGGCCCCTTAATATGGGGTGCAGAGCAATTTAAGAACAGAAAGGTAGTAGTTACCCTGTTTAGAATCAATAGCTGCAAATCAAACTATTTGAATTTTTTCTCTTGGTCTGCAAAGGGGTGATACTCTGGGTACATGAAATACTGTAGATTATCATTAATTTCTAAAACCACAGTGGATTTTTTGTGAAAATCACAACTCTAAAATGAAAAGCAAATTTTAGCCCGCCCATGTTTTTATTTCTAACGTAATGTTTTGGCATTAGAATGTAATACATTTTGGGATAGTTAGCTACAGCTGGAAAGAAATATAAAATATCATAGCTAATCATGTTAACTCAGCCACACTGTACACATATGACTCATGTCATCACAAAATGGATGCAACAAAGAGAGACTTGCTCTCATTTCCAGGGGGCTGGGTGCCCAGTGTGGCCCATGGCAGCCGAGCGGTTGAAGCACCACGGCTTCTGGAGCAGTCCTGGACTGACTGCTACTGTCTCATAGGGCTCACAAAGACAGAAATGTTGCACATGAGCAACTGTTTTAAAAACGCAGTTTCTAATGGTGATCTAAGGCAGCACAGGAAACTGTGGCACAGCTTGGACCTACAGTTTAGCCTGGTGAGCTCTCTGCATGTGCAGATTGCCATTTGGTACAAATTGGACTAAAGTGTGTACCATCAAAGATGTTTCTTTTTTTAAATTTCCTCAGTTCTTTGCATTTTGATTCACAATATTTATATTGTACTACCTGAAGCCTTGATAGTTTAATAGCAACATAAATTAAATACTGAGTTTTTCTATCAGGCTGTTATCCTATCTGAAACAAATAAAATCCTACCTGAACAAATAATCTCTCAAGCATTAAACCAAACAGAAATAAGAGGAAGTATCTTGGAACTACTGCACAAGATCTATTTTTACTGGAGCTAGTGGTGTTTATAATGAGTAGATTTTCTTTAAAAAGCACTAAAAAACATCCGAAGAACTGCTCAGACTAATTTCAAAAGGTCAAATTACCAAGACTCTACAAAAGCAAGCAGCACTAGACACCCACTATTCAAAAAAAAAAAAAAATAAAAATCTAAAGGTTCCCAACAAATGTAATAGAAATTAGACCTTCTTGTTGACCTGGAGTTTTGCAGATTTTTCTTCTTGCAATACTTTCTTTGGGGAAAAAAAAAAGAGTGATGGCAGGAGAGAGAGAGAAGGGGGGGGAGGGAGGAATCTTTAATGAAAAGATTGCCAGTATTTCTTAGAACTGGTACTTGTGCATCCACATTGAAGTGAATTTGTCCTATGAATGACAAGATAACTTTGAAAGGTTTGTTATTCACTAAATGACAATACTCAGAAAACTAACCTCACTGCTGTATTGTTTGATGTTAGAAGAGCTCTCCATGATGTGAATTCTCTTTCTGGGCTTGAGCTCATCTTCTAGTCTACAAAATCATTTATATTGGAAAATACTACTAAGATCAAGTTCAACCCTTAACCCAGCACTGCCAAGTCCACCACTAAACATGACCCTAAGCACCACATCTACACATCTTATAAACACCCTAATGGTGACTCAACCACTTCCCTGAGCATCCTGTTCCAATGCTTGACAATCCTGTCTATGAAGAAATTTTCTCTAATATCCAATCTAAGTCTCCCTTGGTATAGCTTGAGGCAATTTCCCCTCATGCTATCGCTTGTTATTTAGGAGGAGACCAACCCCCACTTCAGCACATCTCCTTTCAGGTAGTTGCAGAGAGCAATAATGTCTCCCTTGAGCCTTCTTTTCTCCGAGTTAAACAATCTCATCTCCCTCAGCCACTCCTCTCAGGACTTATGCTCTACGCCCTATGTATTACTGTGTGAGAGCATGTAGGAATGTCTGACTTTGTATATAATTTCTGTAGTCAGATATTAACTGGAATCTGCCTGCCTTGCAGGACGGGTTATAGTTTTATTTTGCTGCTGTCAGTAGCTTAAATTCAGCCCAAGACTTAGGAACTGATACAAATGCCACTGAATACCCACTCTCTCAGAACCTGGAGAAGGCAACGTGTTTTAGGTTCAAACCAAGCATAGCTGCAATCCAACTATCTCTGTATCCAGAAGCCAGTTGCACACTCACTGAGGATACTCACATAAAACACTGGTTCAGAACTACTTCTGCTAATGTCTGAGAGTCATTACCATCCTACAAGACAATCCACGACACTCCTACAAGAGTAATCATCTTTCTATGAAGTGAACAGATTTCATTCTAGCTCCTAACAGGCAGATACCAAAGTGATAAGAGAGGACACTGAAATGCCCTCTCAGCCCTGTGGGCAATGTTTATCTGAAGAAACAGGGATTGAAAGGACACGGTGGCACAAAGTAATTCAAAATGGTGTTGCACCAGTTCAAACAGTAGGTTAAAAATATTCTTTCCCAAGGTTTGAAGTGCATCTTCTTCTCATCACTTTAAATGTGTTTGTAAGATAGTGACTGGGTGATAATGAATGCTATCCATTTACTGCACTTGCTGAATATATTGATTAATTGTGCACAACACTTTGAAGATAAAGCACTGTGTTGTTAATAAACACAGTCTAAGGATTCTCTCCTGGCTTTTTTAGCACTCCTCTTACATTTTCCAAGGTGTAAATACCTCACTGCAGCTACAAGCAGCCAGGCTGGCCAGCTGCATGGGCCTCATGCTGATTTCAGCTGAAGGTTTTCACATCAGTTGTTCTGTGGCTGTTCCCCTCCATTGCCAACATACCCCGCTATCTCCTGCTGCTGTTTCCTTGTTTGCTTCTTCGGGGCCAGGATAAGGGAATTTCCATGATTTCTGGTGAGAAGGGCCCTTCCTTTACATCAGGCTGCCATTTCCCTCGGCTTAATACACAAAGAAGGCAGCCAACAGGAGCACAACTGCTTTTATTGGCTGCTAACAGTCTTTGAGTGGAACAAAATTACCAAAAGAGAAGAAACACTAATTTCCTCTTCGCTTTCCTCACCCTGTCTCCGAGAAGCATTAGCGGGGCAATTTTCTTTGAGGAAAGAAAGAACTTCTCCCCACCACAGGAGCGTGACAGAAGAGACTGCTGAAATCAGCTGTTAGCACAGATTGATATGTTTCTCGTACCTAAAAAGACCTTTCATTTAGTTTTCTCTCTTGGACTCCTGCAGCACATGTTTCGGAAAGATAATGAATATTGCTTTCACATGCAATTGCAGGCATGCACCACTTTAAAAATATTCAGAACCAGGAAAATATTCATCACAGGAAAACAAAGAAGCAATGTGAACGCTCAGCTGCTAACACGGGCTGTCAGTGAGAACTAAACTTTCTGTGAGGCACCCGTGTCAGCCTCACCTGGATTAAGAGAGCTGCTTCATTAGGTGACAGAAACACAGAGCTCGTGGGAACTGACCCCGCCAACACTTACACATGTGCTTCGTTTTAAACCTATAAAAGTACTCCCACTTGGGCTATCAATATGTAGAATTCACAGCGGGCTGCAAACACTGGTGAGAGCCAGGCCTGAGTCCACTCCTCTTCTACCAGCCACCCCAGGGAACAAAGCCTGCAGAAGTTTTCAGTGGGTCACGTATCTCAAACGCTAGAGAGAAACAAGATTTTGGTTTTAGGCAGTTGCTGTTGTGAATATCCAAAGCAACTAAAAATGAAACAAAATATCTCCTTCAGTTTGTGTGATGCACACAACCGTCACAAAATTATAACAAAAGTATCAAAACCAGTCATCTCTGCAGCTAGTCCTATGACTCTTTTACAGTGCCTAAAGCCTTGACAGCAACTACATGAATCCTTTCCCATACCTGAAGCATACCTAAATATCTCTTCTGTTTCAATCCCTTCATGCTTACCAAACTCACTGAGACCACATTTTTCCTTTATGACACCAATTTGGCTACTTCTACCTCTATACTTTTTAAAAATAAAATTTCCAGGACTTCAATATTTTTAAAATCTGGAATTAGATCATGGCTCCAAATTTGTTATGGGGGAACAGATAAAAATCCAAACCATCAGTTCACAAGCCTTATTTTCTTAGGAAAACATGGCAAAAACTGGAATGTATGTCAAACTACAAAAACTGCTAAAGGACTGAGCAGCAGACACAGTACATGAAGTTATTTTTCTTTCTACCATTCTTTGCCAAACTACATGTAAATATGTTCTACAGCAATATTTACCATAAGCCTGTAATACAGCACTGTGATCCATGGCAGTATCCATTTTGAATAAGATGCTAATAACACACAGAAGTCGTCTGCCTGTTGCAATTCCATCAAACTATTCCATTCTGAGGTCAAAAATGTTTTTCCCCTTTCCATCTGGTACAGTTTGGGAGATTTGTTGAATAAAGAAGACAAAAAATCTAAATATTGAGAAAATCTATTTTAGGAAGTATATTTATCACAAATCTAATGTGTTGGGTGACTAATAACATACAAGTGCGCACTGTGCTTGCCAAAAAAAAATCAACATTTCCAAATAGTTACCACATTTACAATTAAAATAATGTATTTGCCAAATGTTTGGTTGTTTTCCTTTGTTTTATTCAAATGATGATTTCCCTTCTATTCCAAGTGCAGAACAAAATTTCCTGGGTATCAGAAGCAAAATATTAGGGAGAGATTCTAACGTCTGATAGAGCCTCATTCAGCGCTCAGCTATACAATATTGCTTAGATTATATCAGGCTTGTCATTGTTGTAGGAGGCCTAACAGCATCCTAACAAGGAAAACTGAAATGAGGCTTTAAATTTTGCCCCTTATGAGTTCCTTGTTTGTCAGTCACAATTGTCCAGTCATTTCTCATGCTGTTTGATTTCTGGCTTGTGCTGCCCCTCCTGCTGCCTCCATCCTTCAGTGAGCAATGGGGGCGGGAGAGGTGGGTGGCAGCAGTTCACACTCACAGCGCTCTCACGCCTCATGGCAACTGGTTTGCAGAAAGCTTCATATGTTCCTATTGCCTTATTGACTTCTGCTCCGAGACTGGGCCTGGGAGTGGAATCTTACAGAAAAATAGAAAAACAGATGATCAAAGAAGGATTAAAACTACATTGCCTTTTTATAACAATCTAGTTCTTAAACCTCTCACCTTCTTCAAGTACAGGCAGCTGCAACTTCAGTGGAATGCAGAAGCTGAAACTCAAGTATTGTTAAAACCACAGATTTCAGAAGAGAAAACACAAATGAAGCACCTGGTGATTGCTTCCCATGACTTTTTTCCCCCTAACAGCAAAGAGGGATGTCTAGGCTTACCCAGAAGTTTATCTAGTGGTCTGCTGCCAGCATATTCCATTGTTGCATCCCATTCCAATCCATGTGCCACTGCTACCACTATCCTGACACAGTGGCAAACCAGCTCTGGGAGTAATATCATTGGGCATTCTGGAAGTAGAAAAAAATATATCACTTTTTCTTGTTTTCTGATTGTTGGCTCCCAAAAGAAGCTTATTTTATGGGGTCAGATATGTACCAAAGCTGGACCAAGATGCTGGGGAAATACATGGTCAGAATGAGGGAAGGGGATGGGAACCATCAATCATTGAAGAGAACTTTACACCAGCTTAGTTATAATGTAAAACCCCTGTTGAAGAAATTAATTATCAAGGACAGGTTACGAGGGGAAGGACAGTAACACAGAGGGACTAGGTGTTCATTAATCATCATTTGCTACTCTCAGCATTCATTTTCTCAATTCCATGTATCACCACATTGAGAGAACTGTTTGGGAGAGGTGCCAAAGGCAGCAGAAATGTAGTTAGAGTGAAGTTTTGGGAGACAGGAATCCCCAACTACAAGCTCCAGTTGCTGCTTCAGTATGCCTCTAGATGAATAGACTTCATTCTCAACTCCCCCCACTCTGACTCCACGCTGTTAGGTGAGAGATGGCTGCTCCGGAACTCACAGCATTGAGTTAGGGTTGCACTGACAGTATTTTAGTTTAGGCACTGGGCAGCTATGCAGGTTTTGGATTAATTCCTACATGTAAAAAGAGTATACCTTTTTGTCTGGTTAGACCTCTATGTTTGGCTATTTTCTCTAATGACAGTGAAGTTTATCCTCCTGCACACTTATTTTGCTAGTTAATTGAATCTATATTTTATTACTTTTATATATTTTTCTTCCTCAGTCAGCTATAACAGAAGGCTAAATGTAAACCAAAATCCAGCAAAACTAAATAACATCTCCAGGGTACTACAACTTTGGCATTGGTCATCTAATCATAGTAGACTTAACCTTCACTAGAAGCATTGCATACTTAATAAGCAAACCTATCTTCTGCACACTCCCCTTACCAGCATGGTTCAATTTTTCTCCATGTCAGTGCACCATTTTCCCATAACCCTTTTAGCTCAGGCTTCCAAGTTCCACAATAGCAGTACAACTTGCAGAGCAACTGAGGCAATCTTTTCAGTGTATTCACCACTGAAGGACTTGGCTGCAGAATCATAGCCACAGTTAAGAATTGCATTTTAGAGATGAAGCTGCCTACTTACACAAGCCCAGAAAATAATCAGAGACCTAGAAAATTCAGTCTACATGAGAAGTTTGAATGAATGGTGGAGGAGAAGTGTAAAGAATGAAGGCTCAGAGAAGGTATAATCACAATATTCAAATACATAAATGGTTTTTGTGATGAGACAAGAACAACCTACCTGCTTTCAGCATACTTGTTAATACAATGGCAAAACTGTTTCATCAGCAGTAAGGAAGATTCAGATGGGATATTAGGATTACAATGACAGTTAAGCAGTAGATAAATGGCCTGCAAAATGCTCTGACCTCCATCAATGGAAATTTTTAGGAGAATCATGGAATTATGGAATACTTTGATTTGGAAGGCACCTTGTAAAGCTCACCTAGTCCAACTCCCTGTAATGAGCATGAACATCTACAACTGGATTGAGTTGCTTAGAGCCCTGTCCAGCCTGGCTTTGAGTATTTCCAGGGATGGGGCATCAACCTTGCTGGGCAACATGTATGAGTGTTTCACCACCCTCACGGTAAAAAATTATCTCTTATACCTACTCTAAATTGACCGTCTTTTGCTTTAAAACCATTACCTCTTGTCCTATTGAAACAAGCCCAGTTAAAATGTTTCTCCCCATATTTCTTGTAGGTCTCTTTCAGGTACTGAAAGGCTGCTGTGTCTTCTGGAGCTGTGTCTTCTCCAGGCTGAACAACTCCAACTGTCTTAGCCTTTCCTCGTGGGAAAGGTGCTCCAAGCCCTCTGGTCAACTTTGTCGTCCTCCTCTGGACAAAGAAGTCAAAATTTTCCTGTAGGCATATGTGATATTGCTCCAAGTCAGGGGTATGTTCTAAATACCTTGGAGGTCCTTTCCTGCCCCCTAGGTGTGTGAACCTCTGTGTATGAGGTCACACAGGAGATGTGGTCCCATCAGGTTGCAGAGGGCCATTGGGAGAGGACCCAACAGCTACTCTTTGTGAGACAAGCCTTGGCAGGAGGCACCACTCTGGATAAAAAATTTTCTTGAAGGAAAGAAGCATTTGAGACTAGCTAAAAGGTAATCAAAATCCTGATTTGCCTGAGCCACTGTGTAGGACAGTTCCTTAGTTGATTCAATGTGACTGAATTTTGTTCAGCTCTCATCAATTTTATGCCAGTCTTTGTGATCTTTCTCAGAGGAGTGCAGTTTATGCAAGAATTACTAGAATGAAATATAACTGCAGCCTCAACTATTAATTGCTTTGGAAATGAAAACCGAGGCCTTCTGCATCCAGGAAAGGAGTCCAAGCACAGACTTGATGCATATACATATATATATTTATATGGAGAGAGAGAGAGAGAGAAAGAGAAAGAGAGAAATAGATAGATAGATAGATAGATAGATAGATAGATAGATAGATAGATAGATAGATAGATAGATAGATAGATAGATAGATAGATAGATAGATAGATAGATAGATAGATAGATAGATAGATAGATAGATAGATAGATAGATAGATAGATAGATAGATAGATAGATAGATAGATAGATAGATAGATAGATAGATAGATAGATAGATAGATAGATAGATAGATAGATAGATAGATAGATAGATAGATAGATAGATAGATAGATAGATAGATAGATAGATAGATAGATAGATAGATAGATAGATAGATAGATAGATAGATAGATAGATAGATAGATAGAAACACACACATAAACCAGAGCCATTGGAAAACTGATTATTTGTTTTGGACTTGCAGAAACCTATACAAACCCTCAAAATTCACTTCAGATTTGAGCTCCAGTTACATGAGGTGCCTGTGATAAACATGGGGTTTATTACATCCTGAGTTAGTCCACAAGAAAATAACTTAATCTTCTAATAAATTATAACATGAAAAAACAGGCATTTTTAAGACTGATATATAGAGGACATTGAGATTTTGCAATATCCTGATGAACTAGGGCTGTTTACTGCAGACAAAAGACAGCAACTGCTCTTTGGCTAGTTCTTTATAACATCTCTCTCTGGGGACAAACACCACTTTATTCTGGCCTGAGTCCAAGTGAACCAACTGCTTCCATCAAGAATATTTTTTAGATACTCTGACAGAGTGGCAAAGGCACTCAAAATATGATTAATGGCAATGCAGATCACACCAAAGGTTAATGCTTTTTCAGCTGTTTGCCACTGTTCTTAAACCAGAGGCTTGAATGCATACTGGCCAGCTATTTCACCTACTCATGCAGGGCAGTTTTCATATGGCAGATGAAGATTGCACTGGAGTTCTGGTAGGCAAATGTAACAGAGAGGTGCAGAGCAATTGAAACTCTATTAGTCCATCTTCATACTGTTATCTAACCAAAATCCTTCGAGTTGGATGTCCCAGGCCTCAATATAAACCTCATGATTTATGTATGCCAAAAGCTGCTCTCAAAAACATTCATCCTTTTACCATCTCCCGTGAGCATCAAAACATCCAGCATGTCTAGCAGGATGCCATGTATTTATTTTCCATGTTGCTCATGAGGAAAAGCTGCTTTAGCAAACTCACATGGGGGGGCAAGCAGTGTTAAGGAACAGAAGTTTCCTGTTCATTACCCCATTCCATCTCCTCCCTTTGGCAGAAACAGGTAAGACGTGATTTTTCTACCAATTTCACTGACATGAAAATAACCAGTCTTAGAATCGGGGCTAATGAGCTAGAAATGTACAAGAACAAAAAATTGCTCAACACCTTTAAGTATGGACACTGAAATGCAGCTATTTGACATGCTGAGCCACAACAATGGCACATGATTTATTGATTAGTTGCCATTACACGATGGAAGCTCAGCTAGTCATTTAAAATACCCACATTATCTTGGAAATCTTCCTTTGAACAAAAAGGTAAAATACAGCCTCTGTGTTACTAGTCAATACTTTATTTTTCTATCTTAACTGAAGAGTCATTCATGAATTCTGAATGGTCTAAGTATTTTAAAATGATAAATGCTTCTCTAATGCTGTTGTACCACCTTAAACTCCTACTATTTAAGATGGATGCTAAACTACTATAGTCCAGATACACTTCAACAGTATAAACACTAAATTTCTGCAATATACTTGCAAAACACTAATCACATAGTATCTGAGGTTACTGATGTAAAAAGATGCATCATTTCCAGCACAGAATAGTTAAATCTGATTTTCTACTTCTGAACAGAACACTGTAATCATGCAGTCTTATTTGTAGTTGTCTTCCCATAGCCTACCTCTCCATAATCAAATGAGTTCAAATATTAGGAGATAATGAGATTCTATTATTTTTTCTACAATATAGATATATTTATAGAAGCACGTATGGCAGTTAGCTGATTCCAACAGTCAATTCTTCAACCAGCTGCAGAATTAGCAATACCACCAAGTGTAATTGTATTGGCTCTGGTTAAAATGAATGGCAAAGCAACTGCTCTAGTGCTTTGCTAGGCAGCTGCCTTAAGCAAAGTTGAAAACTCTGGTTTGTCTGGTTTATATATACACAGGTGTATGTGTATGTATGTTTGTGAAGGGCTTATTTAAACAACAAAAGGAGGAGAAAAGAAGAGGGTAAGGTCAAATATTTATTATCAATGTTTTATATTAATTTTCATTTTAACTACATTTCAAAACAACACTAACATTCCTGATGAAAATACTTGTAATTACGTTTTAAAATTAAATTCATCAGAAAATTCAAGATAGCATTAAGAAATGCAAGCATTGCCTATATGAACCTCTTCAGTAACCGAGGGTCTGTTATCCAGGCTCACACACAACCAGGTGCAACCAGGGCAATGTCAGAACCTCAAGACTTGACTGTGAGGGCTGCTACTTGTAATAGTTATGCATATGCATATATATATTGCACACATCCATATAAGGCTTTCTGTGGACCCACATGGAAATTGTATCCAGGGCTTGCTGGTTTTTTATCTCATACCTTTGTGCAGCAATTTATATCTGTAAAAAGTATATGCAAAATGCTTATTAAACTAAAGAAAAATTCTGACTGGGTAGCATTTTGCACAGGAGTAAACAAATATATCTGGTGAGGGTTGGTTAGGAAATACCAAAACTCACTTGCTCTGGGTAGATCAAATATTTTGTAGCATCAAAGAAAAAAAAAATGAAGGGAATTGTACAATTAACCTTAGGGTATTTTACCCTTAAACAATTTTTTTCCTGGATTGTTGGAAAATGGACACTCAGAAATCCATCAAGCAAAGGACAGCCCCAAACGTATACAGATTGATCTGCCATGTAAGCTTGGTGCAAAGGGCATGAAAATCAGGATGTGCACAGTGACATTTCACAAATCTAATAATATAATCTTAGATCCGGCACTTTTTATTAAAAAA